>OY757937.1:9793544-9828544 GCA_963585895.1 Sepioteuthis lessoniana
CATGCAAAACAGCTTTTTCAGCACTTATCAATATGATGACCAAATTGAAACTTCTTACGCAAAGTGAATTGCGTGTAACTTTGTTAAAAATATCACCAAGAATTGCCAATTTGTGCCAAACAAGGCAAGCACATCCCTCTTACTAAATGTCATTATTCAGAGAAAATTTTGGATATAATTCTCATTAAATAGTTTCGATAAATTTCATTTTTGTCTATATGGAAGTCCAAGAGACTTTTATGTATGGATTTCAGTGAGACCCTGAAATACAAAGAGGTCTCGAGTTGAAAACCACTATATAAGATAGATAGAGAGAGAGAGTGGGGGAGAGGGAAAGAGAGAGAGAGAGTATTAACACTGCACACAAGTATATATATATATATTGGGAGAGTCCGCATGGTGTAGTGGCTAACTTGCTGGACTGTGATACAGTACTAAGTGAGTTCGAACTCTCGTCTCGTAATTACGTTTATGTTTTCTTTCGGACCCATAAACTTGGGAAAAATATGAACTCTCTCATCCCCTAGCTATGTGTTAGATACTACAACTGCTGTTCTTCTCCAAGAATTGCTTTGACGGCAAATATCTAACGAAGGTTGACATGCCATTAAACAAAGAAACCAAACCTACATAAATATATACATATATATATATATGTGTGTGTGTGTGTGTTTCACATTTGTTAATTATAACTTCCATTCCTATAACCTAGGGCACCTCTGGTGGTGTAACGGGTAGCAAGCTAGACTAGCAAATCTACACGAGAGAGTTCGAGTCTCGTTGGGCGCCCCATTCATTCGGCCTTGTGCCACATCGAAGCAAAGAGCTTTGTAAATTACTTCCATTCCTACAACTTGACTGATGATTTTAACCGTTTATTTTAGAATTACAAATTTATTTTTCGCCAAAATTTCGCCCTAATCAATACGCACAATTTGGTATTTTAGCTTTTCTTGAAAATTTGAGAATCCGTTCTTTACTTTTCACTTTCTTATGATTAAATACAACAGTATCGTCGCTATGACAATATCAAAAAAGGTGCCCGTGGTGTAATGGTTATCGTCGTAGGAAATGGACATGGCGACACGAGTTCAAATCCTGGACGAGACTGATTGCGTTTCACATAGCGTTAATACCCTGGGGAAAGATATGAATCCAATTATTCTCCCTCCAGCTATGGGTAAATAGTAAGGCGGACTGGGTTCTTAAGCATTGGTGAGGCAACTAGTCTAGGAGAAGGAAAACTCTGAATTCAAACCTGTTAAACTCCGCTTAAAAAAATTGACCTTGTGTCATATCCTACCCGAGCGGAGGGGTTGGTAAATATATATAAAAGGTATAATGAGTCCATCTTGGAGATGCTTCTCTGAATTTGAACTTCTGCTTGGTTTTTCTTCCGACTGTTAGTTCGACGCTCCTGTTTTTCCTTGCTCTGGGAATAAACTCGGGAGATTTTGAACATTTGGTTGTGAAATTATGGCATCAACTTTCCTGTAATCTATGGCCAAAGCTGATTGATTGAATTTAACGACATGTCAACTTACCTTGGGTTTTTTAATGCCTAGAGGTTAGAGAATCCTGTTCATTGTAAATTCATATTTACATTTTCTTATGCAGTTGTTTCAAAATATGTTCTTAATAAAGTAAATCCAGTCCAAATATCAATTGAATGGTAATTTTGTGAAAAACAGGATGCGTAAGCATAATGAGAAATATTCTAGTATGATGATAAATGACACTCTCAGGAAACAAGAAAAATTTTGATTTAGAAAAAAAAAATAGAATAAGAAAATAAACGCAAAACAGTAAATTTACTCAATATGGCTGCCATTTTTTTCAATTACTGTATCAACGGACCTTCTAAACGATTTGCATGTCTCACAAAACAAATTCTTCAGACATTTTATTTCATTCCTCCGCAAACCAATATTTGGATAAGATTTTGGATTTTTTTTATTTACTAAAACGCCCAATACAGCGTAATCAAGGGGGGGTTAAAGTGTGGGCTTAAATCTTGTTTTATTGCTGTCCTCACAGTTTTCTTGATGACTTTCAATTCATTAGCGTGCTTTCCTATTGATGCAGTGGGGTCCTTCTTAATAGCCGTAGCGAAAGCGGTTAAAAAGCCCTCTTTTCTTTTTTATTCAATCCTCCACTCTCCCTTTTCTTTAAAAAGCTCTTTTTCTGTAAAAAGAAAAATTTCTTTGCTTTGTATACGGTAGAAAAAGAAACTTTGGCTTGGTTTACGGTGTTAAGCAAATCAAAGCTTCTTTGTCGTTTCCTTTCTTGCTCACTCACACATATTGGGTTGAATTTTAATTTTAAAAAAGTACTTGAATAATAGAGCTAATCATGAAAATTTAGACTCATCGCATAATTTTTTTTTCAAAAATTGGACTAATCAGAATAAAAAAAAGCTTTTAAAAATCCTTCCATATTTTGATTCCGCACCCTGTACACATTATCAGAATTTTTTATTATATAGTTGATTTCAAGTAATTAATGATAATTATAAATTGAATTTCCATGGCCAGAAAATCCGCCAAACACTCACGCACGACATACGGAAACACTGGACAGCTGTTTCGACCATATTAGGTCTTATCAGCAGTGTATACCGAACCAGTGACCACTGATTACAGAGCCGAAACTCTACAACTGAGCCAACAACCCATATCGCACACAGGTGACGCAAAATTAACTAGTCATGATAATTGAGCGGTCAATTAGCCCGAATATGTCTTGTAAGTTACATCCGTACTCTTTACAGAGGACACGGTCACCTCCAGAACCACGTCTTCCCAAGAGGAAATAGAAATACGCATCTGCGTGATTATTATGACCTCAAGGGCAAGGATATAGATGTATATTTTTCTTTTTATTGTAGAGGAACTATATTGGAAATTGTCGTGCGTGAGTGTTCACCGGATTTTCTGGTAATGGTAATCCAATTCACAATATAATTCCTCTACTAAAAAAAAGAAAAATATAATGATAATTATAAAATTATAATGATAATTATTTGTAAACAATTATAGCTTCAAGTAACTATTCTTAATACAAATAATTTGTACACAGTTATATGCTTTCAGCTAATAATAATGATAATAATAATAATCCTTAGTAAACAGTTATAGCTTCAAGTAACTATTCTTAAACAGTTATAGCTTCAAGTAACTATTCTTAATACAAATCATTTGTATACAGTCATGTGGTTTTAAGTATTCTTATCTTATACAAATGATTTTCGGACAGATTTGTTTGAACCATTTTAGCGATCTGAACAGGAATTACGGGTCAGAGTGGGCCTGGGAGTAATATCAATCCAGGGATCTTTCTACAATCCCCAGGGCTGTAGAAGTAAACTCTTACCTCTGGTGAGTGTCATCCACAGGACTAAGATAGAGACAAAGTGACTGTAAGAACAATAATATATTTTGTTACACATACATACATACATACAAATATGTGAGCAGCATACGAGAACATATACATATACATATATGTGTGTATGCGAGTGTATGCTTCTATGTATGTGAATATGTGTGTATATGTTCGTGTATGTGCATGTGTGAACTTGTCTGTGCATATATGTATAATCATGAGTATATATATATATATATATATAAGTAAAAGTAAAGTTGGCGACCATAGTCGAGGGTGACCCGAAGGCTCCCTTTGCAATAGCTACTACACCAAGGTGTAGGGAAGGGCGCTACTCCTTTCCCAGGACTGCTCCACTTTACCCTTGATCCGTACCTTATAATGCTGAGTGTTAAGCAAGGAGGCATCAAGTACCATTTTTGAGTCTTTGGTATCCCGGGCCATTGGCGAACACTGTAACCGCTAGGCCAATGTCCGGTCCTTATATATATATATATACATATATATAATCTCCCATATATAAACGTACATTTTATTTGAAATATCTTTAGTTATTCATACACTCACCCAAATATGTATGTGCATGCAGCACAAAAGCACAAGTGTATATATATATATATATATATATATCCCTTAGTAAGAAACCAGCGGTTAGTTTTTTCTTGCTATTTAAAGACATGACAAAAATAAAAATTTTAAAAAATAGGCGGATATAACTAATGTAAAAAAAAGTCCTTGATCAGCCTTGATCTGGACATTGTTAACTGCAAAAACACCAAACGATAAACAACTGAACTAAAAACGAAACAAAAAAAATTTACCCATATCGATTATGGGATTGTTCGCCAAGATCGAATGTTATGCTGGGCAGCCACTTGAAGCCATGTTTATGTCAGGGTCGTGTGTTGTGATAAGCGATTATATGCTAGGCCGCCCGGACTATTCGTCCCCTGGGGTGGCTACCAAACAAAACCCACCCGGCTCTTCCTACCCCCGGAAACTCTCCAGTGGCCTGTGGTTGGCGTCGGGGGTCTTTAATCCTAGTTATCTCCCGTTAATGCTGACTGACTCCAACATCCGATAGGTGTCAGCACCTTGTTGTCTTACGTCATCTGAAGACTCTTCACTTGGGAGAGACGTCATTCTCCTGGAAAGGTCTTTACTCGTCAAAAACCCCAAGACCAGGCGAACGAACCAGTGAATCTCGAATGAATGTATACAGGTAGATTTTACCGGTAACTTTATAAGACAATGACTAATTTTTAGTCGGGCACAGGGTCATTTCCTATGAAAATGAGCCTCATCTAGCATGCTTTAAAAACATATTTCGAAAATTATATTCTTCTCTTGGTATTCATCACACTTATTCAAGCGAGTTGTTCACTGGTCGAAGCACCTCCAAATCCCTTTTTTAGCTACGAATATTTTTTGACTATGAATTGTAGGCAATGAACTAACCGGATTCTCAACACTGCTGAACGTTAAAGCAAATTGAAAAAAATCAAGTTTTTTTACTTATGGGATCCCAGCAGTGCAACAAAGTTGGAAAAAATGTTATAGATAGATAGATAGATAGATAGATAGATAGATAGATAGATGTGAACTGCGATTGATAAGATGGATAGATAGGTACGACCAGACATAGATAGATAGATAGATAGATAGATAGATAGATAGATAGATAGATAGATGTGAACTGCGATTGATAGATGGATAGATAGGTACGACCAGACTGAGATAGATAGATAGATAGATATGTGTATGCATCTGTGCTGATTGGTAAATGTATTCTTTTTCTATGTGGTCGACTACCTATTTTTCTTTGTATGTCTAAACAGATTGCTCGGTTTTTCCATGTGTTTTGTTGGCCACCGGGAAAGATGACTTTCCATCATCCTTGGTGGGGGGAAAAATACACTTAAGTCGAGTCCTAAAAAAAAAACAATCTGCGAAAAGTGAATCCCAGCAAATTAAGTTACTTCCTGCGTTTTTCAATCGACCGTCTTGTCAGTGTGAGATTCACGTCCATTTTTCAATTTTCTTTTCCGCCCCTACTCCTTGTCCATTGTCTACCACCAACCATACTTTTCCAGCATTTTTTTTTTTTTTTTTTTTTTTTTGTGGGGAGCTTTATTTTCTGATCTTTCTTCTTCTTCTTTCTTTTCATGCATTTACTTGTTTGCAACGGATGCTAAGGGTCAGGTGACAGCAAGTTCCCCACAAACTTTAAGTCTATTTTAGCCAACTTGGCTTGTTGCTTCTCGGCTTTGGGGGGGTGCATAGTAATGATATCTACTCGTTGAGTGTCGACTAACATAGATACCGACAACTGCAATGTCAGAGATGTTTAATCGTTGAATGGGGAAGTAAGACAATAAATAAAATGATCGGTCGGTGAGACTCAGAATATCCTGAGTATAACCCCAGAAGAGAGGTAAGACCCTCACACAAAAAGGAGGTAATCAGGGGGTGACTCTAAACTGTCCCTGATTGTGAGGCTTCAGTTCTTGAGTTGCTATCACACCCAGGTCCAGTTTCATCCGGATTGGCATAACCTGCAATGCATCAAATAGATCTGTTCGAAAATTATTTGTATTTGATAGGAATACTTGATATTATATAAACGCGTGCAGAAAACTTTAAAAACTTCGAAAAAAATGTAAACACAAACGTGTGGGGGAAGGAAGCAACGGAATGTAGTGGCTAAGGTAATGGACTGCGAAATTGAAGTATTTGAGTTCAAACTTCAGTCAAGCACTTTCCAATTCATTCCATTTTTGACAATTTGGGAATTTTCCGAAATGTTTTGAGTCGACAATAAAATTCAGATGGTAAATAACGATGTACACTTCAATCATCTATCTCTCTATCTATCTATCTATCTATCTATCCGCCACAATAT
Organism: Sepioteuthis lessoniana; assembly: GCA_963585895.1. Classification (NCBI taxonomy): domain Eukaryota; kingdom Metazoa; phylum Mollusca; class Cephalopoda; order Myopsida; family Loliginidae; genus Sepioteuthis; species Sepioteuthis lessoniana. The sequence continues at coordinate 9,799,831 of OY757937.1, forward strand.
ATATATATATATATGTGTGTGTGTGTGTGTGTGTGTGTGTGTGAGTTAGAGATACAATTATAGATACATAGGAATTTAAATTTTTATGAATATATTGACTTAGCAATAAAATCTGAGCAGAAAGTGTCGATGTACACATCGATTCTCTATCTGTTTATCGATCTTAGTTACTATGACAATATATATATATATATATATATATGCACCCAATTTTTATATGTGTGTGTGTGTCTATATTTGTATCTGTGTATGATAGATAGATAGATAGATAGATACAAATGGGCTGAGATAGATAAATCGATAGATAGATAGGAATAGGCAAAGATAGATAGATAGATAGATAGATAGATAGATAAATTTTCCTAAATGTTTCGAGTTGACAATAAAATCAGGGCTATTCGAAACAATGTACACAACAAGTTGAGATCTATATTGGAGAGTGATGAAAATGTTGTTTGGTGGCATTTTAACCTTTTTGAGACAACAACGAATACTCAGAGGCCACAAGGATGAATCTATTTGACATAGTGGATAACGTGCTGGACTGCGACAAAAAAGTAAGTATAAGTTCTGTTACCCCACCTCGCCAGCTATGGGTTAGATAGTACCACTAATCTTCTACATAGGATGTCTTTGGCATTGAATAACCCACGAAGGTTTTGTCCAGTCAGCTGGGGCTGTAGAATACTCCGACTGCATCACTGCAGAGGGGTAATACCCCACCGCCAACGAGTGTCCTGATTATGACACTAAACGATCTGATGGTGATGTTCCAGCAATGCTGGAGCTTTGGAGAATGCAGAGTACCTCTTCATTGCCATCGCACCCAGGTCCACTCTGGCCCGAAGTGGTAGCACCTAATAGGGTCCTATCAATAGATCAAATAGAACTAAACCGTATTTTCGAGAATTTACTGTTTTTGCATTTAAACTGCGTATTCATGCTAAACTGAATTGTTTATAATAGAACTGTTTTGACATTTAAACTGCAAACTTATGATAAATTGAATTGATCGAAATAGAATTGTTTTTACATTTAACTCTGTGTATTGCTCAGTCGGCTAAATACACCGACAGTACCTCTGCAGAGGGGTAAGACCCCTAAACGAGTGTTCTATATATGACACTAAACAATCTGATGGTTAGACACCAGTGATGCTGGGGCTTTGGGGAATGTGGAGTACCCCTTCATTGCCATCGCTCCCAGCTCCACTTTGGCCTGGAGTAGTAGCTTCTTATAGGGCCCTACCTGTGGGTCAAATAAAACTAAACGGTGTACTAATGCTAAACTGGATTATTTGAAATAAAACTGTTTTGAGATTTAACTGTGTTTACGCTAAATTGAGTTCTTTAAAGTAGAACTGTTTCGACATTTAACTCTGTGAGGACAAAAACTATACTTATACTAAACTGAATTGTTTGAATTAGAACTATTTGACTAAACTGAATATCTTGAAATAGGAATGTTTTTGACAATTAAACAGTGTACTTATGTTAAACTGAATTGTTTGAAATAGAACTGTTTATTTGGATAAAAATGGATTAGGCGAAGGTTGATATGCCATAAAACCCAAACAACCAACCAACCAACCAACCCACGAAGGTTGATATGCCATTAAAAAGAAAGAATGAAGGAAAGAAAATATAAAGGTAAAAATTACACCAGACGTGTTGACATGCCGTCAATATTAATCCATCAATCAACAAAAATCCCAACTTGCCTCAGAGTTAAGACCTCTGTCGCTTAATTTTTTTCCGTTCAGTCTCTGAGGCCATGTAAATAGGCGAAAATCGATACGGACACAACCTTCTTCCTAGTTCTAGTAGAAATCGACTCTTCCCATCTCTTTGAATCGTTCCTTGTTCTCTGTTTTCGCAAATGCTTATCTCCTCTCATCCCAGCCACACAAAAAAAAAAAAACAGGGCGACTCGAAAGATCGCATATTCTTTTACTGGGTTTCACAACACGCCTGACTCCATTTCCGTCTCGCATCGCTTGGTTTGGTTTGATTTGGTTTTATGGCATATCAAACATTTTAGGTTATTTAAGGCCAAATCATCAGTATAAATATATGTTAAATATATATGATTTGGTTTGGTTGGGTTTTATAGCATATCAACCATTGTAGGTTATTTCATTCCAAATCCTCTTTATACATATATATTAAGTATATATGATTTAGTTTGGTTGGGTCTTATTGCATATCAACCATTGTAGGTTATTTAAGGCGAAATCCTCTTTATACATACATATATATAAATATATATATATACTCGTATATATTAAAATCAGTAGGTCCACGAAGAGATTTGTGTTTTTTAATCTATTTATTTATTTATTTTGTTCTTACATACATGTATGTTCCCAGCTTGTTGCTTTTGTCAGATAACATATATGACACAGGGTCTTGTTGAGTCATTGAGACTTGAACTCACTTGTGTTTGCTGTTTGAATGATTTTCAGTCGGTTTATATAGAGGTTTTCCTCTCTTTTTCTTAGAGTGTGTTTACCTTAGTCTGCTTTACCCCTCTTTTTGCCCAGTCGGCTGGGGCTGTAGAATACACCGACTGCTTCTCTGCAGAGGGGTAAGACCCCCCCCCCAACGAGTGTCCTGGATATGACACGAAACAATCCGATGGTGAGGTTCCAGCAATGCTGGAGCTTTGGGGAATGCGGAGTACCCCTTCATTGCCATCGCTCCCAGGTTCACTCTGGCCCGGAGTGGTAGCACCTGATAAGGGTCCTATCTATGGGTTAAATAGAACTACGTGCTTCTTTCACTATACTGATTTTTGCATTTAAACTGCGTTTTTATGCTAAACTGAATTGTTTAAAATAGAACTGTTTTAACATTGGAACTGCGTACTAGTGCTGGGCTGAATTGCTCGAAATGGAACTGTTTTTGACGTCTAAACTGTGTAATTATGCTGAACTGAATTATCTGAAATAACACTGTCTGACATTTAAATCTGTGTATTGCCCAGTCAGCTGGGGCTGTAGAATACACTGACTGCACCTCTGCAGAGAGGTAATACCCCCCCTAAAGAGTGTCCTGGATATGACACTAAACAATCTGATGGTGAAGTTCCAGCAGTGCTGGAGTTTTGGCGAATGCGGAGTACCCCTTCATTGCCATCGCTCCCAGGTCCACTCTGGCCCGGAGTGGTAGCACCTGATAGGGTCCTATCTATGGGTTAAATAGAACTAACAGCATACTTATGCTAAAAGTAATTGAATAAACTGAATAGCTTGAAATAGAAACGTTTTTGACAATTAACCGTACTTACACTTAAACTGCGTGCTTATGCTTAACTGAATTATTTCAAATTGAACTGTTTTTCGACATTAAAACTGTATTTACACTTAACTGAATTATTACATATAACTGCTTAAATACTTTGAAATGGAAATGTTTTCGACAATTAAACTGTGTACTTATGCTAAACTTAACTGTTTTCAATAGAACTGATTATTTACATAAAAGTGGATTTGGCGTTAAATAACCTACAAAGGTTGATATGCCATAAAACCAAACCAAACAAATTTACCCCTCTTTGATATTTGATATGTTTTTGTCGTTGTGTGTGTGTGTGTGTGTGTGTGTGTGTGTGTGTGTGTTGAAGTGGCTTTGGATTTCACTAACAGCTATTTTCCTCTGTGTGAGTGTGAGTGTGTGTCTGGAGGATATTTTATGTGTATATGTGGAAGTGTTGTTTGAAATTTACTGGTAACTTTTTTCCTAATAGTTTTTGTCGATGAATATATATACACATATCTATGTATGTTTGTGTGTGTATATATATATATATATGTGTGTGTGTGTGTGTGTGTGTGTGTGTGTGTGTGTGTGTTTCAAGCTTGAAATTTTTGTTAGAGATCATGTCTGGCACAAGGTCTAGTTAATGAGACTTGAATTAACTTTGTGTTTGTCGTTTGAATGGTTTTTACTTCCTTGTGTTTTTTAATGAATGCTGGTCCTTTTTCTTATCATGTGTTTCTCTTAGCCTACTATATACCTAATTTACTTTTGATATTTGACATGTGTGTGTGTGTGTGTTGGAGTGGTTTCCAATTTCACAAATAGTTATTATTTATCCGTGTGTGCGAATGTGTTTCTTGAGATTTTTTGTGTGTATTCGTACCTATATATATATATATATATATATATATGTATATGTATATAGATGTATATATGTTTATTTCCACTTGTGTGTGTGTACGATTCATGTTTTATTTAAGTTTGGTTTAAATTTATCTATAAAATTCTTTTCCTTTATTTGAAGTAGCGTGTAGTCATTGTTTTGATATAAGGGCATTATTTAAAATTTACCTTGATTACATTGGTATAAGTGTTTCGAAACATTTAATTTTCTGTTTGCTTCTTTTTTTATATTACTTCCGTGTAGTGATGTCCTTTTATTAAGGCCCTGTGTTGATCCTATGCATATTTTGTGCATTCGCTACATTCAATTATATAGACTACGTTTTTTGGGTTGCAGCTTGAGTTTTCATTTGTTTTTAATTTGGTTTCCGTGTTTTTAAAGGTATAGGAGTTTCCTTCTATAATTATATCACATATTTTGCGTCGTTTATAATTGCATTTGGTAACTTTTTGTGTTGTGTTTTCTCCGATTGTAGAAGAGGTGAGTACTCTTTTAAAGTTTTTAGGTTGTCTCTGGCTTTTAAATTTTTTGTTGTGTCTAGAATTTCTATCATTTTGTTCTTGTTTTTAAGTTCTTGTGCCATACATGTTCTCTGACAAAGGCAACAAGCTGGAAACATACACGTATGTAAGAACAAAATAAATAAAGAGAAAAATAAATTTAAAAAAATATGAATCTCTTCGTGAACCAACTGAAATTGCGTTATCAACAAAGCGTCCAGATATTGTCATTTGCTCCGTTAAAGCAAAACAAGTTTTCGTTATTGAGTTAATGGTCCCTTATGAAGAAAATTTCGACTGGGCACATCAGCGTAAGTTGGAAAAGATGAAGATCTGCGAGAACAATGTGTCAGATATGGCTGGATAACGAATGTATTTCCTATCGAAGTCGGATGCAGAGGTTTTATTGCCAACTCAACCTCCGTTTTCTTAACTAATATTGGACTTCCTCCATCGGACAAGAGAAAATACATGGAAAAGATCTAACTGCATCAGCGTGGATCTGGCAATCCCACAGAGCGACAACAATCTGACAAAGTCTGGTGGTGTCGTGAGATACTGCTGGGGCGCTCTGGGTTAGTGGTAATGATGCTTCGGTCCCGAAACCATGCCCGAACCCAGAGTCATCATCTGATGAAGGCTTTGTTAGAAGCAATGCTGTTGTATAAACATCAGTTATTGTATGATGCCTACTATATATATTTATATATATATAATTCGTAAACACGTGTTGAGGATAATATTTTTAAACAAGCCTGAACTTTTTTGACCCACTGTTAAATCGTTTCACCTATATAACTCACTATTTAACATCAATTATTTGTTTGCACACAGTTTGTTCTATTTGAACTATAGACAGGATTCTATCAGGGCCTACTAGTCCAGGCTAGAGAGGACCTGGTAGCAATAGCAATGAAGGAATACTCCACACTCCCCAAATCTTCAATGCTGGAGCCTCGGAATTAGATGGATTCATGCGGTCTTACCCCTCTGCAGAGATGCAGTCGGTGCAATCCACAGACTCAGTCGACTGGGCTTGTTTCGCCAAGAGGACATCGACCGGTCAGCTACTGGTCAGATGGTCTAGTGGCAAGACCCAGTTGACTACTATTTTCAGAGTAGCATATCTTGTCACACCTAGCCTATAAGGACGAGATGTTGAGTTCTGTCAACTCGTCTTTCTTCCTTTTGATGTTTATATATATATATATATATATATATTGTGGTACGTGCAAAATTTAAATAGTGTTTTTAATTACCACCATCATTAAATATAAATGCAAACAATTCTCTACCAAACCTAAATTTGAACCAAGGAAATCCCCTGTATATCTCAAATTACCTCCGATAAGCAGCCCCTCCACACAAATTCTTGATCAAATTAGGAATCGTCCTTAAGTCTGATATGCTGTTTCTCTCAATCTCAAAGACAGTGTGACTACATTCTAAAAATTTCTATTTATAATTTTTTAAGCAAATGTGATGTTTACTACATCGGTCACTCTACTCAGAGATTAGGCATTAGAATAAACCAGCACATTCCCTCTATTATCAGCATAAACAATCTAGACTATACTGTCACGTCGAGCCATCAAAATTCAAATTCAGCGTCCGCCATTGCTCGACACTTATTGGACAATCCAACTTGTTTCGCCGCTTACAACTCCCCTATGTTTTCCATCCTGGAGACATCAAATAACGATTTGCATCAACCAATTATCCCTATGGTTGTTGTTGCTATTATTATTATTATTATTGCGATTATTATTATTATCCATGTTGTTGTTGCTATTATTATTATTGCGATTATTATCATTATCCTTGTTGTTGTTGCGATTATTATCATTATTCCTATTGTTGTTCTTGCTATTATTATTATTATTGCGATTATTATCATTATCCTTATTGTTGTTGCTGCTATTATTATTATTATTTCTATTATACTTATTGTTGTTGTTGCTATTATCATTATCCTTGTTGTTCTTACTATAATTATCATTATCCTTGTTGTTCTTGCTATGATTATCATTATCCTTATTGTTGTTGTTGCTATTATTATTATCCTTATTGTTGTTGTTGCTATTATTATCATTATCCTTATTGTTGTTGTTGCTATTATTATTATTATCCTTATTGTTGTTCTTGTTGCTATTATTATCATTATCCTTATTGTTGTTGTTGCGATAATTATTATTATCCCTGTTGTTCTTGCTATAATTATCATAATTCTTATTGTTGTTGTTGTTATTATCATCATTATCCTTATTGTTGTTGTTGCTATTATTATTATTATTATCCTTATTGTTGTTGTTGCTATCATAATCATTATCCTTATTGTTCTTGTTGCTATTATTATTATTATCCTTGTTATTGTTGCGATTATTATCATTATCCTTATTGTTGTTGTTGCTATTTTTATCATTATTATTATCCTTATTGTTATTGTTGCTATTATTATTATTATAGCGATTATTATCATTATCCTTGTTGTTGTCGCTATTATTATCATTATCCCTATTGTTGTTGTTGCTATTATTATTATTATCCTTATTGCTGTTGTTGCGATTATTATCATTATCCTTGTTGTTGTCGCTGTTATTATCATTATCCTTATTGCTGTTGTTACTATTATCCTTATCCGTATTGTTGCTTTTGCTATTATTATCATTATTCTTATTGCTGTTATTATTATTGTTATTGTTGTTATACTTATTTTACTCCATGTTAGCTTTTTGTAGCAGCAGTAGCTGGTGGTCTTTCGCTGGAGTCTGAGTGACAGGAAATCTCCCCCTTGTTTTTTAGATGTCTTATCAGTAATCTGGCCGACCAGAAGAATGCTGTGGTCTGGAATAGTCTCGATTCTTCCTCTGATTTCCCATTCTCTCAGTCTTTTTCAAAACCCTTGAGGACCGTTCAAAATGTGCCGTCATGTTTCATAGTTTTCTTCATTCTCAGGCAAGGTCTAAGTATTTGTCTCTAAACCGCAAGTTCTTTTTTGTTAATTTACAATAGGTCGGGTCTTCTGGTCGAGATAAGGTGATCTGTTTGTATCTCAAAATTCCAAAGAATGTGGGTCTCATTCTCCCGGGAGGATTTTGGTAAGTTCATATACCATTTCATAACAAAGTCAAATTTCAGTTTCTTGCACAATTCCCAGTGAATCACCTTTCCCATCCAGTTTTGTCAAGACTTTTACTCTTTTTTATGCAAGTTTGCTACAATAAGAGGCAACTAAGGCGCCGAATAGTAATCCCAGCCTTTTCCTTTCTAGAAGGGGGGAGGTAGATACTGATTGGGGAGAAAACTCCCTAGAACTAAGCTGGTTATTTTTCATGTATCTCCCAACACAAAAACTGAGAAACTATTCTTTGAATCGAACCAAAGTGCACAGATAGTGCACTTTGATCTTAAGCAGAAAAGCGCTACTGGAGTTCGAACTCGCTTACTAAGATTCCACAGTCCATCGATTTAACCATTACACCACAAAGCTAGTTGGTTGGTTGGTTGGTTGGTTTTTATGACATATCAATCTTTGCAGGTTATTTAATGCCTAATCCATTTTTCTAAAAATAAACGGTTCTATTTCAAACAAATCAGTTTAGCATGAGTACACAGTTTAATTGTCAAAAAAATTTCTATTTAAGGCTATTCAGTTAAGTCAAACAGTTTTAATTCAACGAATTCAATTTAGCATAAGTATAGAGTTTATTTACACACAGTTAAATGTCAAAACAGTTCTATTTAAAACAATTCAGTTTAACGTAAGTACAGTTTCAATTTCAAAAAATAGCTTCATTTCAGACAACTCAGTTTAGCATAAGTACGCAATTCAAATGTAAGTATATAGTTTAATTATCAAAACATTTCTATTTCAAGCCATTCAGTTTAGCATGAGTACGCAGTTTAAATATCAAAACAGTTATATTTCAAGTAATTTAGTTTAGATTAAGTATGCATTTTAGTTCTCTTTAACCCATAGATTGGGTCCTATCAGGTGTTACCACTCCGGGACAGAGTGGACCTGGGAGCGATGGCAATGAAGCGGTTCTCCGCATTCCCCAAAGCTACAGCATTACTGGAACCTCTTTTCTTCAAAAGCTAAGTGACTTTTGTGTCATGCTCTCTCTCTCTCTCTCTCAAAGTCTCTCCCTATATATATATATATATATATATATATATTGGCTTCGCTTAAAAATTGACATTGCGTCATATCCTGCCTATGTGAAGGAGTTGGTCAGTCCACGCACAAGCATATATATATATAGTGTCATCCACAGACAGACTGTATCAGAACTCTTCAGTGTGACTAGACCGGCAAGATGCTTCAAGCTGGGATCGAAACGCGGCTAACTTTCCGTCAGTCGGATATCTTACCCCTGAGTTATTTGGAAAGTAATTAATGATTTATCAGAGAGGATACGAAAATGAATGTAATTTAAAATCACCTTCATTTTCAACGACTCTAGCAGAACTTGAAGGCAATTTTTTACTTCAAGAAAAAGTTTGAAAGATAGTTTTATCTTTTTTTTTTTTTTTGTTTAAGAATGTCCCGCACTTTATCATATTTACCAACCCCTCCACTCGGGCAGGATATGACACAAGGTCAATCTTTAAGCTGAGTTTAAAAGGTTTGAATTTAGAGTTTTCCTTCTCCTAAACTAGTTGCCTCACCAAGGCTGAAGAGCCCAGTCTGTCCTACTATTTACCCATATCTGGAGGGAGAATAAGTAGATTCATACCTTTCCCAAGGGTATTAGTGCTATGTGAATTGTTATCAGTCTCGTCCAGGATTTGAACTCGTGTCGTCGTGTCCATTTCCTACGACGATAACCATTACACCACGGGCACCACGGGCACCTCCTCCGCACTATGGAATCATAATCCTAATCACCACTGCTGCTGATGCTGACAACAACGACTACGACAACGATGATGATAATGATAATGATCATAATAATGAGAGAGTGAGAGATGAAAATATCTTAAATGATGGTGTTGATAAAAAGAGAATAAAAGAAAACAGCTTATGAAAAAAGGTGAAAGAAGATTGTGTGTACGATGAAATCTACCTCAGTCAAGGAAATAACGAATATATGAAAGTAATGAGGGTGAAAATTACGGAATTTAAAAAAAGAAAATGATCTGGTTTCTACAAAAATAAAAATATCTACTTGGCACATAGTGTTTGTTACCCATTTCGACAAATATCCTCGTCCTCAAAAACTGAACGAGGCGAAGTAAACAACAGCAGGTTCCATATTCAAGGTGAGTCGCATTTTTGTGTTTTCCCTTTCCCGCCAGACAATCAGCCATCACCGATATAGCGGTCATCAATTGACAAAAAAAAAAAACAAAAGGAAAAACAAATGAAAATTGTTGGTGGCTAAATATGGTGCGTAGGAAGGATGTGTAAGAACCTCACCCTAATGATCTTATTGTTATATAATTGCGAAAGGATTTTTTTTATTATCAATTTTCGTTTTGTATATCTTACCTTTCGGTTTAGTTAGGTTGAGAACCTTTCGGCTTAGTGCATGGGTTAGTTAGGTGCACACATTGAGTGCAGGTGTTCACGCGCACGCATGGAGGATGTGACAATCACAGAGGTCACAATAAAAACCCCAGATAGGAAATAAGACTGGGGATGTAGATGAAGCGATTGGCTGAGGATTTTGGGATTTGACAAAAAAACAGTTGAGATTCAACGCTAGAAGAAGGTAGACGATTTTTGATCTGGGCGAGGCGAGACCAGTTTGTGTCTACGGGATGCCCGCGCGTTGGTTGAGTCAGTGAGTGGAGAGCTGACGATGTACGAATAGTCAGCATAGTAAGAAATTGTGTCTCTCTCCCCTCCTGTCGGAAAACCTTTAACTCAAAAAGGTAGATAAAAGTTTCGTACCTGAACCAAAGAGAGTCGACAAGTGTTTCGTGTTTTTTGGATTCCTATGAGCATTCTATGAACATATGTACATTTCACGTATTCGTAGATTATGGCTATATAACATAATTTTTTTTTTGGGGGGGGTGATCATTGGTTTGTTTTTATAGCGATATAAATTGGTACATTTGTTATTAGGTTTCTAATATTCTTATCTAATATGGAGGATTCATCTCGGTGTTGTGGTTAACGTTCTGGATTGAAACACCGTCGTAGGTATTTACTCAACAACTCCGCCCAGGCAGATTGTGGCACGAGGTCAATGTTTTAAGCTGAGTTTAACAGGTTTTAATTCAGAGTTTTCCTTCTCCTAAACTGGTTGCCTAACAAAGACTAGAGAACTCAGTTCATCCTACTGTTTACCCATAACTGGAGGGAGAATAATTGGATTCATGCCTTTCCCAAGAGTATTAGTGCTATGGGAAATGCAATCAGTCTCGTCCAAGATTTAAACTCGTGTCGCCGTGTCCATTTCCTACGACGATAACCACTACACCACTGTAGACAGCGACTTCGAACTCCAGTTGCGCTGTCACTTTCCCATTCGGATTAATATCCTTGGGAAAGGCATGAACCCCTTATCTCCCTGCTAAAACCATTATTCTTCTTCTGCAAGGGTGACTATGGCATTGAATGACCCAAAAAGTTTGATATGCCATAAAGCAACAGCTATTAATCCTTGATCACAATACCTTGAACAAGAGAAAAAACAATATTTTCCGCCATTACTTATTTAGAGACAAAATCATTCAAAACTGTCCAAGCAAAATTTCACAGGAAGTTTAACTTTAACAATTATCCCCAGAAAAGCTAAATTTAACGTTGGGTACGCCAATTTCAAGCTACAGGGTCAGTAAACAACCTCAACAAGGTAGAAAATCACAGATCTGGCAGGAAATGGACTGCAAGATGTCCTGACAATGTGGATGCGGTGGGAAATCCTGTCGGAATGAGCCTGAAAAAGTCCCTTTGAAGAGGTTCACAAGAACATGGTCTTTCACGTGAACTATAGGATAAAGTCAATCAATTTCTGCCCTTGTCATCTGGTTTGATCTTTCTGAAGTGATATGATTGCTTTTTAAGACTCATATCAAAGAGGACTTGATGCAAATTGAATATATATATATATATATATATATATATATATATATATATATATACTCCACATTCGCTACTTTGCGACAGGAGCGAAGCATGTAAAGAGTCATCTGACGAGACGGAGAGTATAGCAATAGTATTCTCCGCCGAAATAAATTTATTATGACGACTTAACCGAGTTTGAGTCTCCATTAAATTTTACTATATATATATATATATATATTATTCAGTCCAGTTAAACCGGATTCGGGAATAATTCCGTCAGGACAATAAAATCATTCTACGATGAACACTTAAATTTTCCTGGTAAAGAGCTCAATATAACTGACATATTCATAATCCTAATGTGACCAGTTTTTGTTTTTCTTTAAGATATATATATATATATATATATATATATATATATATATATATATATATATATATTCAATTAACATAATACAATTCCTCTATTCAAATGTAAAATCTATTTCCTGCCCATGAGGTTAAGCCTACGTGGATACGTAACGCCGACTTGGGAAGACGTGGCCCTGGAGATGAACGTTTCCTCTGTAGCCCAGTGGTAGAGTGACGGCTCTGCATTCTGTGGTTGCTGGTTCGATCTATAGTAGTGGAGATCAGGGTATGCACTGCTGAAGAGACCTAATAAGGTCGAAACAGCTGTCCAGTTTTCTGTATGTCGCATAGAAGTGCTTGCCTGATTTTCTAGTCATGGTAATTCAATTAATATATATATATATATATATATTCATGAGGATATGAGAGGTGCTCGTTTTCCAACGGTTATCGTTCTAGTAAATGGACATGGTAATTTGATTTCAAATCTTGAATGAGAGTGTATAGATTTTATATGGCACAAACATCTTTGGAAATGGTGTTAATCCAACTTTTCTCTCTCCTGTTATGATTAGGATATATTGGGTTCTTTAACCTTGATATGGAACCTGAAAAATCTGAATACAAACTAATTGTAGACCAGGAAAAAGATGGGCTACACCAGGCGATTCTTGCCCACGATACACTACATAAATAGAACCTCATAACCAAACCATGTAATGGAAGCTGTGAGTGTGTTTTATGTGTCGAGTAACAGGTGTAGGATGAATATATTGTTTTTCAAACTGTATACGTACTTTCTTTAACGATCTAGCGGTCTATTTTGACTACTTAAATATAAAATTATTGGCTATTTGATAGACATGTATACATACACACCTACTTGCGAACAAGCATACATGCGTATAGATAGATAGATAGATAGATAGATCTTTGGTTGATTGAGTTTTATGGTATCATCAGCTTTTTTGTCTTATTTAATGCCAAATCGTTTTTATACATATATATCAAATATATTTGATTTGTAAACGAATAATTCGTCGGTAACAATTTTTAAACAAACTAGAGACCATTTATTAGCACACAACTAAATCGTTTCAAGTATTGCTATTTAACCAAGTAATTCTATTCAACATCATTCATTCGTTTGCACGCAGTTAAATAGCTTCAAGTAAAATAAATTATTAAACAATTCTATTTAATCCATATATGAGACCCAACAGGTCAGAGAGTAGCAAGTGGCAATGACAATAAAGACGTACTCCACACTTTCCAAAGCCTCAGGACTGTACCCTCACCATCAGATGGTTTAGAGTTACCACAGGACACTCACAAAGGGGTGGGTCTTACTCCTCTACAGAGATATAGTCTGCGCATTCTACAGACCTATCCTACTGAACTGAGATAGATAGATAGATAGATACTACTTCAAAATATACCTAACACGTTCTTATTCCGCATCGAATGTCTATTTTCATCTCTAAACTGCTTGTTTCAAAGTAAAAAAAAAAAGTCCAGAAAGCCGGAAAAAAAAAGAAAAATCGACAAACCCAAGAATCAGAAACAGATTCCCAAAGCAGATAACAGCAAAGATGCAAGTGACAATTTTCAGAAGAACGTGTCGAGGCACGACTTTTGCACGCGATAAACATGCTTTCTCGTCGTCTCGGGAGAAACACACGACTGCAGAACGAAAAGTGAAAGCGAAAGTAGAAAAGTGAAAGTGAAAGTAGTGAGATGAAAAGGGATTTACACGAGAAGTACAAAAACCGATAAAAGAAAAGCGATGACGCCAAGTAAATCGCGGAAGGTTCGGAGTGGAAATAGAAATATGTTCTCAAAGAAACAACGGCAGAGACGTAGGTTGGTCGGAGGTAGAATCTCTAAGACTAGCAAACGGGAATATGAGCGATACGTAGCTTTATCCCGACGGAACGTCCGTTAGGGAAGGAACAAGTGAGTCGAACAGATTCTTGAGGAAAAAGCAAAATCTCCTCTCGTTTTCCTGTCTACTCAGCTTAGAGAGAGTAGAATCTGCTTAGACATGCACATGCATGCTAACACACACACACACACACACACACACACACACACACACACATATATATATATATATATATATATATATATATATATAACACTTGGACAAACGCATGGATGAGAAACTGATAGTCACCGAGCACCGCTGACTCTACGTATACCCAATCCTAACTTGAATATATACGCTCTATGAATAGTATTGAGCACTATCCTTTAAAAAAGGAAACTATAAACAGTCCTGGGGGTTGAACACTTTGGCGAAGGAATTAACGGTTGCCGCTCGCGTAATGCAAAGCTCTTTAAATGAACTGAGCACTTCGGTATCCGATAGCGCAAAATGTAAAAAAACGAAAGTTAATACAAATGCGTTATAATTCCTGAGCTGATGTATGTCACCGAAATGGCTGAGCGGTTAGATACCATGTCTAGCGTAAAGTTAGGCGGGTTTCGATTCCACCTTGATGCGTCCTGCGTGTCAAGCCGAACTGAAGGGTTGTGATACAACGAAACAGTCTGTCGGTTGATGACAACATATATATATATATATATATGTATATATATATACATATATATACATATTGTCTAGACCTTATTAGAGGCGTTCGTATTCTAGTCACTGTTGTAGGAAATAGATACGGCGATCTGAGTTCAAATCCTGGACGAGGCTGTTTGAATTTCGCATAGTGCTAATACTCAAGGGTAAAGGAACGAATGGAATTATTTTCCTTCCGTTATCAGGAATAGTAGGGCAGACTGAACCATTGAACCTTGCTTCTGCAACCAGTCTAGTAGAAAGAATACTATGAATTCAAACCTTGAGATTAACCAAGTATCATTTCCTGCTTGTGCGGAGGGGTTGGTATATATATACATACATACATATATATATATATATATTGGTTTTATGTGTGTGGTTGTTAAACTCTATTCTCCTGGCGCAAAGTTTAATACAATGGCAAGAAAGTTAGTCTTGCAGACCAATTTTAGTGAGTTTGCACTCCTACTAGGTGCTCTATATTCATAATTTTGAGGCAGTCTAATACCGGCTCTTTTTAACGAAAGGTTACGTATGTGTCGGTACAGACCAGACATTGGTTACTGCATTCCTTCCTTTTTCGTACTGCCTCCAAGTCCTTGATCAAAAACCTGGCTGAGAAACATGACCGCATTCTCTCCCACCTCGAAAACCGGATAAAACCGAGGTGTATATGTGTTTGGGGAGGAGAGAAGGTGTATGTTGCGTTTGTTTTTCTGTTGTCAACGCTTCGGTTTTAATACCATCTATTTACTGGCTAAGCTTCACGATATGTATACAAATAGTTTCCCCGCCTGTATTTGCGCCATTTTTTTTTTAATTTGCTGCTCTACAGTTTTTTTAGTTCTTTCGTTACTGACTTGCCCCTTATCCATGTAGCAGAGATGGTCTTCTCGGCTTCGGCAATGGCTGAAGCACCTGACATACCGTAAGCGAAGAGAATGACAGTGATGAGTAGTCAATTACTACATCACTGCTGACACCTCCACCGCTTCGTTTGCCGTGAAAACAAAATACTTCTTTTGACTTACAAGTAAAAACAAATTCAGCCCAAATACAGGGCCTTTCTGGATTGCTCAATAGATGTGGTAAACATTTAAAGTCGTTGTTTTATCACACATGCATACAGGACTGCCTTGTTGTATGCAGCTTCTTTGACGAGCCATCTACATCTCAAAGGGCAATATCCATCTTTTTATTTCTTTATATGCTCTCTCTCTCTCTCTCTCTCTCTCTCTCTCTCTCTCTCCATCTATCTATCAATCTATCTATCAAGTAGGTATATTTCTATCTATACCTACTTTTACGCTATCTTTCAACCCCCCTCTCTCACTCACTCTCTCTCTCTCTCTCTCTTTCTCTCTCTCTCTCTCTCGCTCTCTATCTATCTATCTATCTCGATCTATTTATCAAGTAAGGATACTTCTATCCATAGTCACTTTTATACTATCTTTTCGCCGTCTCTCTCCCCCCCTCTCTCTCTCTTTATCTATCTATCTATCTATCTATCAAGTAGGTATATTTCTATCTATACCTACTTTTACGCAATCTTTTAACCCTCTCACTCTCTCTCCCTCTCTCTCTCTCTACGCTGGGACTAAAGAATATGCCGACTACATTTTTTCAGAGAGCTAAGAACCCCACCCCCATCAATGTGTACCCTGAATATAACCTCTAACAGCGTCTGAAGCTTTACGGAACATGGAGTGTCCCTTCGTTGCCATTACTCCCAGGTCCACTCTGGTCCGAGGTGGTAGGATCCTATGTATGGGTCAAATAAAAATATCTAATCATTTTCTATACTTGAGACAATTTAACTGTGTTCAAATAAAACTATTATTGTTTGATAGCAATACTTAAAATCATATGAAAACAAATAAGCTCTGGCTAATTTGAAAATTGTTTACTACAAACTATCAATTTACAAATCATGTATCGTTAATATGTATGTATGTATGTATGTATGTATGTATAAAGAGAATTTGGCATTAAATAACCTACAATAGTTGATATGCCATAAAACCAAACCAAACCAAATCATATATATTTAATATATATGTATAAAGAGGATTTGGCATTAAATAACCTACAATGGTTGACATGCCATAAAACCCAACCAAACCAAATCATATATATTTAATATATATGTATAAACAGGATTTGGCATTAAATAACCCACAATGGTTGATATGCCATAAAAACCAACCAAACCAAATCATCTATATTTAATATGTATGTATAAAAAAGGATTTGGCATTAAATAACCTACAATGCTTGTTATGCCATAAAACCCAACAAACCAAACCAAATCATATATATATATAAACAGAAATTGGCATTAAATAACCTAGAAGACTTGATACGAGGATCATTAAATAAGTTTCCAGACTTTTCTCGTGTGGGCACTTTTATTGATAGTACACACAGGAAACTCTATTCCACTTTGAAGTAATCTCCTCCGGCTGCAATGCACTTGTACCATTCCAACAACTTCTGGAAGGCCCCATGGAAGTGCTCTTGTGTGAGCGTGTCAATGACCTTCGTCACAGCCTATTTCGTCCCCTCAATTGTCTCATAACGACAGTCTCTGAGCTTAGGAAATAAGCAAAAGTCACTGGGAGCAAAGTCTGGACAAAAGGGAGGCTGAGGAACTGTGCTGATGCCCATCTTGGTCAAATAGTCTGTGACAAGGATGGAGTTGTGGACTGGGGCATTGTCCTGGTGGAAATGCCACTGAGCCGATTTGAAGAGCGCTGACCTCTTCCGACGGAATCTCAAGCTGAACTCCCTTTAAACCTCAGCATAGTAACCCTAACCCTTTGGCCAATCAACTCTGGTCTGTTGACTTCCTTACTCCTCCTACACCTCTTATCATCCCTCACAGACTCCCTGCCTTCCTTGAATCTCTCATGCCACTCAAAAACTGATGCTTGATTCATGCAAGATGCTCCAAAAGAAGTCTGAAGTATTCCATACGTTTCTGTAGCATTTTTTCCAAGTTTAAAACATAATTTTATTGCATATCGTTCTTCCTCACGTCCAGATTGCATTTTTGAAATTCACCAGCTGTAACAATCAGGTTTTAGTTGGGTGTATTCCAATTCCTAGTGTAGCTGTTCATTTGAACCTGAAATCATAAAAATTTGTCAGTCATCTCATAAGATGTATAGCAATAACATACTGAATAGAGTTTCATGTGTGTACTATCAATAAAAGTGCGCATACGAAAAAAGTCTGGAAACTTATTTAATGATCCTCGTTATATTTAATTTTTTTCTCAAAAATTAACGCCTTTGTGTGTAGTTTAAAATTTTTTTGATTTCTGAAAATTTATCAATATTTTTGTTTTTGTATCTATGCTGAATAATGAATTACGTTTGTTGTTGTTTATTCTTTGTAATAAATAATCTAGTTTAGGAAGAATAATGATTGGAAGTATTATCTAAATACGTAAAAAAATTAGATTAGATATAAATAATTGATTAAAGAATTAATTTAAATATGGGATCTTGTAAAGTTTTAGCACTTATTTAGGTAAGGAGATAAGTTGAAAAAACTGGGTTTCTGACTCAACCATCTTTCTATGTTGTCTATTATTTATATTAACTGACAATTTGGAACCTTTAAAATCAAAATTGTCAAAATAGAATTTAGATTCTATTTTACTTAAGTGTTTCTATCGTCACCGATTCTTATGTTATTCCAAAGTTCACACATGCGGTTTTTTGTTTGAAAATCATTGGCTTCCATGTCAATGCACACAAAACTGAATACATGTGCTTTAATCAAACAGGTGACATTTCCACACTTGACGGAAGCTCTCTAAAACTGGTAGACAAGTTCACCAACCTAGGAAGCAGTGTCTCATCAACCGAAAAAGATATCGACACGCGGCTAACTAAGGCATGGACAGCTTTCGATAAGCTATCGATCATATTGAAGTCAGACCTGACCGATAAAATGAAACGCAGTTTCTTCCAAGCAGCGGTCGTATCGATACTGCTATATGGATGCACTACTTAGACGCTAACAAAACGGCTGGATAAAAGCTAGACGGCAATTACACAAGAATGCTGCGATCAATACTGAACAAGTCCTGGAGGCAACACCCCTCAAAGCAACAACTATACGGCCACCTGCCTCCCATCACGAAAACTAGCCAAGTTAGACGAACCACATATGCAGGACGAGCTCATAAGTCATGTACTGCTATGGCCGAGCAAAAGCAGGACGACCAGCTCGAACATACATACAGCAGCTCTGTGGGGATGCGGGATGTAGCCCTGAAGACTTGCCAGAGGCGATGAACGATAGGAAGAAGTGGCGAGAGAGGGTCAGGGATATCCGTGCAAGCGGCATGACATGATGATGATGATGACTTCCTAAACACTCGATATAGTTTGTTTGTTTGTTTGTTTGTAATGGCATATCAACCTTTGTAGGTTATTTAATGCCAAAGCAATTCTCCTAGAAGAACAGCTGTGGTACTATTTAACCCATAGCTGGGAGGATAAGGGGGTTCATACCTTTCCCAAGGGTATTTGCCCGAAAGTGAACGTAATAGCGCGACTGGAGTACGAACTCGCGAACTACGATTCCGCAGTCCATCGCTTTAACCATTACACCACGAGGACACCCCACTGGATATAGTATACGTCTACATTAGATTTGATACGATCATTGTTATCTATGTGGTTGAATATTTCTTTTTTTTAAGAGTTTGTAACTATTTTGAGAAAAAGATCGTTTAAGTTTTTCTGTGATGTTTTTTAGGTGAATTATCGGCTAATATAATAAATCTGTGAAATAGATTTTTTTTTTTTGGGAAAATTGTAATAAGAAATTTTTGGAAAATCGTTTCGTTTGTGATTTTTAAAAGCTTTTATTTTAGCACAGTGTATGAAAGATTTTGGATATTGAAGTTATACGGCGGAATTTTATATAAAGTCAAAATTTGGGGGTATAAATGAGAGCTTTTAGGTAATTCTTCCAGTTTTTACTTAGCTATTATTGTTGCATATTAACCTCTGACCCGGCCAAGCTGTCAAAATAGGAAATGCACCTGTGTAAATAACAGGTGCATCCGGGCGAGGAATATCAGGATATTGTAATCTTGACCGTGGACGGGTTGAATGAGTGCGTTTTGTGACGCCCACAAGAAGAAGGTGAACGTCGAACGATTATATAACCCGGGTGAAGACAGGAAGTCAGTAGTTGGAGATCAGATGAGTTAGAGATAAGATGCGGTGGAGAAAACCAGCACCCAGCAGAGTGGGCCCCCAGGCCACCGGTTGAGCAGCCCAGGAGAACGGCAAAGAAACGCTGTTATGGCCAATAGAGTTGGGGTCAATATGTTGCAGTTCTGTTCTGTCTCCAACTCCCTCTCACAGTAAAACCTTTCGTAACCCTTTCGAACCCTTTCAAATAAAGTGAGAGGTATATTTTTTCTAAAGAACTATGTCGCTCGTCATGATTCTGCATGCATCTGCATATGTGTATGTATAATTGTTCATGGCTATACAACATTTTGATGAAGAAAATGGATACGGCTATTTTTAGTGGTGGATTTAAATTCCAATTTGTTTTTGTAATTCCTAAGCAATACATTCCTTAGCATAAAAAAAGATAAGGTGTTGTTAGTTTCTAGTTCATAAGTAAAATCTATAAGATATTCAATTTTGTTTAATCTATCCGTATTTTTGTGAAGTCATTTTTCTGTGAGTATATAAATAATGTGTCATCTATACTATGCTATTTAGAAACTATATTCGAGACATCCAAGAAACTGATAAGCAAAGATCCCACAAGATAAAAATAACTATATTAATGTTTAGTGCATAATGTGCAGATTTTAGGTTTGGTTTAGTTTTATGGCATATCAACCATTGTAGGTTATTTAATGCCGAATCTTATTCATCAATATATATCAAATGTTTATGATTTGGTTTGGTTGGGTTTTATGGCATATCAACTATTGTAGGTTATTTAATGTCAAATCCTCTTTATATATATATATTAAATATATATGATTTGCTTTGGTTGGGTTTTATGGCATATTAACCATTGTAGGTTATTTAATGTCAAGTCTTCTTTATACATACGAATCAAATATATATGATTTGTAAACATTTTTTGTTGATAACATTTTAAACGATCCTGGGCTCATTTTTTTCGCACTCGGTAAAATGGTTTCAAGTATTTCTATCATACACAAATAAGTATACTATGATTTTATGTCGAGACTGGCAAAAGCGGAATTCTTGATGTGCGAATTACTAATCGTATCTAAAAGAGGGATCAATATTTTAACTAAAGAATTTGTTATTTTATGACGGCAAGTTTCAGTTCCAAAAATAATTGGTCTTAAAGGAATTTCAGATTTGTGAGTTTTTGGAAGTCCACAAGTTTTAGCAATTATAGGAGGGGTAATCATTTAATGAAAACCAGAATTTGTTTTTGTAATGATTCCTTTTTTATATGACTCATTGAAAACATCAATATTTCTAAGTAGGTTTGTAGTGTAATCTGTTTCTATGTGGTTTTGTCATCTAACAATCTTATTCTTTTGTTATTTTATTGTATAGAGTCCATAATGATAAGACTTCCACTTTTGGTTTGGTTTGGTTTTATGGTACATCAATCATCGTAGGTTATCTAAAGCCAATTCTATTTTTATACATGTAAACAGTTCTATTTCAAACAATTCAGTTTAGCATAAGTACATAGTTTAGCATAAGTAAACAGTTTCAATGTAAAAACAGTTCTTATTCAAACAATTCAGTTTAGCATATGTACACAGTTTCAATGTCAAAAACAGTTCTATTTCAAACAATTTAGTTTAGTATAAGTATAATCTTTTTGTTTACACACCGTCTCAATGTCAAAAACAGTTCTATTTCAAACAATTTAGTTTAGCTTAAATACACAGGTTCAATGTCAAAAACAGATTGTTTACTGTCATATCCAGGACACTTGTTAGGGAAGTCTTCCCCTCTGCAGAGATGAAGTTGGTGTATTCTACAGCCCCATCCAACTGGGCAACTTCCACTTTTATCAGAAGGTGTGATGATAATGTTCTTATTTTGAGACAAGCTTTTGCATTGCAGCAAAGTGTTTTCTAGATTAAAAAAAATAGTCTTTTTTCTAACAAATGAAGTGTTTTTTGATCCTAAAAACGTGTGGAGAGCAAGATACATTTATTTTATTTAGGAAAATGCAATTTTCTTTTTATAAAAAATATAAAACAGGCTTATTGATTTTAAAAGAAATTCAAAATCAAATCAAAAGATCAATTAGTGACTTGTACTAATTGAACTTTCAAATTGTCAAAACAAAAACTAAGCAGGCAAGAATCTTGAGGTTTGTCGGTGCATTGATCTATTTAAAATCATAACATTCCGAATAAACTCTTACCCACCTGTAGAAGTTAAAAGGTCAAATCTTCGGTTAGATTAATCAGATTTTTTATTTTAGTTTTAATTAATATGCAAAGGGATACTCCCCTCACACGATATTGGCTGGGACCTTTGAATAACCAAACCCCTATATTGTGGCTTAATTGGATGACGAATTAAAATCTGACACGTGGAAAGGATACTTTTCCCTCACACGTCGATCAGCGCATTTGATTGGCTGACCTGTCAAAATGTAGTGAAAGAAAATGAAATGTTCTGTGACTGGGGAATCCTCAATAAAAATACATGTTTTAAGGTTTAGAAGAGAAGATATCTGATGTCCATACCGAAGAAAGAAGAATAAAAAAAGAAATCTCTCCAAGCTCTGTAGCTTCTCCAACAAAAGCCTTACTCTCCGAAAAATTGCGTAACATAGAAAGACTGCACCAGCTAGATTCCTCATTTATCTGTCTCCCAAATACAACAAAAAGTGACACAATTTCAATACGCTCCCACCGAGGGTAGAGCACTCTGGCGAAGGAATATAACGGTTGCCACTCGTGTACTTGAGCACTTCGGTATCCGATAGCGCAAAATGTAAATAAACGAAACTTAATACATATGCGATAATTCCAGAGCTGACGTTGAGTCAGTTTGTATAATATCTTTCTATTTACAAATTGTATCATCTGGTTTTTATTTCACACTGTGGGAATCGTAGAATAGGAATAAAGATTAAATTATTTATATATATATATATATTTGGTCAAGTCATTAACATCTACTTCTGACGTTGTAGAATTAAAAAAAGGCAAAGCACTACTTTCGAAAGCACCCTCTTACAACCGCAATATATATTAGCCAGATGATGACTCTCAGTTCAAACGTGGTTTCGGAATCAAAGCATAATAATTATTAACATAGCGCGGCCCAGTTGTATCCTTCAATACCATCAGACTTTGTTGGTTTTCCGACAGATGAATATGCCGTCATCGTATAATTTTTTTGTTAGAATTACAATTTAATAGTCAATAGACATAAGCTCAGTAATAAAGCGTGAATTCAATGTTGTAAGATGGGAATTAACTGGCGAGGTGATGACATCCAGACACTGAGCACGAGCGTAAACGGGATCGTGAATTTTAGCTGGAGAGTCGGTACAACCTTCTACATAGTTTAAGTTGGAACATTATTTTTAAACTTGTATCTGTGCCAACAAAGAAATTATATGTGCAACAGTAAATTCCTCTCAGTACTGATATATATATATATATATATATATATATATATATATATATATATATATATATACGAGGAGCATATGATACGTTTCCAGGCTTTTTTTTGTACTGGCATTTAGAATTGTCATAGACTCTTGAAAATTCATTATGTTATTGCTATATATCTTATGTGACGACTGACAAATTTTTATGATTTCTGGTTCAAATTAACAGCTACAGCAGCAATTGGAATACACCTTACTAAAGCCTGATTGTCACAGATGGTGAATTTCAGAAATGCAATCTGGACGTGAGGAAGAACGATATGCAATAAAATTCTGTTTTAAACTTGGGGAAAAATGCCATAGAAACGTATGGAATACTTCAGACTTCTTTTGGAGCATCTTGCATGAATCGAGCATCAGTTTTTGAGTGGCATAAGAGATTCAAGGAAGGTAGGGAGAATTTGAGGGATGATGAGGGGTGTGGGAGGAGTAAGGAAGTCAACAGACCAGAGTTGATTGGCCAAAGGGTTAGGCTTAGTTTTAGGGTTACTAGGTTGAGGTTTTAAGGGAGTTCAGCTTGAGATTCCGTCGGAAGAGGTCAGCACTCTTCAAATCGGCTCAGTGGCATTTCCACCAGGACAATGCACCATTCCACAACTCCATCCTTGTCACAGACTATTTGACCAAGGCAGTTCCTCATTGTCCCTATAGTCCAGACCTTGCTCCTTGTGACTTTTGCTTATTCCCTAAACTCAGAGGATGTCGTTATGAGACAATTGAGGAGATAAAAGAGGCTGTGATGAAGGTCATTGACACACTCACACACGAGGACTTCTATGGAGCCTTCCAGAAGTTGTTGGAACGGTACAACAAGTGCATTGCAGCTGGAAGAGATTACTTTGAAGGGGACTAGAGTTTCATGTGTGTACTATCAATAAAATTGCCAATACGAAAAAGTCTGGAAACCTATCGTATGCGCCTCGTATATATATATATATATATATATAAGAAATCCATCGACTGGGGCAGTGGAATACACCGACTGCTTCACTGCAGAGGAGTAAAATTCTCCAGCGAGTTTCCTGGATATGACAATAAGCAACTTGATGGTGAGTCTCCACAAATGCTGGAGCTTTGGGAAATACCAAGTA
Source organism: Sepioteuthis lessoniana (assembly GCA_963585895.1). Taxonomy (NCBI): domain Eukaryota; kingdom Metazoa; phylum Mollusca; class Cephalopoda; order Myopsida; family Loliginidae; genus Sepioteuthis; species Sepioteuthis lessoniana. The sequence continues at coordinate 9,824,212 of OY757937.1, forward strand.
TCCCTTCAATGCTATCACTCCCACATTCTCTCTGGCTACAGTAGTATCACCTGTTAGGGTCCTATCTATCTGTCGATTACAATTGTTTGACATTCAAAGCAGTGTATGCTAAATTGAATTGGTTAAAATAGAACTGTTCGATCATTTAACTGTGTGTAAACAAATGACTTATGTTTAATTGAATTGTTAATGATACATAACAATACTTGGAATCACTTAACTGTGGACAAAAGAAATGAGTCCAAGTTCGTTTGAAAATTTATCAACAAAATGTGTTCACAAATCATGTATTTAATGTTTATGTATGTTATGTTCTCCGAAAAGGGGAATAAAATAAATAAGACAAACAAGTAATTAGAGAGAAGAATGGAAGTTATATATTACAGTAATATAATGTCGCCAGTGTAGCTTTTGCTATCAACTCCCTGAGTGGATTACAGTCAAATGTTATATCTTTATTGGAAGAGTCCATTGTGTATCAAAAATAGGGATGATACCACAACAATATAAAAACAGGATTTGGCATTAAAAAACCAACAATGGTTGATATGCTATAAAACCAAACCAAACCAAACCAAACCAATCTAAGAAATGTTTTTGTCAATTGAGCTTTATAAGGACGGGCATTATCGTGATGGAGGATGACACCCTTTCTTTTGATTAAGGATGTTTGTCCTTTAGACTGAAATCCCCACTTAGAAAACGGGAAACCCACCTTCTTCAACTAATTTCATTCAATGTATCAACCCTGAAATTTCTCTGAATGGATTTTGCAGCTGTACTTGTATAAAACTTATAAAACTCATTGAGTCTAATGTCTCCTTTAGATGGAACGAATAGAAGAGGTGAACACCGAAAAAGATTACGAACTATATCCTTAAAATATGAAAGAAAATATTGCTCGCAACATTCAATATTGAACAAGTCCTGACGGCAACACCCAACAAAGCACCAACTATACGGCTACCTGCCTCCCATCACGAAGACTATCCAAGTTAGACGAACCAGACACGCAGGATAGCGCTGGAGAAGCAAGGACGAGCTCATAAGTGATGTACTCCTATGGACCCCCGTATATGGCCGAGCAAAAGCAGGACGACCAGCTCGAACATACATACAGCAGCTATGTGAGGATACGGGATGTAGCCCTGAAGACCTGCCAGAGGCGATGAATAATAGAGAGAAATGACGAGAGAGGGTCAGGGATATCCGCGCTAGCGGCACGACATGATGATGATGATGATGATGAAAGAAAAATATACTAATTGTATGATTGCAAAATGATAATAAAAGGCAATATTATAATAAATGTAGTCTAGAATATTCATCTTGAAAATTGGTTATTATGTCCGTTCCAAGTATATATATATGCGTGTGTGTGTGTGTGTGTGTGCTAGTTTGTATATATATATATATATATATATATATATATATATATGTATATATAAGGTTTATGGTTCTTACTAGCTCACTTGAGGAATTAACAGAGGACCAAATATTGTAGTATTGTGAAATAGTGCTAAATATCAATGATAGAGCATTTACAAGTGTCTGACGACGGCAAAATTCATCAAACCCAGGGTCACAGACATTGCCATGTAATATATATATATATATATATATATATTCAAAAAAAACCCAAGATCGGTCAAAAATTCTTTTGTGGGGGAGGCAATTTATTTACTCTGTTGATTTTATTTACATTGAGCTCTTTACCAGAAATATTCAAATTTAATATTCTATTTTTTAATACATTTTTTAATTTTTCCTGTTTGGAATTATTCCCAATTCCGGATTTACTGGATTGATTAATATTATATATATATATATATATATATATATATATATATATATATATATATATATATACCTCTTGCCGAGTAGCATGCAACACAAGGTCAATTTTTAAATGGAGTTTAACAGATTTGAATGTTCAGTTTTCCTTCTCCTTGACAGGTAACCTTATTAATGTATAAGAGCACAGTCTACCCTACTATTTATCTATAGTTGGAAGGAGAATTGTTAAATGCACACCTTTTCCATTGGTGTTCACGCTTTGTGAGATACAAACAGCCTCGTCCTGGATTTGAACTCGGGTGTCCGTCTTAATGTCCTACAACAATAACCATCACATCACGATTGCCTTCCAGCATATATAGGTTAAGCAACGATTAGATTGCTCATTACTTAGATGGGTGACCACTTAAGAACACTAAGTACCGAAAGCAATCGGAAGTTAAGCAAACACTTGTAAAATCTGAGTTACGGCTAAGTCACGCTTAAAGCAACAGATCCTATCCAAGTTAAGCACCTAAGTGTCAATACAGTAATTAAATGAGGGACTCCTTGAGAAAAGCAGAAACCGTGAGCAAACAACTACGGAGCAGAAGTTACGAAATAGCATCGCTAAATAGAAACTTACATTCTTAATAGCATTTCTATTTTACATATATACGTGAAATATGGCGTCATTCAAACTTACAAAGTAATATATATATATATATATATATATATATATATATATATTTCATTTCAGTCATACATCTTAGATGCATCAGGGAAGTCTTCGGTTATGCGCTGTCTTCATTGCCGATTTCAGGTTATTTCTGCATCATATCAGCTCCGACTGTATCCCCGGCTTGACTCTGAAAGAGCCAAGCCGCCTCCGTGATCGCGACGTGCTACGCTCGTGCCTCTACCAAAGCAAAGAAAAAAAAATAAAAAGGCCGGACTTCGGCCGTTCTTATAGACATCCGTCTTTTAGTAAACAGCCAATGAATATATATATATATATATATATATATATATATAGTATAGAAGAAAAAATGCACATTTTGCTTTTCCAGAGCCGAAAAAATTATTAAATAAGAGAAGTGAATTAATAGCTTGGTGTAGACATAGGGCTAAATTTAAACTATAGATAATTAACTTAAATTTTTTTTTTAAAAAAAGCATTGAGTTAAACTGAGAATTAATGTAAATGAATAAATAAAATAAAATGTGACGGAAAATTGTGAAAAAACATATCATATATACGTACTAATCATTAAAAGTGTAACTGATTAATAGGTTCTTGATAGTTTTGATTTTTAAAAAAAATTTTAATTTAATTAAATCTTGAGTTTAATTTAATGATATTATTACTTTATCATTACGTAAAGCTATTGAATAAACTTAAAAATCTATTTTAATATTAGATCTGTAGTTTAAGTCAAAATGTAATTAGAATTTTAAAATTAAAATAAAAATTTTTTTAAATTTTTTAGATAAATTTTCTACATTTCTAACCGAAATTAAAATAAAAACGGAAGTGGGCTAAATGGGGAGATAACTCTTCACCCCTCTTCTATCCCCTCCCACCTTTTTTCTGTGTCTATTCTGATTTGTTTTATCCATAGGATCTGAAGAAGTCCTGTTAAATTTTTTTCGTGTTTTTGAAATTTTCAAAAAATTTTGCCGATTCTCATTTTCATGTATAATATATGTTATGACAAAGGCATAATAAATTGGAACTAATTTTATATTCTTTTCTTTTTTTTATTCATATCGAATCTAAGTAAATATTTGAAAAAAAAAACTTAATTCGAGGGATACTAAAAACAATGCAGTTAATATTGTTGTTGTTGTTGTTGTTGTTGTTGTTGTTGTTGTTACCGTTCCTTTTCTTCTTTTTCTCCTTCTTCTTCTTCTTATTATTATAATTATTATCATTTACTCCATTAGAGTTTTTTCACATCAGTGTTAGCTGATGGTTTTACACTGGAGTTTGAGTGACAGCAAGTCTCCTCAAGTCTCCAGGACTCGTCTCAGGATTCTGGCCGTTCTTAGCAATGCTGTCGCTTGGATAGTCTCTACCCGTCCGCCAATTTCCAAGTACTTCAGGCCTTTTAATAATCCTTTAGTTACTGTGCCTAATGCACCAATCACAATGGGCACAATCGTTACTTTCATGTTCCACAGCTTTTTCAATTCTCTAGCAAGGTCGAGGTACTTATCTTTCTTTTCACTTTCCTTCAGATTTATTCTGTGGTCCGGCGGGACAGCAAAGTCGACAATTTTACAAATTTTCTTTTTTTGTTGATTATTATGAGGTCTGGTCTTTTGGCCGGGATCAGGTGATCCGTTTGTATGTTAAAGTCCCATAGGAGTTTATGCGTGTCATTTTCTAGGACAGGTGCTCGGTTGTGCATATACCATTTATTATTATTATTATTATTATTATTACTCATTAGAGTTTTTCACATCAGCGTAAGCTGATGGTCTTTCACTAAAGATTGAGTGACAGCAGGTCTCCTCAAGACTCCAGGACTCTTCTCAGTATTCTGATCGGTTT
>OY757937.1:9833544-9873544 GCA_963585895.1 Sepioteuthis lessoniana
TCAAAACCGTTAAGCATTTCTTTTTAAAACAAATACAGGGAGTTTTAACCGACATGGTGGCTATATGACTGCTATTAACTCTACTAATGATAATTTCTATTTCATATTTGAAATTAGTATACAGTAACAACAATTAATCCTCGATCATAATGCCTTGAATAAGAGAGGAAAATATTTTGAGCCACTACTTATTTGGAGAAAAAAATCATTCAAAACTGCGGCAGCAAAATTTTGCGTGAAGTTTAATTAAACAACTAACTCCAGGAAAACCAAATTTATCGTTAGGTACACAAATTTCAAGCCACAAAGTCTGTAAACAACCTCTGCAAAAGGCAGAAAATCCCAGATCTCGCAGGAAGTTGACAGCAAGATGTCCTGACAATGAGGATGCAGTGAGAGATTCTGTCCGAAAGAGTCAGAAAAAGTCCCTCCGAAGACATTCCCAAGAACTTGGTCTTTCACGTGCAGTGTAGGATAAAGTCAATCAATTTCTGCTTTTGTCGTCTGGTTTGAACTTTCTGAAGTAATATTATTGCTTTTTAAGACTCCGATGAAAGATGACTTGATGCAATATGAATTACCTTATAAATTGGTTGCATCTATTTTGCGACACCCTGTATTAAATGTAATTCAAAAGATAAACCAACATTGGAGAAGCACAAAATCCTCCAAGTCTATATCAAAACACCTGTAACAATATACTTCTTTTCTTAAACGGCCTTCTCGACTAGGCCAATAATACATTGACTGCATTCTCGCCAAAAGAATGTCCTGGGTACTATTTACCCACCCCTCCGCTCGGGCAGGATATGACACAAGGTCAATTTTTAAGCGGAGTTTAACAGGTTTGAATTAAGAGTTTTCCTTCTCCTAGACTAGTTGCCTAACCAAGGCTGAAGAACCTAGTCTGTCCTACTATTTACCCATAGCTGGAGGGAGAATAATTGGATTCATATCTTTCCCAAGGGTATTAGTGCAATGTGAAATGCAATCAGTCTCGTCCAGGATTTGAACTCGTATCGCCGTGTTCATTTCCTACGGCGATAACGACTACACCACGGGCACCTCCTAAGAATGTCCTGGGTTAACACTAAACTGTATCCGATGGTGAGGGTCCAATTCATGGGTCAAAGAAATATCTAAAAATTATTCCTATTCGATAAGATGTGTAAATAAAAAAGCAACTAAACAAAAAAGACTCGTCAACATTGATAACTTCGTTGATACTGCAATTGAAAGACCTGAATACTCAAAGACTCAACAAAAAAGGCCAACGAAAGGCCGTAAAAGATATTTTAACAGAAACCGGAAATTTTTTAATTATCTAGAAAACATGAATTCGAAGAACAAGTGTATGGATACTTCAAGTGACAAATAAGGGAAATTACACATGAGATGACTTAGACATTGTTAAGAAAAGAAAACCTGAAGAGAGAAACTGAATCTCTCTTAATAGCAACTCAAGATAATTCGAGAAGAATCAATTATGTCAAAGCAAAATTGACAATAAAACTCTGTTCTATCTGTGAGTCAGGGCATTGAATAAATACCCCGAAGAAGCAGTTGGTGAAAAGGAGCAATTTGGTTATAATTAAAGAGTTTTGCAAATCTCTTTGTGAAACTGATCAATCAGAGATTTATCATCTAATAATGAAGAAGATTACTTATGAGGCCACAATTGATGATTCATTGAATTATAAAGAAACATGTACATTATGTATTTCTTCTTCAGTCATTATTATATGCATTAGTTTCCAAAGTGACTTTCAATATTATTTCTGAACTTAGAATAGATTAAGAACTTTTAAAAATATTATCAGGAAGGGTTTCCTTTAATTTGTCATTCAAAGTTCCAATTATAATAACGATCTGATCCACAGGTTAGAAGAAACCTCAAAGTTCTAAATAAAATAGCGACCTGGTTCACAGCTAAGAAGAAACCACAAAGTTCCAATTAAAATAGCGACCTGGTTCACAGCTAAGAAGAAGAAACCTAAAAGTTCCAATTAAAATAGTGACCTGGTCCACAGCTAAGAAGAAACCTCAAAGTTCCCATAATAATAACGACCTGGTCCACGGCTAAGAAGAAGAAACCTCAAAGTTCCAATAATAATAACGACCTGGTCCACAGCTAAGAAGAAGAAACCTCAAAGTTCCAATTAAAATAACAACCTGATCGACAGATAAAGAGGAAACCTCAAAGTTCTAATTTAAATATCGACATTGTCCACAGCTAAGAAGAAGAAACCTCAAAGTTCAAATTCAAATATCGACATGGTTCACAGCTAAGAAAAAGAAACCTCTAGAAAAACTGAACCTCTTTAAATAATGCCATAAGAATTATGTCAAATCAAAACTAGATAAAACGCAAAAGAATAGGAAGTGTAGGTTATGCTGTGACAAAGATGAAACAGTTAATCACATTAGCTGATGCATCAAACTAGCACAAAAGAAATACAAGAGTAAATATGAATGGGTTGGAAGGATGTTCCACTGGGAATTATGCAAGGAATTAAAATTTTACCATGCTGGCAAAGGATGTATGCACAAACCAGAATCAGCTCGAAAAAGAAAGATCCATAACATTCTCTACGACTTTGAGATACGAATGGATCACCCAATCAAGGCCAGAAGAACAGACACAGTTTTGATAAACAAGATGAAAATAACTTGTCAACAAGCGGAAATTACTGTTCTAGTGAACCACTGAGTGAAATTCAAGAAAGGCGAAAAGCTGGAAAAATGCCAAGACATTGCCAGAGTACTAAAAAGTTATAAAAAATGAATGTGATGATGATACAAATCCTAGTTGAAGCCCTTTGAACAGATCCTAAAAACCTGGAATAAACAATGGGTGAACAGTAGACCAGAGGAAGAATCGATACCATTCAAACTACAGCACTATTAAAATTAATTTGGATACTTCGAAGAGTCCTGGAAACCTGAGGAAATTTTGTATCACTCAAACTTCAGCTCTAATAGATCAGACGCTGGAAAATGTTCAGTTGAGGCTTCAGATACTCCCTTGGCTCACATTGCACTTCGTGAGCCTTCACAGTGTCATCAGGCTCACATTGCCCCCTAGGACCTATGAACCTATAACCAACTTATTCCTGCAGGGCATGAGTCTCGTCTCCAGCCCGACCTCTCACTTTCCTGAAACCCCTACAGTAAGACCTTGTTTCAAATCCTGTCTAATTGGGAGGCGATAAATAAAGTCACTTAGACTTCAGAGACTAACATATAAAACTGGAGAGGAGACCTAGGATTGATAGCAATGAAGGGGTACTCCGCATTCCCCAAAGATCCAGCATTACTGGAACCTCACCATCAAATTGTTTAGTATCAAACTTATACAGGGTGGAACGATAAAATTGTCGTCCTGAAGAAAACAACACTATAGCTTTATTTTAAAACTTTTATTAAAAAAATCAATTCAGGTACTTGATTATGTAGTAGAGCTGGCATCTATTCAATATAGCCGCCTTCAGCCTCAATCACCGCCTCGATACGGATCCGGAACTGGGAGCATACCTTTTCCACAAGCGCCGGCAGGAGCTCGGCGAATACTCGGCGGATGGCGGCGATCAGGCTGGCTTTGGTATTGTAGGAGGTCATGTTGGTGATGTTCTCGACGTATGACCAAACGAAGTAGTCCAGCGGGTTCAGGTCGGTGAGAGAAGGGTACAAAGACGTAGCACTCCTTCTGAAGCCAAGCCTGGGTCTCTTTGGACTTGTGGGCCGGCGCCGAGTCCAGCTGCCACACCCAGTGTCTGCCACCGGTTACCTGATTGCACCAGGGGATCACCACACTCTTCGGCACATCCAGAGACACTTTGGTGTTGACTTTCAAGCCGACTTCGAAGATGTGAGGTGGCATGATGTGGCCCTCACTTGAAACCACACCAAAGACCATAACCGTATCCGGAAACTCTGTTTTCACCCTGGGCACGTCCCTGTTATTCGTGGCAATCCAGATTTGCATTTTGAGGGTGCTGGCAATGGTCCTGTTGTCATAAGTTGGATCGGTAGAGATCATGAGTTGTACAGCGGCGCATCTCCGATCTCGCTCGTTGAACATTGTTTCACTTTCAGACATGATAGAAGGCTTCTATCGCTCTTGGGATTTGTACACAACTGGCCAACTAGTAGATGGTCTGCAACAAAAAAAAAGAAAACCGGTTTTCATTAAACAGAAATGGAACCATGTCGTCTTTTCTCGGGCGACAATTTTATCGTTCCACCCTGTACGAAGTAAAGGGAATCTAAAACGAGAAACTGAATCTCTATTAAGAGTACCACAAAAGCTCCAATTGGTCAGACGCTGAAAAATGGTCAGTCTAGGCTAACTGCTGCAAATTTCTACCAAAGGATTACAAGTGTTGGCACAAGAGAATCCACTGGGAATTGCGCAAGAGATTAAAATATCACCATAGTGACCATACTGTGAAATGGTACATGCATAAACTAGAATTTACCATTGAATATAGAAAGCAAGAATATTAAAGCTTAAACTTTATATGATTAATTAAGAGGATTTGAGCCAGATTTTGAATGTCAATAAAATGACTGTTTATTTGGTAACTGGGTCTCTGACTAAAACTACCCCCCTCTCATGTAGGTGAATACATGTACCATTATTTAAAAACCCTTTTTTTTGTTATCAGCAGTGTTTCGTTCTCTGTTTGCGTCAACTTTCCTTGCTTTCTTTATGGTGCGGTCTCATCTGTCTACTCATCGATTGGCATATATTCTTTGTTTATTGGAATATCAACTTTCGTGGGTTTTATAAAATTTAAAATCAGACGGACTTTAAAATACAAACGGATCCTCCAATCCGGACCAGAATACCAAATTTAGTTTATTTCATAAAAAGAAAGAAACATGTCAACTTTGCCTTTCCAAAAGATCACAGAATATATCATCATCATCATCATCATGTCGTGCCGCCAGCACGGATATCCCTGACCCTCTCTCGCCACTTCTCCCTATCATTCATCGCCTCTGGCAGGTCTTCAGGGCTACATCCCGTATCCTCACATGGCTGTTGTATGTATGTTCGAGCTGGCCGTCCTGCTTTTGCCCAGCCATATGTGGGGGTCCATAGGAGTACATCACTTATGCTTCTCCAGCAGTGTCCTGCATGTCTGCTTCGTCAAGTTTGGATAGTTTTCGTGATTGGAAATAGATGGCCGTATAGTTGCTGCTTTGTTGGGTGTTGCCTCCAGGATTTGTTCAATATTGCTCGCAGCATTCTTGTGTAACTGTCGTCTAGCTTTTTCTCCAGCCGTTTTATTAGCGTCCAAGTAGTGCATCCATATAGCAGTATCGATACGACCGCTGCTTGGAAGAAACTGCGTTTCATTTTATCGGTCAGGTCTGACTTCAATATGATCGATAGGCTATCGATAGCTGTCCATGCCTTCATTAGCCGCGTGTCGATGTCTTTTTCGGTTGATGAAACACTGCTACCTAGGTAGGTGAACTTGTCTACCAGTTTCAGAGAGCTTCCGTCTAGTGTCACCTGTTTGATTAAAGCACATGTATCCAGTTTTGTAAAAAGGAACCGAAAAACTGGATAAATATCTGGACCTTGCTGGAGAGCTAAAAAAAACTTATGGAACCTAAAGCTAACAGTTATACATATTTACCAACCCCTCTGCTCGGCAGGATATGACACAAGGTCAATTTTTTAAGCAGATTTTAACAGGTTTGAATTCAGATTTTGCCTTCTATTAGACTAAAGCTAACAGTCATATCATTCATAATTGAAACTTTTTAAACAATCTCGAATAACCTTGGAAAGAGACTAGGAACATGAAATAACGAATAGTTTAATACCATCCAGACAACACTCCTGCTGAGATCGGCTCGAATGATTAAAAAAAGTTATGGGGAGTTGAAGTGAGTTATAAATAATCATATTTGATTAGACCGTGTACAAAAACTTTTAAGAAACAACTACAGTCTGCCCGACTATTTATCAATAGCTAAAGGGAGAATAGTTGAATTTATACCTTTCCCGAGGGTATTAGTACAATGTGAAATGGAAACATCCTCGTCCAGGATTTGAACTCGTGTCGTCGTGCCCATTCCCAACGACGATAACCATTACACGACGAGCACCTTCAAATAGTTTCAAGTATTCCTATCTAATGCTAATAACCTTATGGTTTCAAGTAATTATTTCCATTTGTTTGTACAGAATTAAATGGTTTCAAGTGAATAATAATAATCATTAGTAAACACTTCCAGCTTCAAGTAACTATTCTCAAAACAACAAATTTTCAGTTGAATGCCATCAAGTATTCCTTATGAAAACGAATAATCTTTAAACAGAACTACTTCCTGCATAGACCTATTTGACCCATAGATGTAACCTTAAAGGGTACTATTTACCCACCCCTCCGCTCGGGCAGGATATGACACAAGGTCAATTTTTAAGCGGAGTTTAACAGGTTTGAATTCAGAGTTTTCCTTCTCCTAGACTAGTTGCCTAACCAAGGCTGAAGAACTCAGTCTGTCCTACTATTTACCCATAGCTGGAGGGAGAATAATTGGATTCATACCTTCCCCAAGGGTATTAGTGCTATGTGAAATGCAATCATTGAACTCGTATTGCCGTGTTCATTTCCTACGGCGATAACGACTACACCACGGGCACCTCCTAAGAATGTCCTGGGTTAACACCTCCTTTTTTTACTATTTAACCCATAGCTGGGAGGATAAGGGGGTTCATACCTTTCCCAAGGGTATTTGCCCGAAAGTGAACGTAATAGCGTGACTGGAGTACGAACTCGCGTACTACAATTCCGTAGTCCATCGCTTTAACCATTACACCACGATGACACCCCAACCTTAAAGGGTATTACCACTCCGAGACAGAGTTGATTTGGGTGTAATGGCAATGAAGGGGTACTCAACACTGCCCAGATTTCCAGAACTGTAGCCATACCATCAGATGCAGTTTAGTGTCTTACCCAGAACTCTGATTCTATTTCCCTCATACATGGGACCCATACTGGTGCTACTACTCCAGGTCAGAATGGACTTAGGAGTAATGGCAATGAAGGGGTACTCCACACTCCCCAAATTTCCAGAACTGTAGTCATACCATCAGGTGCAGTTTGTGTCTTATACAGGACACTAATTCTATTTCACTCATAAATGAGACTCTTACAGGCACTACGTCTCTAGATCACCAGGACTGTAGCCTCACCATCCGATGTAGTTTAGCGTCATACTCACATCACTTCTTTTTATGGGAGGTCTTAACCTTCAGCAGGAGATACAGTCAGCGTATTTAGTGATCAAATCAACAATGATATAGACACTAGATTGTCGTATAATGCTTAGCGTTAATTTCAAAACACTATCCCAGATGGCTTTTAAAGTACCCGAAGGACTGTGACCTCAACTTCTCGCAGGAAGTGATGGAGAGGACTATGAAGACGAAGAGACGATTTGGTTATGGTCGCTTGTCCATTTTCCGGTGACAGAGGTGTCACGCGGACATGCCAACGCCGGTACGAAAGATCTCTAGCCTCTGGTTGGCCACTCTAACTTTAGCATTTTCCCGCGCCTTCCAGTACCGTTTAAAACGTCACCGAGAAACGTCGTGACGTTTCTTGCATTTGACAACGTGACGTGATGACAGCTGCAGAAGTTGACGAAAAGTAATGCGGGTGGACGGGGTGGGTGAGCGGTTTGCAGAGAGGAAGAAGCACAAGAAACTGCATGTGAATGTGTTATGTCTCTGTGCGTTCAGCGAGGGTGTTGGTAGAAAGGAAATCTGTAACGACAGGGAGAAAGGTGGGCGTAAGAGGGTCTTTTTTGACAGCTGTGGTGTCAGGCTTTGATGGAGAGTGGCCATGGTTGGTGCGGTGGGGAGGACGAGGTGGCGGGAATATTTTCGAAAGTATGAAAAGCGTAGATGAACAAGGCGCGACCTTCGGTGAGACACGTGTGATCAGAGAGTGGCCGCGAAAACTGGAAATGAGTTACGGGGAAGGGATAGCGACGTGGAAGAAATGAGAGGCGAAAGTGAAAGTGAAAGTAGCAAAAATGAAAGTGAAAGTCGGAACTAAAGTAAAAGAAATGGAAGTATTGGAAATAGATTACAAAGAAAAGTTAGTGCTGATTAAAGGAAAAGCGAAATTGGAAACTGGAGGAGATTTAGTACAAAAGAGAAATTATCGGAATGGAAGTGTATAGAGAATATTTTAATGGTGGGAATATTATAGATTTTGCAAGTATATTGTGTACCACCAGGAAATAGAAATTTTGATTTAATAAAAAATCAGATGCCTCCTATTTCTCTTAAAATAATTGCCGGCATTTTAACTTATTTTGAAAGAAAGAAAGAAAGAAAGAAAGAAAGAAAGAAAGAAAGAAAGATTAAATATGTAGATGATGAACTAAAGGGGAAAGAAACAAAGTTAATACTATACAAATGGAAAGAAAGAAAAGAAAAAGAAATAAACAAAAAAGATTAAATGCGAAAATAGAAAGAAAGAAAGAAAGAAAGAAAGTAAAACGATAAAGGGGAAAAATGGAAGAAAGAAAATTAGACTAGAAAGAAAGAAAGAAAGAAAGAAAGAAAGAAAGAAAGAAAGAAAGAAAGTTAAACGATAATGGAGAAAAGAAAGAAATAAGAAAAAAGATTAGATGTGAAGATAGATAAGGAACCAGCAAAGAAAGAAAGAAAGAAAGAAAGAAAGAAAGAAAGAAATTCAGTTGGCTGAATTTCGAAATAAATCTGATATAGTTCGTCGGCATGGCGAAATAAAACAGAAATAGATTTAGCAATTGAAATAAAAGATTAGAAAGAAGAGAATTGCTGTATGAATGTCCAGTTGAGTCCAGCAAGTGATCAGTGGGGTAGTGGAATGAGGGTGCGGCGGATACAAAGTGTGGCGGAATGCGTGGTGAGGAGGTAGCACAATGTCATCCAATTTCAATTGAAGATCAAAATGGCAGTCAGTGGAACAATTGTTTCATACTGAGACAGCCGCTGGGTGGGAAAATTAGTGACACCTGAGTGGTTTTATGACATGAAAGACCTTCGTCGAATATTTCTGGCTCGTTTCCATACACCAATTAGCAACTAGTCTATATCACCCTTGACTATTGATCTTTGCCACAATACACTTACGTATCGTATTTTCCTTGAACCTTTCAATCCGGTTATTTCTTACTCTCCCCACGTTGTTTTAACCCTCCTTGCTCTCCCAACACAATAACTCTGCTTATGCCTCTATGTTATCAGTATAGTCTGACACAAGGTTACAGATGCAAAGGACTTAGTGATGGCTTGGCTATTTGGTTTAACGGCGTGTAAGCATTTCTTGAGTTACCGCCTTGTCGGGCCGATAGGAATATGCTGAGACGGTACCCTGAAGAGGGGTGAAAAGTCCGCATAAAAAGGGTGTCCAAGGTATTATACGGGTGGTGAGGATCCAGTTCGGGAGATCTGGAGAGTGTGAATACCCCTTTATTACCACTGCTCTCTGATCCACTCTAACATGTACTGGTAGTGCCAGTTAGGGACCCATCTATGGGTCAATTTGATCTGGGGGATTGTATTATGTATGAATGCGTGAAACGATATGACTGCGCCAACAAATGATTATTATTATTAAATAAGAATAATTCATCATCATCATCATGTCGTGCCGCTAGCACGGATATCCCCGACCCTCTCTCGCCACTTCTCCCTATCGTTCATCTCCTCCGGCAGGTCTTCAGGGCTACATCCCGTATCCTCACATAGCTGCTGTATGTATGTTCGAGCTGGTTGTCCTGCTTTTGCCCAGCCATATGTGGGGGTCCATAGGAGTACATCACTTATGAGCTCGTCCCTGCTTCTCCAGCAGTGTCCTGCTTCGTCTAACTTGGATAGATTTCGTGATGGGAGGCAGGTGGCCGTATAGTTGGTGCCTTGTTAGGTGTTGCCGCCAAGACTTGTTCAGTATTGCTCGCAACATTCTTCTGAAATTGCCGTCAAGCTTCTTCTCCAGCCGTTTAGTAAGCGTCCAAGTAGTGCATCCATACAGCAGTATCGATACGACCGCTGCTTGGAAGAAACTGCGTTTCATTTTATCGGTCAGGTCTGATCCCCATATGATCGATAGGCTATCGATAGCTGTCCATGCCTTCGTTAGCCGCGTGTCGATGTCTTTTTCGGTTGATGAGACACTGCTACCTAGGTAGGTGAACTTGTCTACTAGTTTCAGAGAGCTTCCGTCTAGTGTGGAAATGCCGCCTGTTTGATTATAGCACATATATTCAGTTTTGTGTGCATTGATATGGAGGCCAATGCCTGCGGCGGTTCGTTCCAAACTATGTAGTAGGGTTTCGGTCTGGTTGGGTGTATTCGCCATCATCGCTATGTCATCGGCTGACATTAGTTTATTTGCTTGGTATTTAATGGCATATCAACCTTCTCGTGTTATTTAATGCCAAATACATCCTTTTATAAGGACAAAAGTGGTACTATTCAAACCATAGATAAGAGGGATCAAATATTCCCAAGGGTATTTGTCCAAATGTGAACGTAATAGTGCGACTGGAGTTCGAACTCACGTACTACGATTCCGCAGACCAGCGCTTTAACCATTACACCACGTGGACACCCCTATTGCTATTTGATAGGAATACTTGAAACCATACAACTCAACGAAAATTGTTATTATTAGATAGTTGCCCAGTCGGCTGGGGCTGTAAAATACACTGACTGCAGGTAAGAGCCCCCAATGAGTGTCCTAGATATGAATGTTCTGGATATGATACTAAACAATCTGATGGTGAGGTTCCAGTAATGCTGGAGTTTTGGAGAATGAAGAGCACCCCTTCATTGCCATTGCTCCCACGTTCACTCTGGCCTGTAATGGTTGCACCTGATAGGGCTCTATATATGGGTTAAAGAGAACTAACTGCATAGTTATGCTAGACTGAATTGTTTGAATTAGAACTGTTTGTCTAAACTGAATAGCTTGAAATAGAAATGTTTTTGATAATTAAACTGTGTACTTATGCTAAACTGAATTGTTTGAATTAGAACTGACAATTTGCATTAAAATGGATTTGGCGTTAAATAACCTACACAGGTTGATATGCCATAAAATTCAAACAATCAACCAAACTTATATTAGATAGGAATACGTGATAAAATAACTGTGAGCTTAAAATTACCCCATACCGTAACATTATCAATTAATATTTTGAGTTATATATACTAGTAGGACTTTTGGGGTGTTGTTTTATTTTCTTTTTCTTTTTCTTTTTTGCCTATAATTATGAAGAGGCTTCCAGGAGACCTGAGGAGACTTGCTGTCACTCAAACTCCAGTGGAAGACTATCAGCTAAAGCTGGCAGAAAAAAACTCTTAAAGGAGTAAGAGAATCTGCAAAATGGTAGACTTTGCTGTCCTGGCAGACCACAGAATAAAACTAAAAGAATGTGAAAAGAGAGATAAGTACCTCGACCTTGAAAAGAGAGATAAGTACCTCGACCTTGAATTGAAAAAACTATGGAACATGAAGGTGACAATTATATCAATTGTGGTTGGTGCTTTTGTCACGGTAACTAAAAGATTATTAAAGGGCCTGGAAGATTTATAAGTTGGCGGCCGAGTGGAGACCATCCAAACAACAACATTACTGAAAACTGCCAGAATACTGAGAAGAGTCCTGGAGACTTGAGGAGACTTGCTGTTACTCAATCTCCTGGGAAATACCATCAGCTTACGCTGATGTGAAAACTCTAATGAGTAAATAATCATAATAATAATAATAATAACAATAATAATCTGGCATCCATCATGGAGAAGGAGAAGCACAAAATTTTCTGGGATTTTGATACACAAACGGATCACATAATCTCGGCCAGACGAGATAGTCCACAAAAAGCAGAGAACTTACCGAATTGTGAACTTTGTCGTCCCGAAAGGCCACAGAGTAAAACTGATGGATGCTGGAAAAGAGAGATGAGTACCTGGACCCTACTAGAGAACTGAAAAAAACCAAGGAACATGAAAGTGCCGGTCATACCAATTGTAATCGGTGCACTCGATACAGTCACCAAACACTTGGTACAGGGGCTGGAGAACTCGGGGGACGAGACCATCCAAACAACTGCATTGTTGAGATCGGCCAGAATACCGAGAAGGGTTCTTGAGACTTGAGGTGACTTGTTGTCACTGGATTCCCCAGTGTAAGACCATCAGCTGATGCTTGTGGGAAAAACTCTCAAAGGAGTAAAATAATAATAATAATAATTTTGAGATACAAAAAGATCACCAAATCTCGGCCAGACGACCAGACCTTGTGATAGTCAACAAACAAGAGAACCTGCTAAATTGAGGACTTTGCCATTTGAGCTGATCTCAGGGTAAAACTGAAAGAAAGCGAACTGAGAGATGAGTACCTGAACTTTGCAAGAGAACTGAAAAGCCATGGATCATGACAGTGATACCAATTGTAATAGGTGCACTTGGTAAGTCACTAAAGGTTTGATAAAGGGACTGGAGGACTTGGAAATAAGATTATCATAACGATAGCATTATTAAGATCGGACAGAATACTGAGAGGATTCCTGGAGACTTTAGTAGACTAGCTGTCACTCAGGCTCCAGTGGAAAATCATTAGCTAACGCTGTTGTAAAAAAAACTCTCAAAAGAACAAAATAATAATAATGGGTGGGCAATTATTGTATGGTCAATTTCAATTGAAATTTGACCATACAAACAAATGGTATATGCACAACCCAGCACCTGTCCTAGAAAATGACACACATAAACTCCTCTGGGACTTCGACATACATACGGATCACCTAATCTCGGCCAGAAGACCAGACTTAATAATAATCAACAAAAAAAAGAGAACTTGCAAAATAGTCGACTTTGCTGTCCCGGCTAACCACTGAATAAAACTGAAAGAATGTGAAAAGAATGATAAGTACCTCGACCTTGCTAGGGAATAGAAAAAACTGTGGAACATGCAGGTGACAATTATACCAATTGTAATGGGTGCGTTTGGAACAGTAACTAAAGGATTACTAAAGGGACTGGAGGATTTGGAAGTTGGCGGCCAAGTAGAGACCATCCAAACGACAGCATTATTGAAGACGGCCAGAATACTGAGAAGAGTCCAGGAGACTTGGGGAGACTTGCTGTCACTCAAACTTCAGTGAAAGACCGCCAGCGTTAGCTGATGGAAAAAACTCTAATGAATAAATAATAATAATAATAATATCGCTAAAGAGTTGATGCACTTGGAACTGTCTCAAAAGGTTGGATACAAAGACAAGAGAAATTGAAAATCAGAGAAAGTGTTATATAGCCATAATCATAATCATTCACAATAGTTCATATACATTTGCAAAAACACAATACAAAATACACAGGCGACTCCGTTGTTCAGGTACGAACGTATTTATTAACTTCTGACTTCGGTTCTTCGACACGAGGAGAGAGACACAATTCTTGCAATGCTGAACATACTATCTGACCCCACAAACGGGCAGCGCATCTTCTAGTGTTTAAGATCTCAGTTGGTAGAGATCTGCAAAACTCCAACTACATTCCTCAACACAAGAGAACTCAATTCTCTATGCCCCAATGGCAGAGACTCGTCTATCTGCCTGCATGATCCAATCTCAACTTCTCAACACCAGGGTCGAAACTCAACTGTCTTTTTCAAAATCTTCCAAATTCTCTTCTGGGCATGACGTCATCCACAGTTCAGCCCCATTTTCTGACTGGGGTTTATTATGACAATGGTGATTGTCATATCCTTTGCACGCGAGCGTAAACAGCACCAATTGACTACACACCTGAACTCTTAACCCGAATAGTTCAAAGCCCAACCAAACTGAATGATAAAATATAATTAATGAAAAATTAAGATAAAAAAAAAATCATTCCTTAATTATATAACAAAAGAATCGTAACCATCCAGACTAAAGCTTAATTGAGATCGGCCAGAATACTGAGAAAAGTCCTGGAGACCAGAGGAGACTTTTTGTCACTTATACTCCAGTGATATACCACCACTTAACACTGGTATGAAAAACTCGTAGATAGTAAAATAATGATACTAATAATGGTTCGTAAACAATTATAATTTCCAGTAGCCATTGTTACAGTCCACGACACCATTGAGTCCCGTTTTATGATTTACACAGAAAATTTTACAGCTCATTTAAGCCTATAAAATCGTTGATTAGTTCTTATTGAAATCTTTATTTTGAACATAAAAAAGATAAAATTAAAGTTTATTTTAATCTTCAAAGCTGTATTTATCTCCCAATAACATCAAATCGAAATAGTTGCGTCAACGGTGTTGTGGTTGGTTGGGGTTTTATGGCATATTAACCTTTGTAGGTTATTTAACGCCAAATCCATTTTTATGAAAATAGTTCTATTTCAAACAATGAGTACGCAGTTTAAATGTAAGTACAGTTTAATTGTGAAAAACATTTCTATTTCTAGCTATTCAGTTTAGTCAAGCAGTTCTAATTCAGCTAATTCACTTTAGTATAAGTACATGTTTCGTTTGCACACAGTTTAATGTCAAAACAGTTCTATATTAAATCAGTTTAGTGGAAGTACATTTTCAATGTCAAAAAACAGTTCCATTTCAAACAATTCAGTTTAACTTAAGCACGCAGTTTAAATGTAAGTAGAGTTTAATTGTCAAAAACATTTCTATTTCAAGCTATTCACTTTAGTCAAACAATTCAGTTTAGCAAAAGCAGACCGTTAGTTCTATTTAACCCATAGATAGGGCTCTATCAGGTGCTACCACGCCGGGCCAGAGTTAACCAGGGAGCAATGGCAATGAAGAGGTGCTCTGCATTCCCCAAAGCTCTAGCATCACTGGAACCTCACGATCAGATCGTTTAGTGCCATATCCAGGACACTCGGAGGTGCAGTCGGTATGTTCTACAGCCCCAGCCGAAGAGGCAAGGTGCCGTAGACTGTTAATACAAATAATTTGAACAGAGGTACATAATTTCAAATATTCCAAACTAAAAATAATTATTTCTATACAAATATATAGTTGCAATTGTTCTTTTATGATATTAATGATTTGCCTAGTGGGTAGAGTGTTCGCCAATGGTTCGGGAGACCTGGGTTCAATCCCAGGTCGCGTCATACCGAAGACTTTAAAAATGGCACTTGATACCTCCTTGCTTAACACTCAGCAATATAAGGAACGTATCAAAGGTAAAGTGGAGCAATTCAGGGAAAAAAGTAGCGCCCTCCCCTACACCTCGGTGTAGTAGCTATTGAAAAGGGAGCCTTCTGGTCGCCCTCCACTAAGGCCGCCAACTTTACTTTTTATTTAACTGAAATATCAGAGCTAATATAAAAATAAAGTTCATGATCATTTTGAATATTATCATAAATGCATCAATTCGACAGATACTACCACTTCGAATTAGAGTGAACCTAGGAGTAATGGCAACAAAAAAAAACTCCACACTCCTCAGAGTCTAAGATGTAGTTTTGTGTCGTACGAATTATTCATCGTAGGAAATGAACGCGGTAAGCCGAGTTCAAATCCTGGACGAGGTATCTTGCATTTCACATTTCTGATGAGAAAGGTATGAATCTAACTATTCTCCCTCCTTCTATGGGTAAATAGTAGGTCAGACAGGACTCTTTAACTTTGGAATGGCAACCAGTCGAGGAGAAGGAATATTCTGAATTTAAACCTATTAAACTTAAAAGTCGACTTTGTGTCGCATCCTGCTCATGTGGAGGATTTTTTAGCATTCATCAAGATTTTTTCGAATACAACGCCTCAAATTTCTATTTCTTTTACAGTTTTTCACATCCAATACTTGACAACTGACCATTCTACAAAAACCAAAACGATATTTTTTTTATTTATCTGCTTTATTTTTTTCAAAACTACTGTCTTTGACCAAGGCGGATCATCTGTCTCTGCCGTCTCTCGAATTTTTAATGGTAACTGCACAATGTCTGTGTTAATAGAACAGCACACACACACACACACACACACACACTCATATACAAACGCACAGTACTGAGATTCTGCTCAAATCTTTTAGGCCCGAAGTCGTATTATCTAATTTCCCTCATATAATAATTTCCAAATCTTGTTGGCAACCGTAGTCGAGGGCAACCAGAAGGCTCCCTTTTCAATAGCTACTACACCGAGGTGTAGGGGAGGGCGCTACTCCTTTCCCTGGATTGCTCCATTTTACCCTTGATATGTACCTTATATTGCTGAGTGTTAAGCAAGGAGGTATCAAGTACCATTTTTAAAGTCTGTGGTATGACGCAACCCGTGATTGAAACCAGGTCTCCCGGACCATTAAATGATGTTCTTCGGAGCAATGAAGGTTATGTTAATGATCAAATAATTCTATAAGCATAAGTTTTTTTTTATCTATAATATATTCTTTAAAATCAGATATTACATTAATTCCAACATGATAGTTACTCTTGTATATACTTGTCATCAAGTGCAAATTTTCACCTAAAAATATCAAAAGGTCGTTCATTTGAAGAGATGTTTTTAAACACATCGGAGCTTACCGTCGTTCATCACATGCAATAAAAGACAAAAAGAATTTGGAGGTGCTGAAAATTAGGGGTCGATCATTACACGAAATTATCCATTGCTCAAATATATACGGTGTACTGAATTATTCAATTTAGGTTTGCTACAAATTCATATTTTCGATTAGAGATGTTCAAATCCTAGACTGTTTACATTTCTCACAGCGCTAATACCCTACTCTTTCATTTTGAAACAGGAACCACAACCACAGTGTTCAACCTGCCAGACAACTCGCACAGTTAAAAACATTCTTATAGAATGCAGAACTTTCGCAGTTATCAGAAAGCGATTTTTCAAAGTAAATAACTTAACCGATCTGTTCGAGAACGTCAAAATAGATGACATTCTGTCCTACTTGAGAGAGACAGAGTTGTACCAAAAAATATGACAACTTAAAACTGGTTAATCTTGTGCAAACAAATGAAATCCTGCAAATAGAAAATTTTACCTACATTAATATTTGTTTTGAAATATTTGGTTGAATATATATGTATATATAGACAGAATTTGGCGTTGAATGACCAACAAAGGTTGATATGCCATAAAACCGAAACAACCAACCCGAGAAAAAAGTATGCATCCAGCTATGGTCAAATAGTAGGGAAGATTAGGCTCTTAACCTTGGTTTGGCAACCAGTCTAGAAGAAGGAAAACTCTTCCTTACTCCTCCCACACCTCTCATCATCCCTCACAGACTCCCTGCCTTCCTTGAATCTCTTCTGCCACTCAAAAACTGATGCTCGATTCATGCAAGATGCTCCAAAAGCAGTCTTACGCATTCCATACGTTTGTGTGGCATTTTTTCCAAGTTTAAAACAGAATTTTATTACATATCGTTCTTCCAAAGTGTCGTCACTTCCAGATTGCATTTTTGAAATTCACCAGCTGTGACAATCAGGCTTTAGTAGGGTGTATTCCAATTGCTGCTATAGCTGTTCATTTGGAACTGAAACCATACAAATTGGTCAGTCATCTCATAAGTTGTATAGCAATAACATACAGACAATTTTAAATGCCTGTACAAAAAAAAGTTTGGGAACTTATTTAAGGCACCACATACATCCACCTGTTTGGGGTGGTCACAAGCGATATTGACGTATTGTCTATATTTATATCCTCACACGAACCCCGACTCAACACGGAGACCTTTATCAAACGCCTGGAGGAGGTAGTGAATCGAGAGGGGAGCAGCTAGAGGTCCCCATGTCTGGCAACAGGATTCTGCGCTATGGTACACAATCAGGAGAACCTAGTCTTGGCGACCACATCAGTCCCTAATATCAGGCTGCCAAACTTTCCACATTGCAATCCCATTTGATTATTAAGTGTAGGGCGCAGTTGAGCAAGAGACAAACAAAACTGCGTGCAACATCAAATATTAAGGAAATTCAAATTTTAAACTAAACAAGGAGACCATCAGAAAGGTTTTCAGGAGATTCTGAAGTTGTCTGGAGGCCGTGATTGAAACCAATGAGGATTTCTTGAAATAAATTTAATCTATAATATTTCAAGATATTTGCATGTAATTTTAGTAAATACCTCGGATGAAGTGAAATGTCAGTTTTGTCTTCATTTTCTGATATCTCGCGTTATCACACACAAACGCACACACACACACACACACACACACATATTTATATATATATAGATATATCAATATATATATATATATATATATATAGTTTGAAATGTTATGCGAATAATGTTAAGGAGTTTTTAAAAATTTACTTTTTTCATTTAAAAATTATTTCATATATGAAGTAGATTATTTTAATTACTTATAGAATGTCTCAATATATATGAGACCCATGTAACTGCTAATATCACTACCAATAGTAATGTTGTGTTCTTTTTTGTTTCAGATTTGAAAATAGTATCATATAACAACTATTAATCCTCGATCATAATGCCTTAGAAAAGAGCGGGGAAAATATTTTGCCACACTAATTATTTGGTGACAAAAAAATCATTAAAAATTGTCTCAAAATAGACACAACCCATTAATATGATAATGATTTATTACTGAGACAAGAAACTTAAAACAAGATTGCATGTCCTGGAAGTTAATATAATAACAATTAAAAAAACATTAATTTAATGTATCTAGCTCAAAGGATAATTTTTTTTTTACTGGATGTGTTCCAAATAACCACCATTGCGTTTGTCTCAGTAATATCATATCAATGGGTTGCATATATTTTGAAACACTCAGTAAGGTTTTTTTTTCACGTTTTATATGTTCTTTTCTTTCTTTGTTCCTTCAGTTACTTTCAAATGAGTCCCTGTGGCGTGTCGTGGCTAACGTACTGGATAACGAACGCGTTGTACGCAAGTTCGAAATCAAGCTGTACAATTACGTTCACTTCCGGCTTAATACCCTTGAGAAATGTATAAACCCCCTTTTTCCTCTCAGCTATGAGTTAGATATTATCACTGCTGTTCGTTTACATGGATGAATTTGGCATTAAATAACCATAAAGGTTGATATGCCATTAAACAAAGAAACCTTTCTTAATTTTTGTCTTTTTTAAATTATTTGTATCTTCGAGAAAAAGTGTTTTTAAAGGTCGGATAATTATGTGTGTGTGTGTGTGTGTATGTGAGTGTGCACGGACAAAATGTGACACAAGGCCAATTTTAAGCGGAGTTTAACGGGTTTGAATTCAGAGTATTCCTTCTCCTAGACTGGTTGCCTAACCAAAGCTAAAGAAAATAGTCTGTCCTACTATTTACCCATAGCTGGAGAGAGAATTAAGAGAGTCATATCCATATTTATCAACCCATTCACTCGGGCAAAATATAACACAAGGTCAATTTTTAAGCGGAGTTTAGCAGGTTTGAATTCAGAGTTTTCCTTCTCCTAGACTAGTTGCCTCACCAAGGCTGAAGAACCTAGTCTGCCCTACTATTTACCCATAGCTGGAGGAAGAATAATTGGATTCATACCTTTCCCAAAAGTATTAGTGCTATGTGAAATATAATCAGCCTCGTCCAGGATTTGAACTAGTGTCGTCGTGTCCATTTCTTACGACGATAACCATTACACCATGGGCACCTCCAACGGCTAAAGAACCCAGTCTGTCCTACTATTTACCCCCTAGCTGGAGAGAGAATAAAAGGAGTCATATCTTTCTTAAGGGTATTAGTGCTATATAAAATACTACCAGCTTCATCCAGGATTTGAACTCGTGTCGCCGTGTCCATATCCTACGATGATAGCTATTACACCATGGGCATATATATATATATATATTAGGGTTGCTAGAGACCTGATTCGGTTTCTTTGTTTAATGGCATATCAAACTTTGTCGGTTATTCAATGCCGAAGATATCCTTCAAGAAGGACAATAGTGGTACTCTTTAACCCATAGCTGGAAGGGGTTCATATATTTGCCAAGATATTTGTACGAGAGTGAACGTAATAGCGTGACTGGAGTTCGAACTCGATTACTACGATTCTGCAGTCCATCGCTTTAACAATTACACCACGAAGACACTGCGCCTCGTTCGTATACGTACGTAGGATTGGATCGGATTTTTAAAAATAAAGAAAAGAAGAGTTAAATGAATTATTTAAGAAGATAAAGAGATCTATTAATGATTGAAGAAGTTTCTAAAAAGTGAAAAAAAAAGAAGAAGAAGAAGACTGATTAACCCCCCACCCCACGAAATAAATAAATTGTGGTAAAACAAACTGAAAATATAGAAGAGGCAATACATTGTGGTTTCCTATCAGCAATGAAAATGAACGTTTTCCTCCCATGACAAACGATGTGGATTTATGAGAAAGAAAGATCCTATTTTATGAGATTTCGAAAACAACCTTTCCCCACCTCCATGCCACCTCCTCTCTCTCTCTCTCTCTCTCTCTCTCTCTCTCACACACACACGTATTCTCATCCCTATACCTTTCACTCCACACAATTCTGCACAGTTTCGGCTGTTTTTGTTCAATTAATTAAAAAGAAGAATCTTTCATTTTGGCAATGAGTTAACGTTCACATATCTGCGTGTAAAAACCTTCAAACGTACTAAAACACAGTGATGTGAACCCGCACCGTGTGCCAATTGTTAGCTAATAGCTAATGCCACCTATTGAGAAAAAAAAGTAGAGCGACATTTTGACTAATCCGATAAAAATGTCAGAAAACGTTTTTTAAAAAGATCTTTAATGAAAACAGTTAAAACTAAACGCCCCTAATGCCACCGTCAAATAACCCCTCCATTACGAGAAGGGGGAGAAACAAGGTCAATTTTTAAGCGTAATTTTCCCTGCCCTGTCGGTGAGGCATAGAATATGATAATTGTTTTCCATGTAAAGGGGTAAGACCCACGCCTCCCCCCCAAAAAAGAGGATCAGTCGGCTGGGGATGTACAACACACCGACTGCATCTCTGGAGAGAGGTAGGACTCCTCCAACGAGTCTCCTGGGTGCGACACTAACCAATCTGATGGTGAGGTTGCAGTTATGCTGGAGCTTTGAGGAATGTAGAGTATATTCATTGCCATCATTCCCAGGTCCACTCTTACCCAGAGTGGTAGCACCTGATAGGGTCCGGTCTATGAGTCAAATAGAACTGTCTGACATTTAAGCAGTGAGCAAACAAATTACATATGCTAAATTGAATTGTTAGAAATAGAACTGCTTGGCCATTTTACTCTGTGTAAGCAAATGAATGTCTAATTAAATTGTTAGCGATACTTGTAATCACTTCACGAATAATACTCAAAAGAATAATGGCAGTAAGATAGCAATCATTGCACATATTTAACTGTGCAGAAACAATAGCAATACAATTTTTTCTACGTCATTTAAAAATGAAATTACCTACAAACTATTCACTTGCAGATCATATATGTATATCCTTTCAAATGAGTGCAAACAAATGACCGCTGTTAAGTTGTTAGTGTTACACAACAATACTTGAAACTATTTAACTTATTGCAAACAAATAATTTCTAATAAACAGAATTATTTGTATTTGATAGAAATGCTTGAAACCATTTAAATGTGTGCAAAAAGAGCCCGGGCACGTTTTAAAATGTTATCAACAAAATGTGTTTACAAATAATATCATTAACATATATGTATAAAGAGAATTTGGCATTAAATACCCGACAATGGTTGATATGCCATAAAACCTAGCCAAACTAAATCATATATATTTTACATATATGTGTAAAAATGGTTTAGCATTAGATAACCTACAATGATTGGTATGCTATCAAACCAAACCAAATCATATATATATATATATATATATATATATATATATATATATATATATATATATATAAAGAGGATTTAGCATTAACAAACCTCCGATGGTTGATATGCCATAAAACCTAACCAAACCAAATCTATAGATGATTTGGCATTAAATGACCTGCAGTTGTTGATATACCATAAAACCAAACGAACCAAATTAGATATATTTAATATATATGTACAAAGAGGATTTAGTATTAAATGAACTACACCGGTTGATATGCCATAAAATCTAACCAAACCAAATCCTATATCTTTCATATATATGTATAAAGAGCATTTGGCATTAAATAATCAACAAGGGTTGATATGCCATAAAATCCAACCAAACAAAATCATATATATATAACATACATGTATAAAGAGGATTTGGCATTAAATAACCCATAATGGTTGATATGCCATAAAACCAAACCAAACCCAACCAAACCAAATAATATATATTTGATGTATATGTATAAAGAGGATTTAGAATTAAATAGCCTACAATGGTTGATATGCTATCAAACCAAACAAAACCAAATCATATATATATATATATATATATATATATATATATATATATAAAGAGGATTTAGCATTAACTAACCTTCAATGGTTGATATGCCATAAAACCCAAAGTACCAAAAAACGAAACTCCATGGTAAAACACTAAAATACATCTAGTGAGGTTCCTATAATAAAGCTCTGGGGATTAACTCAGAATAGTGGTACCTCCCTCGTATCCAACTATGGGTCAAATAGACCTGTTTATAAATTATTTGTGTAAGATGAAAATACTTAAGGGGAGACATAAGGCGTAATGGTTAAAGAACTGAGTTGCGGAATCGTTGTAAGCGAGTTCGAATTCCAGTCCCAATATTATGTTTATTTTGCGACTATTACCCTTGTGAAAGATATGGTTCCTCTTATCCTCCCAGCTAAACAGTACGACTTCCGTTCTTCTGGAAGGATGACTTTGGCAATAAATAACTCATCAAGGTTGATATGCCATTAAACAAAGAAAGTAAGAAACCAGGAATACTTGATATCATATAACCGTGTGCAAAAAAAAAAGCTTCTAAACTACACAAAAATATAAATATACAATGTACATGATTCCCTCACCTCTAGGTATAAAATATCCTCATATGGGTTGACATGCCGTTAAGATCAATCAATAAAAATTTTCTTTGTTAGTTGTCTGAACTTCTGAGACGAATCTTGATGATTTTTATCATTAAGGGTTTTCGGACTATTGCCTTCATCTTTAGTGTTATTTCCACAACGATTCGGCCGATATGTCTGGCCTTCTTCAGGTGTTTGTTCGACAAATACCTGAAGAACACCTGAAGAAGGCCTTCTTGAGGTGTTCGAAGACCGGAGAACATATCGGCCGAAACATTGTGGAAATAACAATACAAATAAAGATGAAGACAATAGTCCGAAAACCCTTAATGATAAAAATCTTCTAGACTTGTTGTCATACTAAAGGTAAAGAGTCTGGACTGCCTTAAAATTTGCCCATAGCTGGCGGGAGAATAGTTGAAATCATATTTTTTAAGGATACTAATGCTATGTGAGATGCAAGCAGCTTCGACGGATTCTTGAACAAACTCAGGTAACCAGTTTTAATGAAAAAGATTTAAATCCAATTCTTATTAATGAAAAATCACACAATGAAATTCGGATCTTCTCTTGTATCAGTTTCAGTATTGCCAGGTTTTTTTTTTTACTGTGAGCATCATAATAGAATGTAAATTCCATTTATAATTTATTTTTTCTATAAAGCCTAAATATTTTTTAAATCAACTCTACTCATCATTGTGTCTAGTGAAACTAAAAAAAAAAAATTCTTTCAGGGTAAATGGAAATCAAATTGGGTGAAAATTGGCACGTTGACCCCAGTTCAAATCCTGGTAGAGTTTTAAGGGCACGAATTGCTGAATAGGAAACCTGGTCACCGGATTAAGAGAAATATTTCTTTTATTCTTTTTCGTGTACGTTTATACTATACTTTCTTTACTGATGTTTTAGAAACTATTTAATCTGTTGGTATTTGTTTTCGGAGGGTTTATTTCTTATGGGAGAAGGGTCTTCTTTCGTTTCGATTGTTATTTATGATTGTCTTTTATTTTTTCGTTTTCTTCATTTATTTTTTAATTTTAAGGGTTTGTCTTTCTTTCTCTTCTCTTTCGTTTCGTTTCCTTCTTTCCCTGCCAAATATTTTCTTTCTGTCTGTATTTCTTAATCCTATCTGACGGGCGCAGACGATTAACACCGAGCTGCATTGACATCTCTCGGCGTTTTTAATTGCTTTTTTTTTCACCACCACCAATACCATCCCCACGACCACCCCAACAATCTTTACCTTCCACTACTTCCTTTACTTTTTAATTGTTTCTATTCTCTTTTTTCCTTTTCTTTTTCTTTTTTCTTCTTAGATTTCTCTCTTTTTCTCTTTTTTTCGTCGTCTGTCATTTTCTTTTCTTTCTTTATCTTTTTTCTCGTTCTTGCTTAATCATTTTTTATTTTCTTCTCGGTTTTTTTTTCTTTCTTTCTTAATTTCTTCTTTTTTCTTGAGTCATTTTTCTGTTTTTCTTTTTTTTTTTCTTTTTCTTTAATTCTTTTCTTTCCTCTTTTTCTTCGTAATCTACACTTTCCTTCTTTTACTTTTTTGTTGATTTTTTTTTGTTTATTTTGTTGTTTTTTTTGGGGGGGGTGCTTTCTTTTTTTCTTTCTTTCTATCTTTCGGTCTTACTTTTTTCTTTTTTTTTTTTTCGTCATTTTTTCTATATTTTTTTTCTTTTAATTTCTTCATAATTTCTTTCTTTCTTTCTTTCTTGTTAATTTCGACATTATTTCTTTTCTTTCCTCTTTTTCTTCGTAATCTATACTTTCCTTCTTTGTTTAATTTTTGTTTTGTTTTTTTTTCTATTGTTTTTGCTTTTTTTATCATTTTTCTTTTTTTTCTTTTTCTTTCTTTTTCTTTCGTGATTTTTTATATATTTTTCTTTCTTTCATTTTTGCTTTATTTCTTCATAATTTTTTTCTTTCGTTTTTGTTTATTTCGACTTTAATTCTTTTCTTTCCTCTTTTTTTTTCATTGTCTTCACTTTCCTTGTTTTTTTCTTTATTGTCTTTTTTTTTTGCTTTCTTCATCTTTTTTCTTTTTTCTTTCTTTCTTTCGTTCTTTCTTATTTCTTTTTTTCGTTATTTTTTCCTATATTTTTCTTTCTTTCATTTTTGTTTTATTTCTTCATATTTTATCTTTCTTTCTTCTTAATTTCGACTTTTATTTTTTCTCTCCTTTTTTTCTCCGTAATCTACACTTTCCTTCTTTGTTTTTGTTCTTTATTTTTGTTTCTTCATTGCTTTTTTTTTGTTTCTTTCTTTCTTTTTTCTTTCTTTTTTCTTTAGTCATTTTTCTATGTTTTTTTTTTCTTTCATTTTTGTTTTATTTCTTTGTAAATTATTTTTTCATTTCTTTTTTGTTTATTTCGACTTTTATTTTTTTCCTTTTTTTCTTCGTGATCTGCACTTTCCTTCTTTTTTTCGGTTGTTTTTTTTTTTTTGTTTATTAGTTTGTTGTTGTTTTTTTTTTTTTTTTGCTTTCTTCATCTTTTGTATTTCTTTCGTTCTTTCTTATTTCTTTTTTCGTCATTTTTTTTTCTATATTTTTCTTTCTTTCATTTTTGTTTTATTTCTTCGTAATTTTTCTTTTTCTTTCTTGTTAATGTCGACTATAATTTTTTTCTTTCCTTTCTCTTCTTCGTAATCTACACTTTCTTTGTTTTTTGTTTTTTTTGTGTGTGTGTGTGTGTGTTGGGATGGTGTTTTGTTCTGTTTTTTTTTGTTGTTGTTGTTGTTGTTGTTTTTTGCTTCCTTTATCTTTTTTCTTTCTTGTTAACTTCTTTCTAACCTTTTTTTTTTCTTTTTAACTAATGATTTTTTCTAGTTCTCTCTTCACATTTTTTTCGTCAAATTGTGTTAATGTTTTCAATAATCTTTTATTCTTCATAATAAACTTTTTGGGATTTTTTTTTCTTACTTCCATTACTTTTTTGAATTTTTCATTAACTTTTTTCCGTTTTGCTTTTCATTCTTTTCTTTCTTTCTTTTCTTCATTTTTTACATTCGTCATTTTTTTTTGTATTTTTCCTTTCTTTCTTTTTTGTTTTAATATTGCATAATATGTTTTCTTCCTGTTTTTACTTATTCTCTCCCCACCCTTTTCTTTTTTTTTGTTGTTCTTCTATTTTTTCTTTTTTTATTTATTTATTTATTTATTTATTCATTTATTTATTTATTTATTTTCCTTCTTTTTTTCTAGCTTATTTTTTCTAATTTTTTTCTTTTTTTGTTCATCTTTCTGGTTATTTCCTTTTGATGTGGGAAGGCTCCTACTTTCTTTTTTTTTTTTTTTTTTCGTTCGTCATTTTTTCTCCTTTTTTTTAGTTTCTTCTTTTTTGTTTTATTTCATTATAATTCATGTTTTCTTGTTTAAATATTTTTTCTCCTTTTTTATTTTTATTCTTTTGTTTTTTTCGGTGTTTTCTTTTTTTTCACTTTTTTCTTCATCTTTTAATTTTTTTTCATTCATTTTTCTGCTGTTTTCTTCTCTTTTTCATTCATTTTTCTGTTATTTTCTTCTCTTTTTCATTCATTTTTCTGTTATTTTATTCTCTTTTTCGTTCATTTCTTTTATATTTTCTTCTCTTTTTCATTTGTTTCTCTGTTATTTTCTTCTCTTTTTCATTCATTTCTCTGGTATTTTTCATTCTGTTTTTACTGTTTATCTTTCTCATCTATCTATCTTTTTCTCTTTTTGATTCGTTTTTCTATCTTTATTTTTTCTTTTTCATTCATCTTTGCATATTCTTTACTGTTTTATTTATCTTTCTTTCTTTTTTCTTTTTCATCCCTTTTTTCTTCTCTTTTTTACTCATCTGTCTGACTTTATTTTTTCTTTTTCATTCGTTTTTCTGTCTATGTTTTCGCTTTTTCATTCATCTTTCCATTTTTATTCATCTTTCTGTCTATTTTCTCTTTCATTCCTCTTAATGTCTTTTTTTCTCTTTTGTACTCATCTTTCTGTCTTTATTTTTTCTTTTTCATTCATCCTGATAAGTTCTTTTCTTTTTTATAACTTTTCCTATCTTTTTCTCTCTTTTTCATTTGTTTGTCTTTCTTTTCTCTTTTTCATTCTTTATTCTGTTTTTTTTTTTTTCTCTTCCTGTCTTTTTTCTTCTTTCATTTGCCTTTCTCTCTTAATCTCTCAGTTTCATTTATCTTTCTTGTTACTTTTTATTTGTCTTTCTAGCTTTTTTCTCTTTTTCGTTCGTATTTCTCTTTTTATTCTTTTATTTTTCTTTTCTATTCGGAGAGGTTTTCGTAATTGACACTTCCATTCTTTTTTTCTTTTGTCTCTTTTTTCTTTCTTATTGTTTTTCTTTGTTTACTTCTTTGTTTTTGTTCGTTTGTTCTTCTTCATTTTCTCTCTTTTTTTTCCTTCTTTTTTGCCTATATAACAAATACTATCTTACATAACATTTAACATGGATGATTCCAAACGATCTATACACATGAAAACTTACTTGTTGCGTATTTCTCAATAAACGGGAGGTTTTGTCTCGTTTCTTTGGGTAATCCAACATTTTCAAATATATTTTTCCACGTGCCAGATACGTTCTAATGAATTATGAACGCTATGTGCACGTTTTTGTATCTTTTCGTTGTATATTTATTTGCTCCCGTCATCTCAGCAAGCATCCATCGCTGTGTGAACTAGTTCGATATCCAAGTCCTGATGATGGTTACTGAAACCGAAACGTTAACGTCGACTTTACATCATAATAAATTCACCAATTTGGATTATATTTTCTGCTGCCTTCATAGTTTTATTTGTTAGTTTTTCATTCGTTCTTTTCGTATTTAATTCCTTTCTTCTTCTTTTTTTTGTGATTTATACTTTCTTTCTTTTTTCTTTCACTTATGTCCTTTGTTTTTATGTTTACTGTTTATATTTTTCTAATTCTTCATAATTCACGTCTTCGTTTTTTTTCTTTTTTCTTTCTTCTTTTATCTTTTCTTTCTAGTTACTTCCTTCTTTTATTTTGTTCTCTCCTTCTTTCTTCCTAAGTTTTCTCTCTTTCTTCGTCTGGCCTTTTTGTCTACATTGATTTTTTGTTAGTTTGTTAAAATTCATTCTTTATTTCTTTTCTCTTTTTTTTCCTTCACCTTTTTTATTTACTCAATCTCATGTTGTTGTTTTTTTCAATTTATTCATATTCCTTTTTCTTCACTTTCCTTTTTTTTTTCTTTTTTTCTTCTTTTTTCTTTTGTTTCTTTCTATTTTTACCTTTTCCTTTTTACTCTTTTTCTTTTGTTTCTTTTTCTTTTTCCTTTTTCCTTTTCGTCTTTTTTATTTTTCTTTTTTCTTTCTATTTTACCTTTTCCTTTTTTCTCTTTTTCTTTTTCTTCTTTTTCTTTTGTTTCTTTTTCTTTTTCCTTTTCTTCTTTTTTCTTTTTCTTTTTTCTTTCTATTTTACCTTTTCCTTTTTTCTCTTTTTCTTTTTCTTCTTTTTCTTTTGTTTCTTTTTCCTTTTTCCTTTTTCCTTTTCTTCTTTTTCTTTTTTCTTTCTATTTTATTTTTTCCTTTTTTCTCTTTTTCTTTTGTTTCTTTTCTTTTTCCTTTTTCCTTTTCTTCTTTTTTTTCTTTTTTCTTTCTATTTTACATTTTTCTTTTTTCCCTTTTTCTTTTTCTTTTTTTTCTTTTGTCTCTTTTTTTTTCCTTTTTCTTTTTCGTCTTTTTTCTTTCTATTTTACTTTTTCCTATTTTTTCTTTTTCTTTTTTTACTTTTTCTTCTTTTTCTTTTCCTTCTTTTCTCTTTTTCTTTTACTTTTTCTTCTTTTCCCTTTTTTCTATTTCATTTTTCTTTACTCTTTTTCTTTTTTCTTTTTCTTATTTCTTTCTTTTTTCATTTTCCTTTTTCTTTTTCTTTTTTCTTTTTCTTTTTCTCCTTTTTCTTTTTCTTCTTTTTTTTTCTATTTTCTTTCTTTTCCTTTTTTCTTTTCCTTTTTTCTTTTCCTTTTTTTCTCCTTTATCTTTTTCTTTTTTCTTTCTTTTCCTTTTTCCTTTACTTTTTTCTTCTTTTTCTTTTTTTTTTTTTCTTTTTCTTTACTCTTTTTCTTTTTACTTTTTCTTTTTTCTTTCTTTTTTTTTTTCATTTTCCTTTTGCTTTTTTTGTTTCTGTTTTCTTTTTCCTTATTTTTCTTTTCCTTTTTTCTTTATTCTTTTTCTTCTTTTTTCTTTTCTTCTTTTTTATTTTTTACTCACTTTTTTTATTTTTTATTTTTTTCTATTTTTTTCTTCTCCTTTCCTCCTGCTTCATCTCGTTCTCTTCTTTCCTCAATATCTTCCTCCTCTTCTTTTTCCTTCAATCATCATCATCACCCTAATTTTATGTCTTCTTTCTTTTTTTCTGTCTCTCTTTTTGTTTCTTGCATTTTCTCACTTTCCTTTTTTCTTTTTCATTTTTTTTTTCTTTTTCTCTTTTCTTTGCTTTTCGTCTACTTTGACGTCTGACAATGATCATCTCAATTCTTTTTTCACATTTTCTTCTTTCTTCTGTTTTTTCCTTCTTTTTCTGTTTCAATATTCTTTCTAAAACACTTTCTTCACCCTCTTGCAGAGGGATTGACTTTTTCTTCCTTTTATATTTCTTCTTTGTTTTAGTAAACATTTTTATTTTCATTAAACTGCATCTTTTTTATTTTTAATAATTTTTTCTTATTCTCTCTCTCTCTCTCTCTCTCTCTCTCTCTCTCTCTCTCTCTCTCTCTCTCTCTCTTCGTCTATTTATCTTTCTATCCTATTATTTATCTCTTGCAATCCATTTATCTATTTATTCTATTCTTTCTCTCTCTCTCTCTCTCTCTCTCTCTCTCTCTCTCTCTCTTTCTCTCTCTCTCTCTCGCTCTCTCTCCTGTCTATTAATCTATCATCATTTCTCCCTCTCTCACCCTCTCCCTCTCTTCCCTACTTCTATTAATCAATCTTATTGTTTCTCTCTCTCTCTCTCTCTTTCTCTCTCTCTCTCTCTCTCTCTCTCTCTTCCCTACGTCTATTAATCTATCTTATTGCTTCTCTCACACACTCTCTCTCTCTCTCTCAATCCATCTATTAATCCATCCATCCTATTCTCTCTCTCTCTCTCTCTCTCTCTCTCTCTCTCTCTCTCTCTCTCTCTCTCTCCATTTCTTTATCTTGACACGTTTTAATTTTAATTTCGTTCAGGTAAACTTATTGGATGCGATTTATTTCATTGGTTGACAGGGCTGTCAAACCTACCCCGTGAACCCTATTCTAGGCAACATCAACATTTATAGTACCCAGAAGATTACCCCATTCAATGAATACCACTTACTGAGAAAAGGGATAAAGAGACAAGTCTCCCATGGCGTCTTCCGATGCGAGCTTGAACCCATCAAAAGATAAAACCCTCTAAAAGATAAAAAACAAAGAACATAATTATTATTACAATTATTATTTACTTTTTGCTAGTTTTTCAAGCCAACGTTAGCTGATGGTCTTTCACTGGAGGCTAAGAGACAGTAAATCTCTTCAGATCTCCAGGACTCTTCTCAGTATTTAGGCTAACCTAACAATACTGTAGTTCGGATGGTCTCTGCTCGTCCTCCGATTTCTTACTCTTCCAGCTCATTTATCAAGCCTTTGGGGATCGCTCCGAGTGCACCAATTATAATTGGTATCACCGTCACTTTCATGTTCCATAACTCTTTTAGTTCTCAGTCAAGGTCCAAGTATTTGTCTCTCTCCCCGTTTTCTTTGAGTTTTACTCTGTGGTCCGCCGGGACAGCAAAATCAACTATACGAGAAGCTCCTATTATTATTATTATTATTAGATTTTTCCCGTTAGCGTAAGCTGATGGTCTTTCACTTGGGTTTGAATGATCGTAAGTCTCCTCAGCTCTCCAGGACTCTTCTCAGTATTTGAGCCGACCTCAACCATGCTGTTGTTTGGATGCTCTTCGCCCGTCCTCCAATTTCCAACTCCTTCAGCCCTCTTACTAAGCCAATGGGGATCTTCCACGTGTACCAATTACAATTGGTATCACCGTTACCTTCATGTTCCATTGCTTTTTTTTAGTTCTCTGGCTAGATCTAGATACTTGTCTCTTTTTTCGTTTTCTTGGATTTTCACGCTGTGGTCGGCTAGGATCGGCAAAGTTCACTATTCAGCAGGTTCTCTTTTTTTTTTTTTTAGTTAACGATCTCTAGATCTAGTCTTCTAGTCGAGATTAGGTGATCTGTTTATATCTGAAAATCCCAGAGAAGTTTCTGCGTTTTATTCTCCTGGACAGATTCTAGTTTGTGTATATTCGTATGGTGAAATTTCTATTTCTTGCACAATTCCCAGGGGATCACCGTTCCTACCCAATCGTGTCTAGTTTTGTACTCTTGTTTGTCGCTTGAATTATCCATACAGTTGTTTTTCTTCCCATTTCAGTTTTTTAGTTGTTGTTCATTTGATCATTATGTTGTCTGCGCTGTTTCTGGCGGCTATAAAAGCAGTTGAAATTATTATTATTATTATTTTATTCCTTGAGATTTTTACACATCAGCTTTCGCTGAGGGTCTTTTACAGGAGCCTGAGTGACATGTCTCCTCAAGTCTCCAAGACTCTTTTCAGTATTCTGGTCGATTATTATTATTAGTAGTAGTAGTAGTAGTAGTAGTACTAGTAGTAGTAGTAGTACTATTATTATTCGTTTTCTGCTCCGATAAATACGGTTGCTATTATTTTTAATATTTTAACAAACAATCGGCGTTAAAAATAAATAAAAGCATCCAAATTATCTCCTCATTATCATTCTCTAAGGAATTATTTTTTATTGGGTTTTTTTTTTTTGTTTTGTTTATTGTTTGTTTTGTTCTTTTCTGTTTTATTTTGTTTTTCGCCGCTGGAAAAGGAATTATGGGTAATATTAAAAGCAAAATCAAAAGTATTTTTATTTCCTTTTTTTTTTTTTTTTTTTTTTCTGTTTTTTTTTTTATAATTCATGCTCTCTCTCTCTCTCTCTCTCTCTCTCTCTCTCTCTCTCTCTCTCTCTCTCTCTCGCAACATTTTTTTCTTTTTTTACTATTTCCATTGATTTTCTTCTCATATCTAATTTTTTTTATCTTTCATGCACAACTTCTCTTTTTTATCTCTACTCTATTCTTTGTATCTGTTTCTCGCTTAATCACCTCTCTCTCTCTCTCTCTCTCTCTCTCTCTCTCACACACACACACACATACTCACACACACACATACACACACACGCACGCTTTCTCTCCCCTCTTTTCTTTGGTAGTTTTTCTTTCTTGAAAATACGCCATTCATCTCACGTGATCCGATCAACCAATCGGATTGACAAGAGTGAGTGGCTTGTTGTAAGACGCCATCATATCCGTAGGGCGAGATTAACATCGGGTTCGAAACTTGACAACGAGAACTGAACCGACTTGGTGTGAGCTGGAGAAAGCTAAGGTATTGTATCAATCACAATAGAAACGATGGGTTACTGACTACCCGTTGGTCATATCTAAGCTTTTCTAATGTTTTTAAAGGTGAGAAGAGATGAAAAATGCCAGCGTTAAAGAACAGAATAAACCGACAGATATGAGAATAACGGTAAACATTCGAAGATGCCGGAGGAAAACGGGACAAGGAATTAATAAAAGGAGGAGATAGGGAGTCCAGCTGATACTTAACAAGCTCGCTTAACACATTCAAACGAATAGGATGAGTTCGATTCTCACTGGGTGCTCAACATGTATGAGTTCCAGTCAAAAATAATCCGATTAAATCTCTATTGATATTTGGAAATCAGTTGGTTGGTCTGTTTCGTATAAACATAGTGACGTGGAGACGCTTGTGGTGTAACGGTTATCGTCGTAAGAAAAGGAATTGGCTATCTAAGTTCCAATCCTGAGCGAGATTGTTTTCATCGCCACCATTGAAAAAGATATTAATCTAATTATCCTCCCTCCATCTATGAGTAAGCAGTTAGGCATACTAAGCTCTTTGGCCTTGGCATGGCAACCAGTCTAGGAGAAGGAAAACTCTGAATTCAAACCAGTTGCAGACATTGAGAGAGATGGGTTCCGCTTGGTTACACAACCAAATGAAGTTATGACTTTAGTGGTGATAATAATGATGTCATAACAAATTTTGTCAAATTGATAATACACAGAAGGGTAGGCTATGTGGTGATAAAGATGAAACAGTTAATCACACAGTAAGAGAATGCAGAAAACTGGCACAAAAGGAATACAAGAGTAGATATGACTGGGTAGGAAAGATGATCCATAGGGAATAATGCAAGAAACAAACAGACCACTGAATCCTGAGCAGAAGACCAGAACAGTTGTTAATCAACAAGATGAAAATCTTGTCGACTAGTTGTTTGCTTGTTTCTTTCTTTCTTTTAAGGCACATCAACCTTTTTGGGTTATTCAATGCCAAAAAAATCCTTTGAAAAGAATATTAGTGGCACTATTTAACCCACAGCGAACGTAATACCGCAACAAGAGTTCAAACTCTTAACGATTTTGCAGTCCAGGACGATATCACAAGGATCCCGTCAACTTGTAGATTTTTCCAACCAAGTGAATACTTCAAGTGACAAAACAAGAAAATTGCACCCGAGATACCCTGGACATTGAAGAAACCTGAAGAAAGAAACTGAATCTCTTTTAATCATCATCATCATAATTATCGAGTCACGCAAAGACTAAGGATATGACACAAGGTCAATTTTAAAGCAGAGTTTAACAGGTTTGAAATCAGAGTTTTCCTTCTAGACTAGTTGCTTCACCAAGGCTAAAGAACCTAGTCTGTCCAACTATTTACCCATAGCTAGAGGGAGAATTATTGGATTCATACATTTCCCAAGGGTATTAGTGCGATGTGAAATGCAATCAGTCTCGTCCAGGATTTGAACTCGTGTCGCCGTGTCCATTTCCTACGACGATAACCATTACACCACGGACACCTGTACCATTCTTGAGTAGTTTCTATCTAGTTTCTTCTCTCTGCGTTTTGTTAGAGTCCATGCAGTGCATCCATACAGTAGTATTGACACAGCCACAGCCAGGAAGAAATCCAGTTTTATTATATCAGAGAAATCCTATTTCCATATGATCAAACAAGTCTTTCAGTAACACTCCACACCTTTGCTAGGTGTACGTTGACATCACTTTCAGTAGATGAGATATTGCTTTCAAGGTATTTAGTGTCTCAATATACATGGGACACATGGGACTGCTAATAAC
Organism: Sepioteuthis lessoniana; assembly: GCA_963585895.1. NCBI lineage: Eukaryota > Metazoa > Mollusca > Cephalopoda > Myopsida > Loliginidae > Sepioteuthis > Sepioteuthis lessoniana. Next base: position 9,867,731 of record OY757937.1, read on the forward strand.
TCTACCAAGAGTAATGTTGTGTTCTTTTTTGTTTCAGATTTGAAAATAGTATAAGAACTATTAAAATCGGTCACAATGCCTTGGACAAGAGAAAAAATATTTTGCCTCATTACTGATTTGGAGACAAGATCATTAAAAACTGTCTCAAAATAAATGCAACCCATTAATATGATAATGATTTATTACAGAGGTTATAAACTCAAAAAAAGATGGGATGATATAAAGTAAACTTGGCAATGTAATATAATAGCTGAGGGATTTCGGTTCATGCCTTTGGGTTTAGTTAGGCTGAGAACCTTTCGATTCAGCACATAGGTTAGTTAGGTGCAACCTTGATGCAGGTGGTAACGCGTGCGCGTGCACAGAGCGCACATGTCACTCAGAGATGTCACAATAGCCTGAGATGATGAAACGGGTGACAAAGTGTGGGTGACGTCACGCACCAGAAGCGCTCGGAGGATTTTGGGGATTTCGATGAAAGTCAGAGAGTTGAAGCTAGACGCCGAACGAGGAGGCTCGACTTTTGGGGCTCGCTAAGGCGAGACGATTTTGTTCGCCATGCGTGCCGCACGAGATAGGGGCCAGATGAAGAAGCCAGCATAAAAAGATTGTGTCTCTCTTCTTATGTTGAAACCTTTAACTCAAAAGTAATAAAAAGGTTTCGTACCTGAACAAAGAAGTCGTTACGTGTTTTCGAATTTCGAGATTCCTAAGCTCTAAGTTTTCTATGTGGTCATGAACATTCGATGTCCATTTCACTCATTTCGCACATGGCCATATTCGTGTATATGGCTATGTAATCCTATTTACCCAACCCCTCCGCTCGGGCAGGATATGACACAAGGTCAATTTTTAAGCGGAGTTTAACAGGTTTGAATTCAGAGTTTTCCTTCTCCTAGACTAGTTGCCTCACCAAGGCTGAAGAACTCAGTCTGTCCTACTATTTACCCATAGCTGGAGGGAGAATAATTGGATTCATACCTTTCCCAAGGGTATTAGTGATATGTGAAATGCAATCAGTCTCGTCGAGGTATATGGCTATGTAATAGTAACCACAATCGAGAGTGACCCGAAGGCTTTCTTTTCAATAGCTACAACAAAAGTGTAGGGAAGGGTGCTACCCTATTCCCTGCACTGCTCCACTTTACCATTGTTCTGTACCTTATAATGCTGAGTGTTAAACAAGGCGGCATCAAGTACCATTTTTTTGGTCTATGGTATGACTCGATCTGCGATTGAACCCCGGACCTTTGGCAAACACTTTATTCATTAGTCCAACGGCCCGGTTAGAAGCTAATATATTAACAATTGAAAAAAACATTAAATTGATGTCTCTAGACCAAAGGGTGGATTTTTTTACACGATGTGTTCCTAATGACCGCCATTACGTTGGTCTCAGTAATTAATCATTATCATATTAATTGATTGCATCTAATTTGAAACAACCTGCATATGAACTTGTTTACAAATTTTAAAGGCTTACTATTTAATATGGAGATAGATCCTTCTTGTTTAAAATACCCTCTTATTTGCATTCTTGCAAAGTACAATGCTTCCTGCAGCTTGCTTTAGGCGATCCAGTTGAGATTTGACGTGGACTGATGAAACGCAAGACCCAATACATAGTCTCCGTCTGGCACAGTTTCTGCGGGATATCTGTATCATAGCCATGATATGGCTATGTGTGAAACGTACATCAGAATGTTCATAACATATATACATAGAACATAGGAATCTCGAAACACGAAAAACACTTACGACTTCTTAGTTCAGGTACGAAACTTTTTATTACCTTTGAGTTTAAAGGTTCTTCGACATAAGGAGAGAGATACACATTCTTTCTATTCTGGCTTTTCCATCTAACCCCGCTCCGTCTCGTGCGACACCTCCCCAAGGCCTCTGCGAGCATGCGAAAGTCAACCGTCTTCTTCCGAGGCAGGACTCAACTCAACTGACTGACTTTTTCAAAATCCCCAAAATCCTCCGTGCGCTTCCGATGCGTGACGTCACCTGCACTCTGTAGCCCCGTTTCCCATCTGGGGTATTGTGACATCTCTGAGTGACACGTCCGTTCCGCCCCCGCGCGTTAACACCTGCGTTAATGTTGCACCTAAGTAACCCATGCACTGAGTCGAAATGTTCTCAGCCTAACTAAACCCAAAGGCATAAAACGAAATCCCTCGGCCATTAATTTACATATTGTCTGCTTCTTGTCTCTTTTTAGTGTGAAACCATTTTCCTTTATTGGATCTATTGATGTTTGAGGTACGTAATCTACACGCATTATAGATATATTTGGTATTAATGCATTTTCTGGCAACGTTACACACCCAGGATACGGGTATGTGAAATGTACATAGAATGTTCATAACATCTGTGAAGAAACGGCGTATTAACTGAGTCGATCCCGTTAGCTAGACAAAGAGAAACAAGAGGAGGAGAAAGAGATCAGAGACAGACATTGAATAGAACATAGGAATCCCGAAACACACAAAAAAAAAAAACACTTACGACTTCTTAGTTCAGGTACGAAACTTTTTATTACCTTTGAGTTTAAAGGTTTTTCGACATAAGGAGAGAGAAGCACAATCTTTCTATGCTGGCTTTTCCATCTGCGCCACGAACACGTGTGGCACCCGCCACAAAGCCATTGGCCTGGCTTCGGCGAGCAAGCGAAAGTCAACTGTCTTCTTTCGAGGCAGGACTCAACTCAACTGACTTTTTCAAATCTCCCAAAATCCTCCGCGCGCGCTTCCGATGCATGACGTCATTCACATCTCCAAGTGATTTTTATTCTGACATCTGTGAACGACACATCCTCCCCGCACGCGCGTCAACACCTGTGCTCAAGTTTGTACCTAACTAACCCATGTGCTGAGCCGAAAGGTTCTCAGCCTAACTAAACCCAAAGGCACGATATATAAAACGAAATCCCTCGGCCATTATATTACAGCAAGACTTCAGCGACAATGTCGAAGAAGTCGGTGTCGCTATCAGGTGAGCGAATCATTGCATTCGTATTTTGGTAAAACATCGTTATAACGATAAAAATTTATTTTTTGATACCAAATGCAAGAAATATTTTCTCCATTTTTTCCTTTCCAAACGGATAATGCCTCAGAGATGTAATCTGCTACCAATGGATCTTGATAAACAACGAGGAACACGTATATATAAAAATGTAATTTTATATTTTTATTCTTCGTCTGTGACGCTTATGTACAGCAGGTGAACAATCTGATAGAGAGATCGCGCACATGAAGGAGCTGTCAGGAGTCGAAACATTCAGCGGGAACTGACTTCAGCCAAAATTCTAGATCTTATACAGTCTTAAAACTCCCAAGCGATCCACACGCAGTGCTTGTTTTTCGTTGGTCACGGCTTACACCCACTCATTACTGCTTTTCACAGGTCACGGCTTACACTCACGTATTACTTACACCAACACAGTGCTTGTTTTTAATGGTCACGGCTTACACATACATTGCTTGTTTTACGGCAGTCAATTTGTTGATTCTATCTATGTCCGGATATATCTGTCAACAACATCCGCCAGTTTCCTCGCAGGTCAAGGTGATATATTACAGAGAAACCTACGTGTTGCCTCGAGATTTTTTGTACCTACTCCGGTGGTTTGTTGAAAAGCCAGATAATATGAATTTGTGGATTGATTTCTACAAAAGCTGTTCTGATTTTTCCTTAGAACTTTCTTGATTTTAGGTCGAGTACAACTAAAAAACAGGACATAATAAACCTTTACAGCTGTAGCAGTAAGTATTATGCTCCTGTAGTTCCCAGCGATTCCGAGGTCTCCTTTCTGGAGAAACGAAGGATAAAACCATTTGTACATTTCTCTACTGTGTTTTGTTTATACACAACGTTGCATAATCGAAAAAGTATGTCGTCAAATTTTCTTGTCTTCCATATTTCAAGAGGCTTTTTTTGCGTTTAATCTTTTTCAGAACTGCGTTAAGTTGTACCGTTGCGATACCAAATAGACAGTTGTAACACTTCAAGGCATGAATAGAAGTTTGCAACGCTGTTTATTCGCTACTAAATTTTTAAGTAGTCGTCGAGTAGGGAGAAACGGTGTATCAACTGAGTCGATTGCGTTAGCTAGACAAAGAGAAACAAAATGTCGGGAGTAGAAAGAGAGCAGAGACAGACATTGAATTTTCTTTCATATTTTCAATTGTAGTTCTAACACATGTCCCTTCACAGTGTCCGTTCTCACAGGTTCGAGTCCCGGTAAGAGACCTCTTTTTCGGAGCTCACCCCAAAATGGGAGGCCGCAACTTTCGGCTGTTTTCACATTGTTGTATCTGGGGTCTAACTGACTGTCTTTACCTCGTCGCGTCCGGCAGCCAACTAACTCTTTCCCGTTCGACTCTCCTTCAGCCAATCAGAAGTCGTTGTCAATTTGCCGCGGATATGTTTCTATTTTTACCTTGCCCAGTTGATTGGGGCTGTAGAATACAATCTGCAGAGGGGTAAGACCCTGCCAATGAGTGTCCTGGATATGACACTAAACAATCTGATGGTGAGGTTCAAGTAATGCTGGAGCTTTGGGGAATACGGAGCACCCCTTCATTGCCATTGCTCCCAGGTCCACTCTGGCCCGGCCCGGTAGCACTTGATAGGACCCTATCTATGGGTTAAATAGAACTAACGGCATACTTATGCTAAACTGAATTGTTTGACTAAACTGAATAGCTTAAAATATAAATATTTTTGATAATTAAACGGTATTTACATTTAAACTGCGTGCTTATACTAAACTGAAACCGTACTTACATTTAAGCTGCGTGTTTATGCTAAACTGAATTATTTGAAATGGAACAGTTTTTTGACATTGAAACTATATTTACACTAAACTGAATTATTTAACATAGAACTGTTTTGACATTTAACTGTATGTAAACAAAATCTGAACTTACGCTAAATTGAATTAGCTGAATGGAACTGTTCGAATTAACTGAATAGTTTGAAATAGAAATGTTTTTGACAATTAAACTGTGTACTTATGCTAAACTGAATTGTTTGAAATAGAACTGATTATTTACATAAAAATGGATTTGGCATTAAATAACCCACAAGTGTTGATATGCCATAAAACTCAACCAACCAACAACTATTTTTACCCTGGGGTCCCTAATTATTTTACGGGGGGTGTCCTCATGGTGTAATGGTTAAAGCGATTGACTGCGGAATCGTAGTAAGCGAGTTCGTACTCCTGTCGCGCTATTACGTTCACTTTCGGGCAAATACCCTTGGGAAATATATGAACCCCCTTATCCTCCCAGCTATGGGTTAAATGGTACCACTACTGTTCTTCTAGGAGAATGGATTTGGCATTAAATAACCTAAAAAGAGTTAATATGCCATTAAGCAAAGAAACCAAACCAAACCTAATTATTTTACTTAGTTCTTCCGCCGTAAACTCTCCTAGTTTTATATCGATTTGGATATTTATAAATTGATTTACCCTTAAGTCAAATATCCTAAACTAACGTGAAACCAAGTCACATTCTGCAGACGAATGACTATTATTAAATAGAAATAATGACCGGAAACCGTATAAATATTAGATAGGAATACTTGAAACCATACAACTGTGTGCAAATTATTTGTATTTGATAGAAATTGTTGATATTCTACGGCCCCAGCTAACTAGATCAAGAGTCGAGAGAGAGAGAGAGAGTAGTCGACGAAGTCAGTCTACCATCACCACAGAAACCTGGTCCTTGTGCCAGACTTTGAATCCAGATTTATTTCATCAGAGAGATCAAATTTTCATATGATCAACAACCTTAC
>OY757937.1:9878544-9886044 GCA_963585895.1 Sepioteuthis lessoniana
ACTTCATTTTTCTCTCTACTTCAATCTTTTTCTTGCTCTATCATTCTTCCGTCTCATTCCCTATTTTTCTCTTTATCTTTCTCTCTTTTCTCACTCTTTTGTCTTTCTCTCCGTTTTTTTTTCTCTCTCGTTCTCTATTTATCTCTTCCCTTCTCTCTCAATAAGTTTGTCTTTCTCTTCTTTAATTTGTCACCATATATTTTTTCAATTATTCCATCGCATTTTCAATTCAATATAAAGTAAAAAAAAGGTTGGCGACCATCGTCGAGGTTTACCCGAAACCTCCCTTTTCATTACCTACTACACCGAGGTGCAGGGAAGGGCCCCTCTCTTTTCCCTAGATTGCTCCACTCTACCCCTTATAATGCAGAGGGTTAAACAAGGCCGTATCAAGTACTTTTTTCTGAGTCTTTGGTATTACTTGACCTTGGATTAAACACCAATCTCCCGGGACATTGGTGAACATTCCACCCACAAGGTCAATGGACCGGTACTCAATATACATACCGTTATTCAAAAGTCTTTCTTCTTTTTAAATATTTTGGGTTTTCTTCTGTTTCTCTCTCTCTCTCTCTCGATCTCTCCTTCGATAAATCTCTCCCTTTCTATCGTATTTATTCTCACGCTTTCGTTCTTTTTAGTGAAATCCTGTCGGTGAGGCATAGAATACACCACTCCGGGTCATAGTGGGCCCGAGAGTAATGTCAAAGAGCCAACTGCACCCTTCCCGAGTTCCAAAACAAGAACCACATCACCGGATAGAGTTTAGCTTCGTACACAGAACACCTCCATCTTTTGGGGCGGGAAGGGGGAGGTTTATTCTTCTACAAGGGGTACAGTTGACTTAATCTATGCTCCACCGACAGGGGGTGCGTTCTCATTGGTGTATAACTTGAGTAAGTATTGAGTTTGAGTTTTGTTAACGACTCAGTTAATTAATGCTAGAAGGTTTTGATTGGTTTTATTTTAGTGGTTTGGTTTGGTTTGGTTTTATGGCATATCAACCATTGTAGGTTATTTGATGCCAATTATTAAATATATATGATTTGTAAACATAGGTTAACAAAATTAAATGGTTTCAAGTATTGCAATGTATCACTTACAATTCAATTAAACACACAGTTAAATGACCAAACAGTTCTATTTCTAACAATTCAGTTTAGCATAAATCATTTCTTTGCACTCAGTTTAAAAGTCAAACAGTTCTATTTGACCCATAGATAAGACCCTATCAGGTGCTACCACTCCGGTCCAGAGTGGAACTGGGAGTGATGGCAATGAAGGAGTACTCTGTATTCCCCAAAGCTCCAGCATTACTGGAGCATCACAATTGGATTGCTTATTGTCACATGCAGGACACTCATTGGAGGGAGTCTTACTCCTTTACAGAGATGCAGTCCGTGTATTCTACAGTTCTAGCTGAATGGGCTATGGTTAGGTATCGTTTTTAAAGTTATTTTCTTCTTTTCACGCTGATTCAAAAGCGTTTACACCCTCAATGACCATTTGGTGTTATCAGATTCAATTGGAAATTAATGTATGTATTCGACAGAGCAAAACTGACCATCTTTCTTGAAAGGGTTAATTAAATTTGCTTAGTTTTTGGTGTGAGCTGAGAAGCCAATTTACTGAGAGGAGACGACTTCTTGTCACCAAAGGGGCTGTCTCCGTGACGTAATAGATAAATTGCTCAATTGCGACATCGCAGTAAGCACGTTCGAATCCCACACTAAGCTTCCGCTACGTGTAGTCCGAAATAATACCTTTCATTCTTTTAATGTTAACCGGAGTTATGGTACCCAAATACTACAAACAAACAAAAACGAGCTTCAGTCGTTCAGGAAAACTATTCCAGCTATAAAATCAAATACCAAACGATAAAAAGAATAACCAGACAGAAAATAAAAAAAGGGCAAAAGGTGAAGACCCGTGGCGTAATACCTAAAGTGTTGGATTGCAGCCTCGAAGAAGGGGAGTTCGAACGCCAGTTGCGCTAATACGCTCACTTTTAGGCTAATACACTTGGGAAAGGCATGAAAACCCTTTATCCCTCCGGCTATAGTTTAAATAGTGCCACCACTGTTCTTCTACAAAGATGGTATTAAATAACCCAAGAAACTTTATATGTCATCAAATAACAAAGTAAGTAAAACCTTATCACGGAAGACTACCACTAAACCTCATTACATGAGGCCAGTGCTGTAACCAGTTAGATACTGCCAGACACAAAATAAACATAAAACCTTTTAAATATTTTCCAAAGTTTGATTATAATCTTTATTTTTAGATTTTAAGTATTTTGTTTGTATAGTTTCCTTTCTTAGTGTTAGTTTGAAGGGTTTTTTTTCATTTTCGGTCGCCAGGTGGCTATAAAATTTGAGTGAAAATAATTAATAGTCAAAAGAAAAAATTTAAGGGAAAAAAGACATTATCGTCAATTAATTTTCTCAAAATGATTACAAGTTTCCAGTCAATTGTTTTAATTACATGTTGATGATGGTCCTCACGGAGGTAAATTGAGAAAGATAATGTCTTTAAAAAAGAATTCAGATACAAACACTTGGAAATGAATTTCATGTTGGGTGTTATTTCTTTGATTCTAGCGGAAACCGAGAAAATACTGTGGCTTAAACTTCAGTCTTTCCAAGAGTTAAAAATTTCAAGGTTTGGCTGGGTTTTATGGCATATCAACCATTGTAGGTTATTTAATGTCAAATTCTCTTTATACATATATATTAAATATATAGGATTTGGTTTGGTTGGGTTTTATGGCATATCAACCATTGTAGGTTATTTAATGCCAAATCCTCTTTATACATATTGGTATCGTTTTTAAACAAGTCAAAGCTCATTCTTTTGCACACAGTTAAATGGTTCCAAGTATTGCTATGTAGCACTAACAATTCATTTAAACATCAGTCATTTATTTACACGCAGTTAAAACATCAAACAATTCTATTTCTAACTATTCAATTTAGCATAAGAAAAAGTTGAATGATTTATGCATTGCTACGTATCACAAATAATTCAATTAAACATAAATCATTACACGCCGTTAAATGATCAAACAGTTCTATTTCTAACAACTCGGTTTAGCATAAGTCATTTGTTTGCTCTCAGCTTAAATGTCAAATAGTTCTATTTGACCTATAGATAGGGCCCTGTCAGGTGCTACTACTTTGGGGCAGAGTGGATCTGAAAGTGATAGCAATAAAAGGTTACTCCCCATTCGCCAAAGTTCCAACATTACTGGGGCCTCACTATCAGATTGTTTAATCAGATTGTTTTTATCAGGACACTCGTTCGAGGAGTTTTACCCCGTTTCAGAGATGCAGTTAGTATATTCTACAGCCCCACCTGACTAGCCTGAAAAGATTTAATGGCGGTTATTTCCCATATCTAAGGAAATACCTTACGTTTTTTAAATAAATTTCCAGCGTTAATTATAACTCACAGTTTTGATACAGGAGACTTTTAACGGAAATGTTAAAAACTTTCTCACTTTTCCTTTTCATTTAAAGAATAAAAAAGAAAATAAAGTATGATTCAAAAGGTACAGTTTTATATATTTAAATGACCTGATGGTGGTTTAAAGTAAAAACCGGGACGTTGACTGTAGGCAAACAATTCAACTATAAATACATCATCATCTGAATGCCTTGTTTTTCATATTCGTACACCCACACTCACACTCACACACACATACACACACACACAAATATATATATATATATATATATATATATATATATATATAATTTAATTAGGATCCTTTCAAGTTTCCAGATAAGTATCGTGGATTCAGGTTGGAATTGGTGAACGAATTTACCAAAATTGTCCCGAGCGCTTTCAGACCTTTCATAGGCCATCATCAGGGGTTGCTTGCATGTGTAAAAGTAAGTAAAGTTGGCGACCTTAGTCGGGGGTGACCCGAGGGCTCCCTTTTCAATAGCTACTACACCTAAGTGTAGGGGAGGGCGCTACTCCACTCCCTGGATTGCTCCACTTTACTCTTGATCCTTACCTTATAGTGCTGAGTGCTAAGCAAGGCGGTATCAAGTACCATTTTTTGAGTCTTTGGTATGACTGGACCTGGGATTAATGTGTTAAGAGTGTTTTTAAAGAGTTTTGAAAGTTTCCAACCTGAAACCAAGACACTTATCAGGAAACTTGAAAGGATCCTAATTAAATTATATAGATAAAATGTGTCTTTATTATTTAATCAAACATGCTTAAAAGAAAGACGGCTGCCAAACTACATATATATACAAGTATATGCACGTGTGTGTGTGTTTCCAATCCCATCGCTTTTGTTAGGGCAACCAATTTGGGAGAACAAAACTTTTGATATTAATAATATGGAACTTATGTAATGTTACATAGCCACAATTAACGCCGTGTGCGAAATAGACAAAAAATGTTCATAAAGATAGAACGTATAAAGAACATAGGAATCTCGAAATTCGAAAACACGTAACGACTTCTTTGTTCAGGTACGAAATCTTTTTATTACTTTTTATATTGGCTTCTTCATCTGGCCCCTATCTCGTGCGGCACCCATGGCGCGCAAATTAGTCTCGCCTCAGCGAGCCCCAAAAGTCGAGCCTCCTCGTTCGGCGTCTAGCTTCAACTCTCTGACTTTCTTCGAAATCCCCAAAATCCTCCGTTCGCTTCCACTTTGTCACCCGTTTCATCATCTCAGGCTATTGTGACATCTCTGAGTGACATGTGCGCTCTGTGCGCGCGCACGCGTTACCACCTGCATCAAGGTTGCACCTAACTAACCCATGTGCTGAGCTGAAAGGTTCTCAGCCTAACTAAACCCAAAGGCATGAACCGAAATCTCACGGCTATTATATTACAGTAAGAGATTAAAACTTAATCGTAATGATAAATGGTATATACACAAACCAGAATCTGTCCTTGAAAATGAGACACATAAAATTCTCTGGGACTTTGAGATACAAACGGATTACCCGATCCCGACCAGAAGATCCGTTCTTGTGTTAACAAGAAAAGCAGAATTTGTCAACGACCGAATTTTACGGCAGCAGCGAACGATAGGGTGAAAATAAAAGAAAACGAAAAAAATACACAGGTACTTAGATCTTGCTTGAGGATTGAAAAAGCCGTAGAACATTAGCGTGACGAGGGTGCCGATTGTTATTAGAAAGGAGACTGGATGAATTAAAGATCAGAGAACGAATCGAGACCATCAAGACCACCACACTCTTAAAAAAAGCAAGAATACTAAGAAGCGTCTTGGAAACCTGAGGAGACTTGCTGTCACTCAAACTTCAGGGAGATACTTAAAATTCTTTAGGATTTTGGGATAAAAACACATTATCCAGTCTTTGCTATAAGGCCATTGGGATCCGCTGAAACAGCAAATCCACAAGACATGCTCTTTTTCTTTTTGTTTATATTGGGTCTAGTCTTTTAGACTGGAGCAGGTGATCAGTTTGTCTCTCAAAATCCCAGAGAATTTTATGGGTCTTATTTTCTCGAAGAGATTCTGATTTGTGCATATACTATTTGTCTGTATGGTCAAATTTTAATCCCTTGCATAATTCCAAGTGGATTACCTTTCTTATCTACTCTTGTATTCCTTTTGTGCCAGTTTGCTTCATTCGCTTATCATGTGATTAACCATCTCCTTTCTGTCAACGGATAACCGACGCTTGCTATTCGCACTTCCATTATTGTTATTATTATTGTTGTTGTTGTTGCTGTTGTTGTTGTTGTTGTAAGCAAGTTTTCTCTGTGACGTTGTTGTTTTTTGTTGTTGTTTTGTTGTTGTTGTTGTTGTTGGTTGTTTTTTTAATCTTTTTCGTCTGTTTCTTTTTTGCTTCTTTTCTCCATCGTCTTCCATTCATATTGATTGCCCGCAAGAAACAAGATCAAATTTGCAGACAATGTCTAATTTGTGCAAAGCGAATAAACCCGTTTCCCACTTTTTCCTATCGACGCCTACAAGCCGCCAGAGACTTTGGCGGCAAGCGAGTAACGGCGAGAGGGTGGATGTGAGAAAGCCTCTCTACGGAACAAGGTAAATTGCCGCACTAAAAAAAAAAAAAAAGAAGAAATGACGTTACCTCGTTCTTTTGATTAGAGAGAAATAATTTGAACATTTCATCCTTGAAGCATTGCAGCAAGAAATATAGTTTGTTGCAATCCTATGCACAAATATGGCGAATATGCCTGCATGTCTGACGTGAATATTTCTAAGCATGAGTGCAAGCAAGTGCATCTGTGTCATTGCAAAATACCCATTTTTAAAAGGTATTACTGTTAGTGTGGAAATCAAATTTTAGTGATTACGTGAGGGGTTCAAATATGACTAATGTTACTAAAATATTTTTTAAATTCCTTTTTTTTTTTATTTAAAATTTAAAATTCCAATAAAGACGTCTGCACAGCTGAACAACTTACATGATAAATTTTTCAGGTTAAAATTTCAGAACTATCTCATAGATTGATAGATAAATAGATAGATGGTTGAGTTTATGGCACGTCAACTGTTGTATATTATTTAATGCCAAATCTTGTTTATACATTTAGATATACATTAAATATAAGTTAGCAACTGTAGTCGAGGGTAACCCGAAGGCTCCATTTTCAATAGCTACAACACCGAGGTGCAGGGGAGGGCGCTACTCCCTTCTCTGGGTTGCTCCACTTTACCCTTCATACGTACCTTATATTGCAGAGTGTTAAGTAAGGAGGTATCAAGTACCATTTTTAAAGTCTTTGGTATGACGCAACCTGGGACTGAACCCAGGTCTCCCAGACCATTGGCGAACACTCTACCCTCTAGACCATAATTATACATGATTTGAATCAAATAGTTTGTAGGCAACGTTTTAAACAAGCCAGACCTCATATGCTTTCACACAGTTAAATGGTTCCAAGTATTCTTAACACGAATAATTTTATTAAGTATTAAACATTATATACATATATATATATATATATATATATATATATATATGTGTGTGTGTGTGTGTGTGTGTGTGTGTGTGTGTGTGTGTGCGTGCATTCAATAAGTTTCCAGACTTTTTTGTACAGGCATTTAAAATTGTCATAGACGCTTGAAAATTCAGTATATTATTGCTATACATCTTATGAGATGACTCACCAATGTTTATGATTTCAACTTCAAATGAACAGCTACAGTAGCAATTGGAATACACCCTACAAAAGCCTCATTGTCACAGCTGGTGAATTTCAAAAACTTATTTAATGATCCTCGTATATAGTGTTCAACAATGGTCCGGTAGACCGGGGTTCAATCCCAGGTCGAAGTCATACCAAAGACTCAAAAATGGTACTTGATTCTTCCTTGCTTAATACTGAGCATTTTATGGTATGGATCAAGGGTAAGTGGATCAATCTAGGAAAAGGAGTAACACCCTCCCCTACATCTCGATGTAGAAGTCATTGAAAAGGAGCCTACGACTACAGTCGATCAACTTATATATATATATATATATATATATA
>OY757937.1:9891044-9963544 GCA_963585895.1 Sepioteuthis lessoniana
GACGAATTTGTGCACTACGGGCGTCGCGCGTTGGTTGGGTTGAGAGCTGACGATGTAAAAGCAGTCGGCATTGAAAGATTGTGTCTCTCTCTCTCTCCTCATGTCGAATAACCCTTAATTCAAAGGTAATAAAGTTTCGTACCTGAACCAATTTCGTGAATGTCGTGTATTTTAAATTCCCTATGTCTCTTTCACACATCCGTATATCTGGCTATGTAACATATCGAGTCTGCTCTTTCATTTCCTCTCACTTAAATGTGGCTTGGGATCCAACATATAATTGTTTCTTTACTATTTGACATTGAGTCTAGTCTACTCAACAGTTTAACAATTAGAAGGTTCTCAAGGTTTTTTTATTGCTTAATGATAGTAAGATCGAGAGCGAGTCTGAGAATATCATAAATGTCATATGTTTACTTTTCGAGATGATGTCAAGAGCGAGGTCGATTGCACAGGCTTCTGCTGGGAAGATAGAGCTTTCCGTTGGAAGAGCTTTCTTGATAATTGCTTTATTTAAAACAGCTGCGCAAGCCGTTTTGTTATTGTCCTTGGAGCCATCCATAAAGACGTATAGGTGGTCGGAATGATGTTGAAGGATATTGTGAAATTTCTCCTGATAAGTACTGGAATGGGTTTTTGTTTTAGGGAGTTCATTCAGTTCGAAAATCACTTCCGGTTTTTAATGATCCCAGGTGGTGTTTGAGGTAGGATGGTTGTATGTATATAATTTAGAAAGATTGGTAGCGAGAGAGGGTCAGGGATATCCGTGTTAGTGGCACGACATGATGATGATGATGGTGATGATTGGATTCTTTGAGAGTAGACTTCATACGAAAGCCAAAAGGTTTTATTGATTTTTCCTTTTTTACAGTGTTGTTCGTATTTAGGGTTGAAGAGGCAATCACAAGTTGGGTTGAATGGGCAAGATTTTAGTTTTGTGTAGTACTGCAGAGCCAGTTTTTTACATCTGAGTTGTAGGGGTACTTCATGGGCGTCAGAGTATAGGCTGTCAACTGGAGAAGTTCTGAAAGCTCCTAAGATTTGTCTTAGGCCTTCCATGGTGTATAGGGTCAAGTTTTTTGAAGTCGGACCGCCTTGATGATCTTTAGAAAAAAATAGCATAGTCTAGTTTTGAGCGGATCAGGGATTTCAATAGTTTTAGGATCGCTTGTCGGTCAGCTCCCTATTCTGCGTGGCCGACCACTCGCAGAAGTTGTTGGGCTCGGGTGGATTTGTTTATTTAATATTTTATGTGAGGGATGAATGTCAATTTCCTGTCGAATATAACCACAAAGAATTTATGTTGTATCACACTTAAGAGTTGTGGTACAACGAAATAAATTGTGGACGCCCAACACAACAGTAAATAGAGCAATACGTATTGTTGAAGTACAACTTAGTCAAATGGTCGCATAACTACCTCGTCAAGGATTTGAGATCAACTCATCACGACTATTTTCTTCAACGAAATCCGTTACATATACATATATCCTGGACCTACACATGGACTTGGCAATGTTGGGTGACCAGCAAGAACTTATTTTGTTATATTGTCATATGCCGATTCATGCAGAAAGAATCACAAACGACACAATGATAAACGATGAGCGAAGACTCCTTTAGAAAAATAGGTACCTCTCATTTTATTGTAAGGGTGCGAAAAGGGTTACTCGGGGTCTTACTGTGAGAGGGAGTTGGAGACCGAACAGAACTGCAATATATTGCCCCCCCCCCACTCTTATGGCCATCAGCGTTGTGTCTTTCTCGTTCTCCAGGGCTGCTCAACCGGAGGCCCAGGGGCCCAGCTCTCTGCTGGATAATGGCTTTCTTTACTGCATCTTATCACCAACTGGTCCGGTCCCCAAACTCCATCGGGGTTCCCGAGGGCCCCTTCGGCCGGGTGTGGCTTTCCCTACCACACCTCGTCTATAACTCCGTCCGATCTCTAACTGTCTGACTTCTGTATTCACTGAGTTATATAATAGTTCAAAGCCCACTTAATCACCCACTCAATCTTTGGAATGGCATGTTTGATCGTCATCAAGCGGAAATAACTGTCATGCAGTTCAGAGGTCACTCTCTTCCGGTGCATCAGTCTATGAGTGTATCATGGGATTTTTTACCTTGTCCTATTTCGTCAGCCAAGCACGCCTACGCGATTTCCTCTCATAACTGCCATTGGAATGTGTCACTTCCTTCCGGTGCATCACTTTGGAATGGCAAGTTTGGCCGGGTCGAAGGTCAAAATACAACAATTTATACAGGACACAGGATGTTATTTGGAAGACCTGCCGGAAGCGACGGATAATGAGGACGGATGAAGAGAATCAGGAATATCTGTATTGTAAGCAGGACTTGATGATGATAATAATGATATACAAACACGATTTTGGCATTGAATAACTCAAAAGGGTTGATATGCTATTAAACCACGTAACCTTACCTAACCTTGTCGCCATTAGTAGAACTATTTGACAAACACGGGGATAACCTTTTGTGTCACCTGAACTCTTCCACAAGCAAGTGATATAATCCTTACAATTTCATTGTATTCGTCTATGTTTGTTTTGTTTTGTTTTATAGTGCCTTCCAGGACCTTGCGGGGGTATCCTCGTGGTGTAATGGTTAAAGCGATGGACGGCGCAATCATAGTAAGTGAGTTCGAACTCCAGTCGCGCTATTACGTTCACTTTTTGACAAAGACCCTTGAAAAAGTTATGAGTCTCTTATCTTTCCAGCTATGAGTTAAATAGTACCACTACTGTTCTTCTATAAGAATGGATTTGATATTAAATAACCTACAAAGGTTGATATGCCATTAAGCAAAGAAACCAACCAACTAACCAGAAGCTTGCCTTCCGAATTTCTTTCGGAGATGTTCAGAATTTTGCGGTATTGTTCATATGGTTCAGATAGAAGTGCTCGTTTTTAGATTATTTTTTTCATTTTCATTCAATAACGGATATGTTACATCAGTACATTTTCATCGCTTCTTTCATAGCATATCAAGAAGGCCGAAGGATATATCGGCCGAAATGTTGTGTGTATAACAATGAAGATAAGGTAAATAGTCCGAAAATTTTAAGTAATAATGCATATCAACTCCTTTATAAACTTTCAAAAAAATGTTTCCAGATAAACTTTTCTCCTGACGATCACCTTTGGTCGAAACTCGTTGAGAATTATCAAAAATTAAATAACGTAATAGAAGTATTTCTGTTCGTCAAATTTTGAGGATCATTAAATAAGTTTCCAGACTTTTTCCGTATGGGCACCTTTATTGATAGTACACACATGGAATTCAAGTCTCCTTCGAAGTAATCTCCTCCGGCTGCAATGCACTTGTTGTACTGTTCCAACAACTTCTGGAAGAACCCCATGGAAGTTCTCTTGTGTGAGCGTGTCAATGACCTTCGTCACAGCCTCTTTCATCTCCTCAATTGTCCCATAACGACCGCCTCTGAGCTAAGGGAATAACCAAAAGTCACAGGGGGCAACGTCTGGACTATAGGGAGACTGAGGAACTGTCTTGATGCCCATCTTGGTCAAATAGTCTGTGACAAGGATGGAATTGTGAACTGAGGCATTGTCCTGGTGGAAATGCCACTGAGCCGATTTGAAGAGTGCTGGCCTCTTCCCAAGGAATCTCTTCCGGAACTCCCGTAAAACTTCAACATAGTTACCCTAACCCTAACCCTTTGGCCAATCAACTCTGGTGTATTGACTTCCTTACTCCTCCCATACCTCTAATTATCCCTCACAGACTCCCTGCCTTCCTCGAATATCTTATGCCACTCAAAAACTGATGCTCGATTCATGCAAGATGGCCGAAAAGCAGTCTGAAGCATTCCATACGTTTCTGTGGCATTTTTCCAAGTTTAAAACAGAATTTTATTGCATTTCGTTCTTCTAATGTGTCCTCACGTCCTGATTGCATTTTCGAAATTCACCAGCTGTAACAATGAGGCTTTAGTAGGGTGTATTCCAATTCGTGCTGTAGCTGTTCCTTTGAACCTGAAATCATAAACATTGGTCAGTCATCTCATAAGATGTATAGCAATAACATACTGAATTTTCTAGAGTCTATGACAATTTTAAATGCCTGTACAACAAAAAGTTTGGAAACTTATTGAATGAACTACGTACGTTCTTTCATCTGCGTCTATGTATATATTGTCATCAACAGACAGAGACGTAACTCATCAGTTTGACGAGACACTTTAATCTGGGATCGAAACCCGACTGATTTTACCCCAGTCAGTTATGGTGCCGTACAGCAATCAGCAATCTCACTGTAAGGGAAGGGATTTAACGCATATATATTATTTTTTCATTTGTTTACATATGGGCTTCACGGGTACCGAGTGCTATATTTATAATGAATTGAGCACTCACAACTTTGTATCATGGGAATTGCAACACACACACACACACACGTATATATATATATATATATATATATATATATATATATATATATATATATTGCTTTATATATAAATAAAGCAAGATATATATATATATATATATATATATATATATATATATATATATATATATATATCTTTTCTTTATTTATATATATAAAGCAATTGCAAACCACGCAAGATATATTTATTTATAATAGATTTATGTATATATATAAAGCAATATATATACATATATATATAAAGTATTTAAACACAATATATATATATATATATATATATATATATATATATATATATAAAGTATTTAAACACAATGTATATATACAAATATATATATATATATACTAGTGTGTGTGAGTATGTCTGTGTAATTACCCGATATATATACATAAAACAATTGCCCACACAATATGTATATGTATATGTGTAATTGCTTTTTATATACGCATAAAGCAATTACACAACAAATAATGTAATTTATAATTGCTATATATATATATGTGTGTGTGTGTGTGTGTGTGTGTGTGTGTGTGTGTGTGTGTTGCAATCACACACACATACTCACACATATATATATATAAAGATTTATTAGGATTATATTTCAACGGGATTTTATGAATAATTATTGTTTTCTTTCGTCCATTTGTCACTAGAGAGAGAGAGCAGTTTCAATTTTGAACTACCCTTGGGGAAAGAAGAAAAATTAAGAAAAGTTATTAATCATAGTCTACTTAAACACATTCATAAAAAAAAAACATGTTTGTTTGTTATTTTTAAAAGGTGTTAAATTACAAACACAGGCAAATAAATGCTTTGATTTACTCATTGACACTCACGTGGACACACAAAACTGGGTGTATACTCACACATATATTCGTTCATCGATCGCAGATACGTAATTCTTCGTTACGTTGCCCAATCGGCTGGGGCTGCGGAGAAGTAAAACCTCTTCTTCACACTACGAATGTCCTGAATGTGACACTAAGCAATTTGATGACAAGGCTCCAGTAATGCTGGAGCTTTGGGGAATGCAGAGCACCCCTTCATTACCATCGCTCTCAAGTCCACTCTGGCCGGACTAGTAACACCTGATAGGGTCCTATCTATGTATCAAATAGAACTAAACTGCGTACTTATGCTAAACAGAATTGCTAGGAATAGTTCTGTTTTGATATCTTAACTGCGTACTTATACTAAATTGAATTGTTTAAAATGGAACGGTTTTCGGCATTTGGGGTTTATGGCATACCAACCTTTGTGGGTTATTTAACGCCAAATTCATTTTTATGCAAATAGTCAGTTTCAAGTAATTCAGTTTAGCATGAGTACACAATTTAATTGTCAAAAACATTTCTATTTCCACCTATTCAGTTTATTCAAACAGTGCTAATTCAGTTTAGTATAAGTACAGATTTTGTTTACACACAGTTAAATGTCAAAACAGTTCTATATTAAACAATTCAGTTTAGCTTAAGTACAGTTTCAATGACAAAAACAGTTCGATTTCAAACAATTCAGTTTAGCATCAGCATGCAATTTAAATGTAAGAACAGTTTACTTTTCAAAAGCATTTCTATTTCAAGCTATTCAGTTTAGTCAAACAGTTCTAATTCAAGCATAAATATGCAGTTAGTTCTATTTAACCCATTGATGGGGCCCGATCAGATGCTACCATTCTGGGCCAGAGCAGTCGGTGTATTCTACATGAATGAATATCTGAAAAAATAATCGACAGAATATTAGCAAAATAAGGCAGGAAAAACAATTGCTTATTCATTTATTTATCTAATATCATATTAAATTTTATTATATAACGTGTGAAAACACGTGGGATACCCTGTCCTCATCAGACACCAACCAATTGTGATGCCAGTTTCTGTGGCTAAGGTGGTACTGCCGCCCATGGCGCTGTAATATTAAGGTCCAAAAATACGACCAAGATATTCACATGCATAAAACGTTCATAATGTTCATACGCGTATAGGAATCCGAAAAACACGCGAAATTGGTTCAGGTAAAAAAACTTTTATTTACCTTTTTGAGTTTAAGGTTTTTCGACATGAGGAGAGAGAGACACAATTTCTTTCTATGCTGACTTTTCCATCTGACCCCTCCACGTACGGCACATTTCGTCGACCCCAACTGGTCACGCTTCGACGAGACCAAAAATCGACTACCTTCCTCTAGACTCGAATCTCAACTAACTCCGTTCGGAGTTTAAATCTCAACTAACTGGGGTTTTTTTTTCAAATTCCAAAATCCTCAGCGCCTCCGGGCATGACGTCATTCACGTTCCCGGTCCCATTTCTATCTGGGGGTTTTATTGCAACATCTCTGATTGTCACATCTGCCTCGCACGCGCGTGAACACCAGCACTCAATGTGTGCACCTAACTAACCTATGCACTAAGCCGAAAGGTTCTAAGCCTAACTAAACCGAAAGGCAAGATATATAAAACGAAAAATGATAATATAAAAAAAAATTCCTCCGCAATTATATTACAGCGCCACCTAGCAGCTCTTGCCACCGGACACGGTATTGAAGACAAACAGGGCGAAAGTTTCTCTTGGCAGCTTAAGCTCATAATGGTGTTAAATGCGTTTGCTTTCAGATATGTTTGTAAAAATTGTCATTATAATAAATCTATAAACATTTCGCCAAATTATTTTTTCACAGCATATTTTTCTTGAATTTTTTTATGCCTATTTTGCGGGGGGGGGGCGGTCCTCGTGGTTTAATGGTTAAACCGATGGACTGCGGAATCGTAGTACGTGAGTTCGAACTCCAGTCGCACTATTACGTTCACTTTCGGGCTAATACCCTTAGGAAAGGTATGAACCCTCTTATCCTCCCAGCTATGGGTCAAATAGTACCACTACTGTTCTAGGGAATGGCTTTGGCAATAAATAACCAACAAAGGTTGATATGCAAAGAATTTAAACCATGTTTAAACCATCTGAGGCGCCCAATATGTGAGTAGCGATCGACCTCTTGATCACAAATGTTGTGCACGTAGATAGCATCTGTTTTGGGGTTTGTTTGTTTTTTGTTTTTTTTTTAGATCTCAGCCAATCATCTATCCTCCCTTTGATAGGTGCCACTTGATTGACGTACAGGGCGTCCATTCTTCTGTTACTTGGAACTTTATTCATTCACAGCGTATAAAACGTGCTAGCTACGGCAAAGCTACGAGCTAAGTGAACTAGTTAGCCTGCTAATTTCTATCGACTAAAGAAGGCTTATTTGGTTCTACTTATTTATGTAAGTCAGCCTTTTCCCATTTGAACCGTTCTACCATGACTGATGATCATTTGAAATCCTGCTTGTGGCTACCTACCAGCAGTTAATGTCCAGATTATTCAACCCCAGCTGATTCTATTCAGTGAATGTCATCAAAGGTAGCAACCATCAATACATTCAACTGTATTGTGCCGTTAGGGTTCAGGCTGTGATACGAAGTGCGCGAACACACACACACACACACACACACACACTTATATATATATATATATATATATAATGGAGGTATCCGTAATGTAAGGGATATTGTTGTAAAAAGTGGACACGGTGACCTGAGTTCATACCCTGGATGAGGCTGTTTGTATTTTACACAGCACCATAAAGGTATGAGTCCGACTACTCTCACTCCAGCTGTGGGTAAAATAGTAAAGTAGAATGGGATCTTTTGCCTTGGTATGGTAACCAGTCTAGGAGAAAGAAAATTCTGAAATCAAATCTGTTAAACTCACTTACTACGATGTCACAATCCAGCACGCTATGCATTACGCCTCCACATAAACTTGCCAACATCGGTCAGTATTTAAGGACTTAAAATTCTGTTCTTGTATGGCATTGTAAACAAATTTTACCGGCACGTGAACGGATAATTTATGAAAAGAGCCAGCTGCCGGAAGAAACACGGACTGACAGAGTACAACATCTCTTCCAGTGGGCTTGATTTAACAAGATATCTTTGATCCAGCACCCGGAATGGTCTTGGCTCGGTCACCATCAAAGTGTTACCAATATATATATATACATAAGTGTCACAATTCTGCAATATTCAGAATAAGGAATATATAAAAATATTAAGAAACAAAAATTGAATTTTAATCTTAAATGGAAATCAAATAAAACTTATAATTTTTTTAACGAAACAAGATAAGTTTAATATTAGTGATAGTGTTTCCACGCTTTCCTTAATTTGTTTGTTTAATGGTATGTCAACCTTTGTAGGTTATTTAATGCCAAAGTCATCCTTTTAAAAGAACAGAAGTGGTACTATTTAACCCATAGTTGGAAGGATAAAGAGGTTCATGCCTTTCCCAAGGGTATTTGTCCGAAAGTGACAAAATCAGAGAAAATGGTTCCGAGCTGACAAAGAAAAGAAGCAGAAGGTACCCCGCAAAAACAATTACCGACGCCGACTACGCAGATGACATAGCGTTACTGGCGAATACACCCAACCAAGCCGAAACACTACCGCATAGTTTGGAACGAGCCGCCGCAGTCATTGGCCTCCATGTCAATGCACACAAAACGGAATATATGTGCTATAATCAAACAGGCGACATTTCCACACTAGACAGAACCTCTCTGAAACTAGTAGACAAATTCACCTACCTAGGAAGCAGCGTCTCATCAACCGAAAAAGACATCGACACACGGCTAACGAAAGCGTGGACAGCTATCGATAGGCTCTCGATCATATGGAAATCAGACCTAACCGATAAAATGAAACGCACTTTCTTCCAGGCAGCGGTCGTATCGATACTGCTATATGGATGCACTACTTGGACGCTAACTAAATGGCTGAAGAAGAAGCTAGAAGGCAATTACACAAGAATGTTGCGAGTAATATTGAACAAGTCCAGGCGGCAACACCACACAAGGCATCAACAAGACGGCCACCTACCTCCCATCACGAAAACTATCCAAGATAGACGAACCAGGCACGCAGGACACTGCTGGAGGAGCAGAGACGAGCTCATAAGGGATGTACTCCTATGGACCCCCACTTATGGCCGAGCAAAAGCAGGACGACCAGCTCGAACATACATACATACAGCAGCTATGTGAGGCGATGAACGATAGGGAAAAGTGGCGAGAAAGGGTCAGGGATATCCGTGCGGGCGGCACGACATGATGATGATGATGATGAACGTAATAGCGCGACTGGAGTTCAAACTCACTTACTACGATTCCACAGTCCATCGCTTTAACCATTACACCACGAGGGCACCCACTCGTCGGTTTTGACACTAACTTTTATCCTATATCTTTTCGTCTTAACCTATTAATTTATTTATCGGGTAAGGATCCAGTGAAAGAATATTTTTATATGAATTTTTTATGAATTTTTTCTCTCTCCATTGTATGATAACTATATGAAGAGGTTGGTAGCCGGCTGAAATAAATTTATAATAGCCAAACGACGTTTGTTGAGGGTTTTTTTTTTCATTTATATATATATATAACCGGCCCATTGGGCTAGTGAGTAGAAACCGGGGTTCAATCCCAGATCGCTGAGTCAAAGATTCAAAAAATGGTACTTGATTCCGCCTTGTATAACACTCAGCATTATAAAGTACGTATCAAAGGTAAAGTGGGGCAATCCAGGAAAGGAGTAGCGCCCTCCCTACACCTAGTGTAGTAGCTATTAGAAAAGGAGCCTTCGGGTCACCCTCGACTACGGACGCCAACTTTACTTGACTTTATATATATATATATATATATATATATATATATATATATATCACGGTTTTCGTGATTCGACATTCTTTATTTTGGTCACGAGGAGACAAGCAGCGTGAGCAGAGACGAGGAATGAATCAAAGATACGAGAGGTTTCCTGTTCCTAAAAAATTAAACGTTGTGTTCGTTGTCAATTTTATTACTGCTTCCGCCGCTGTACAGACTGAATAGAGATAATAAAGCCACGAAGTCCTAAAGCTTAAGACGAGTTTTATTCTTGTGATTTTTGCCTTCCTTCGCTGACATAGCAGTTGTTGATGACTACGCTACACGTGCTCGACTCACCAAAATAAAGTAGTAAGTAAAGTTGACGTGGGCGATCCGAAGGCTCCCTTTTCAATTGCTACTACACAGAGGTGTAGGGAAGGGCGCGACTCCTTCCCTCGGATTGCTCCACTTTACCCTTGATACGTACCTTATAATGCTGAGTGTTAAGCAAGGAGATATCGAGTACCATTTTTAAGTCTTTTGTATGACGTGACCTGGGATTGAACCCAGGTCTCCCGGGCTATTGGCGAATACTCTATCTACGAGGCCAATATAAAACTTCCTCTCAATAATTATTTTCAGACAAGACAGTTTCGTGCAGCGAAAAGTGGATTTTCAAATATTTTTTTAAAACAATGATCCAACAACTGCTATCTCGAAGACTTGCTCGAAAAATTCAACTCAAACCAGATTGGTTGGTTGTTCTGTTTTACTGCGTATCAAGCCTTTTGGAGTCATTTAACGCCGATTAAAGTCATTTGGGTAAAAGTTTCAAAGAATTCACTTTAGTAAAAGTACAGTTTTTTGTTTATATTCAGTTACATCTCAAAACTGTTCTATTTCAATCAATTCAGTTTAGCATAATTACGCAGTTTAAAGACGCGGTTAATTGTAAAAACAGTTAATTTCAAACTATTCAGTTTAGCATTAGTACACAATTTAGTTATTAATTGACCCATAGATAGGACCCTATCAGGTACTAACACCTCGGGCCAGAATGGACCTGGGAGCTATGGCAAGCAAGAGATACTCCGCATTCCCCAAAACTCAAGCATTACTGGAACCTCACCATCAGATTGTTTAGTGTCATATCCAGGACACTCGTTGGGGGGGGGGGTTCTTACCCCTCAGCAGAGATACAATCAGTGTATTTTTTAGCCTCAGCCGACTGGGCCAAGTTCTATTTCAAACAATTTAGTTTAGTATAAGTACACAGTTTAGTTCTATTTTAGTTCTCTGCAGAGAAACAGTCGGCGTATTCTGCTGCCACAAACGAATGATCCAACCATGAGTCACCAAACTTTTCACTCTGAGGCCCAACTCAGAAGGGTCTAACGCCCTGTCACATACACTAACTGTAAACCCTGCTGTGGAGTAAAACGTCGCAAAAATAGTATCTTGAGTATTACACTAAACTGCATCAGATGGTGAGGCTCCATTTCTGAAGACCTGGGGAGTGTTTATTTACTTTTATTGCCATTTTTTTCCAGGCACACATTGACCTAGAGTGGTAGTACCTGTTGGGGTGCCATCGATGGGTGAAAGATTATTTGTTTGGTTTGGTTTGGTTTGTTGGGTTTTATGGCATATCAACCCCTGTAGGTTATTTAACGCCAAATCTATTTTTATGTAGATAATTAGTTCTATTTCAAACAATTCAGTTTAGCATGAGTACACAGTTTAATTCTCAAAAACATTTCCATTTCAAACTATTCAAGCAGTTATGTATAACAATTCAGTTTAGTGTAAGTACAGTTTCAATGTCAAAAACAGTTCAATTTCGAACAATTCAGTTTGAATGTAAGTACAGTTTAATTGTGAAAAACATTTCTATTTCTTGCAATTCAGTTTAGTCTAGCAGTTCTAATTCAGTTAATTCAGTTTAGTATAAGAAACAGATTTTCTTTACACACAGTTAAATGTCAAAAACAGTTCAATGTTAAACAATTCGGTTCAGTGTAAATAGAGTTTCAATGTCAAAAAACAGTTCTATTTCAAATAATTCAAGTTAGCATCAGCACTCAGTGTAAGTACGGTTTAATCGTCAAAAACATTTCTATTTCAAGCTATTCAGTTTAATCAAACAATTCAGTTTAGCATAAGTATGCCGTTAGTTCTATTTAACCCATAGATAGGGTCCTATCAGGTGCTACCACTGCGGGCCAGAGTGAACCTGGGAGGAATGAGGGGGTTCTCCGCTTCCCCAAAGCTCCAGCATTGCTGGAATCTCACCATCAGATTGTTTAGTGTCATATCCAGGACACTCGTTGCGGGGGTCTTACCCCTCTGCAGAGAAGCAGTCGGTGTATTCGGCAGCCCCAGCCGACTGGACAAAAAGATTATTCGTATATGATGTACAAAAAAAAAAAAAACAAATGCACAAATGTTAATATACACGTATAATAAACTTCTGGACATAAAAGAACTTTTGATGGATTGACATGCCGCTAAAATTAATCAACCAATAGTGTTCGGGGCTACAACCTTAAAAGGACTGAAAAAAATCAGCAAAGTTCAAAGGGAACAATCATAATTTATTAATGAGACATTTGATGTTTGCAATCACGAGAAGATTTATTGTCCGGGTTGACAGAAAGATCACATGTGACAAAAGATGATTTGACTGTTAAAAACGTAGCGTCCTTGTAAGTAAGTAAAGTTGGCAACCATTGTCGAGGGCGACCAGAAGGCTCCCTTTTCAATAGCTTCTACACCGAGGGCGCTACTCTTTTCCCTGGATTGCTCCACTTTATCCTTGATACGTACTTTATATTGCTGAGTGATAAGCAAGAAGGTATCAAGTACCATTTTTAAAGTCTTTGGTATGACGCGATCTGGGATTGAACCCAGGTCTCCCGGCCCACTGGCTAACACGCTACCCGCTGGGCCAAACTTTATTTTGGAGAAAAACTGTTCACAGAGAAATGGAGTGCCAAACTTTCTCACTTCTTCTAGGTGTAGGGGAGAAAGTTGGGGAAGCATTGAGATAGAAGCGCGTGTTTTTTTTTTTTAATCAAAATCAAGGACATGGTAAGCAAGAAACTTGGACTAGAAATCTTCTAAAAACGCGAAGATCAATGAGTTACATTTGCCTTTATAATGGTAAATTCTTCACAGTCAACATCAAAAGCCGAAGAGAAAATTTTTGAAAGTTTGGTTTAGGGCTGCACGGATTGACTTCAATGGATGCACTGATTTGTCTCGGAGGCCGCATATGGGTTTGGGACCCCAGACCTAAACGGAATATCTTAAAAATTCTTTTTCTTTTTTTTTTATAGGATTCAAAAGGAATTATTTATTTCAGCGCCTCAACAAATCGATTCTGAACGAGATAATTGGCTTGTTTGGATGAGGCATTGGAAAAGAAAATAGTTTTTTATATCGATTTTGCTACATTAACAAAACCAATACTTATGTTACAAATTCGACGTAAAAGACAATCAAATAGTGGGAATAGGAAGTTCTTCAACATAAAAAATATTTATGGATAATGTTACTAAAAAACATTTATGGATAATGTTACTAGAACCGTGGGAATGTGTTGTGTTAAAACGTTTTAGCAATAGAAAAGAACTATGGAACATGAAGGTAACGGTGATACCATTTGTAATCGGTGCACTTGGAACAAAGGATTGGTAAAGGAACAAAAGACTTGGAAATAAGAGGACAAATGGAGACCATCAAGACTACGGCATTATTAAGATCGGCCAGAATACTAAGAAGAGTCCTGGAGACTTGAGAAGATTTGCTATCTCTCAAATTCCAAAGAAAAGCCATCAAATATCGCTGAGATGGAAAACTCTGAATTCAAACCTGTTAAACTCCGCTTAAAATTGACCTTGTGTCATATAAAAATAAGTAGAGGTGCCCGTGGTGTAATGGTTATCGTCGTAGGAAATGGACACGGCGACACGAGTTCAAATCCTGGACGAGACTGATTGCATTTCACATAGCACTAATACCCTTGGGAAAGGTATGAATCCAATTATTCTCCCTCCAGCTATGGGCAAATAGTAGGGCAGACTATGTTCTTCAACCTTTGTGAGGCAACTAGTATAGTAGAAGGAAAACTCTGACTTCAAACCTGTTAAACTCCGCTTAAAAATTGACCTGGTGTCATATCATGCCCGAGCGGGGGGGGGGTAAATATGATCAACTAAAGCTGGTGTGAAAAACTCTCAAAGAATAACACACACTAACTACTCTTGGAGTTTGACAAACAAACAGATCTCGACCAGACAAACAGAACTTATAATAATCAATAAAAAATGTGAACTCCCAAATTTGTGGACTTTGCTGTCCCGGCTGACCATAGAGTAAAATTGACAGAAAATGAAAAGAAGGACAAATATCTTGACCTTGCTAAGGAATTGAAAAAAAAACTGTGGAACATGAAAGTGACGGTTATACTAACTGTAATTGGTGCTCTTGGTACAGTCACCAAAGGATTAATAAAGGGATTGGAGGACTTGGAAATAAGAGGACGAGTGGAGACCATCCAAACGACTGCATTATTGAGATCGGCTAGAATACTGGGAAAAGTCCTGGAGACTTGAGGAGACTTGCAGTTTCTCAAACTTTAGTGAAAGACCTCCAGGTAACATTGATGAGAAAAACTTTCAAGGAGTAAAATAATAGTTATAACTATAAAAAAAAAAAAGAAGAAGAAGAAGAAGAAGAAGAAGAAGAAGAAGAAGAAGAAGAAGAAGAAGAAGAAGAAGAGTGGACTTTGCCGTTCCGGGGGACCAAAGAGTAAACCCCTCCAAAAAAAACGAAAAAAGAGACAACTACTCGGACCTAGCCTGAGAACTAAAAAAAGATGAGAATCATGAAGGTGACGGTGATTCCAATTGTATTTGTGTCCTTGGAACGATCCCCAAAGGATTTGTAAGGAGGCTGAAAGAGTTAAAAATCGAAATGCGACTCGAGACCATCTAAACCACAGCATTATTACTAAATTATTGAGGACGGCCAGAATACTGAGTAGAGTCCAAGAGACTTGAGGAAACTTGCTGTCACACAGACTCCAGTGAAAGACCATCAGCTAAAGCTGGTGTGAAAAACATTCTCGGCCAGAAACCATTATACACTTCTTATATTCAAGAAACCTAATAATAATCAACAAAAAGAATAGAAATTGCAAAATTGTCGACTTTGCTGTCCCGGCTGACCACAGAATAAAACTGAAAGAATGTAAAAAGAAGGATAAGTACCTCAGCCTTTCTAGGAAATTGAAAAAACTATGGAACATGCAGGGGACAATTATACCAATTGTAATTGGTGCATTTAGAACAATAACTAAAGGGACTGGAGAAGTTGGCGGACGAGTGGAGAACATCCAAACTACTAAATTATTGAGAACGGCCAGAATACTGAGAAGAGTCCCGGAGACTGGAGGAGACTTACTGTCACTCAAACTCAAGTGAAACTCCAGCTAACGTCGATGTGAAAAACTCTAATGAGTTCTAACAACTTCAAAAATGAGAATTTTGCTGACTGGGCCTTTTGGGGGCTTTGGAATCACGCTCCTGAACGATTGCTCAACAGCGCCCCTAAATTTGGTTAGGGTCCTAAAACCCTGCAAAACATATCAAACACCTCGTTTTGCTTTATAAAAATGCTCCATCCTGCAAAGCTTAGTTCGTTACTTACATTACTCCATTTAAAGTTTAAAGTACATTGAAAACGGGGATTCGTAGCAACCCCATTAGTCTTTTTTTCTTTTCTTTTCTTTTCTTTTCCTTTCTTCTATTTCTTTTTTTTTTAAATAAAAAAAGGTGTGAACTTGCTAGGGAGAAAAAGAAAACGAGTTATAAAACAACGGGGATATCATTTTTACACAGGAATTTGTCTAAGAAAAAAAAGAACCATTAAAACCAAAAAATATTTTTGTTTTAAAAACTGCAAAGCTCCAAAGTGAATGGCAGACAAACAAGAATTGCCAACGCTTCAACAAGATTATCTGGCTTTTATACTTTTGACAGATACAATAACAAATGCTTTTATCAAAAGGCTATCGACATCTTTATTGCTTCTCGGTTCGGAAAAAAATGTGGGATAAGCCATCGTTAATCCAGGGGTATATCCAAGAAGCTTGCACTAGATCGAAAGAGAAAATTATCTATAAAATCCACTGACATGGCTTTTCTCGCGTCCTCTCTGATAAAGACATTATACACTTCTTATATTCAAGAAATCTTATTTTTGTCGTTTCTCCGTTGGCCGTTGATACAATAGACATCGGCACATAGGCATACGTGTACTGATAGATAGATAGATAGACAGATATGAACAGACTTATGCTGACTGTGAAGACATATATACTAGCTACCCAGATAGATACATACATACAAACATAGATACATACATAGATACATACATTGATTTGAATCTCACAAGGAGTTTAATGTTTACTTTTGTTTACAATACTTTTTTAAATTGTTTCTTCTGTATATGCCCTTTATATATATATATATATATATATATATATATATATATATGTATGTGTGTGTGTGTGTGTGTGTGTGTGGCTCTGCTCAAAAATATTGGGGCAAAGAAACTTTTAATTACTTGGTTTTCAGGGTTATTAATGGTACCATTATACAAGAACCAAATTTTATTGCAATCAACAAAACATTTATAAGCTTAACAGAAAAAAAAGCATACTATATTTATTACGTAAGTAAGGTTGGTTGGCTGGTTGGTTGATTTATGGCATATCAACCCTGGTGGGACATTTAATGCCACATCTTGTTTATACACAAATATATATTAAATGTGTATGATTTGATAATGAATAGTTTGTAGGTAATATTTTAAACAAATGAGAGCACATTCATATGGTTTCAAGTATTGCTATGTAACACTAACAATTCAACATCAGTTATTTGTTTGCACACGGTTAAATGCTTAAACAGTTCTATTTGATTCCTATCAGATGTTACCACTCCAGGTCAGAGTAGACTTGGGAGTATGGCAATGAAGGTGTGTAACATATTGACCTTCGACCCAGCCGTCAATCAAGGAACAGGTGCATCCAGTCGAAGATATCAGGGTATAACCTTGACTGTGGACGGGTTGAATTGGGTGCAGATGTGACGCCCACAGGAAGCAGGTGAACGTCAAACAATTGTATAACCCGAGGCCACAGACAGGTTCAGTTCGCTGGAGTCAGAGTTGGAGATAAAATGCTGTAGAGAGAGCCAACACCCAGCAGAGGGATATGGGCCCTCAGGACCCCCGATTGAGCAGCCCAGCAGAATGAGAAAGAAGTGTTGCAAAAGACAAAGGAACTGGGGGTCAATATGTTGCAGTTTGTTCAGTCTCCAACTCACCTCTCACACATAACCCTTTCGCAACCCTTTCGCAACTATTTCGAATAAAGTGTGAGAGGTATATTTTTCTAAAGAAGTGTGTTCGTTCATTATGGTTGATTTTGCTTCGGCATGCATCTGTATATGTTACAGGTGTACTTCACATTCCCCAAAGCAACAGTACTGAAGCCTCGCCATCGGATGCAGTTTAGTGTCTTACTCAGGACACTGGTTCTATTTGATCCATAGACGGGACCCTATCAGGTACTAACCTGGGTCAGAGAGGAGCGTGGAATTATGACAATGAAGGGGTACTCTACGTTCCTTTAAGCACTGGGACTGGAGCCTCGCCATCGGATGCAGTTTAGTGCCTTACCTAAGATACTGGTTCTATTTGATCTATAGATGGGACCCTAACAGATACAACCACTCCAGGTCAGAGTGGACTTGGAAGTAATGGCAATAAAATGGTGCTTACATTCCCTAAAGCTCCAGGACTGAAGCTTCCCTATCGGATGCAGTTTAGTGTCTTACCTCGTGTCCCGGGTAAGATACTTAGACTAATCATTCAAATTTGTTTTTTTGTTGTTTTTTGGGGTATTATGGCATTTTGCAGGTTATTTAAAGCCAAATCCATTTTTATGTAAATAATCTGTTCTATTTAAAACAATTCAGTTTAGCATAAGTACACAGTTTAATTGTCAAAAACATTTCTATTTCAAACTATTCAAAAAGTTATATGTAACAATTCAGTTAAGTGTAAATACAGTTTTAGTGTCGAAAAACAGTTCTATTTCATATAATACAGTTTAGCATAAGCACGCAGTTTAAATGTAAGTACGGTATAATTGTCAAAAACATTTCTATTTCAAGCTTTTCAGTTTACTCAAACAATTCAGTTTAGCATAAGCATGCAGTTTAGTTCTATTTAACCCATAGACAGGACCCTATCAGGTGGTACCACTCCGGGTCAGAGTGGACTTGGGAGCGATGGCAATGAAGGGGTACTCCGCATTCCCCAAAGCTCCAGCACTGCTGGAACCTCACCATCAGATTGTTTAGTGTCATATCCAGGACACTTGTTAGGGGGGGTCTTACCCCACTGCAGGGAAGCAGTCGGTGTATTCTACAGCCCCAGCCGACTGGGCAATAATCATTCAAAGTTGCACATTATACAATGACTATGAAAACAAAATCGACCACAAAACAATGATTATATAATGACTATATATGCAGGGGGGAACGATAAAATTGTCGCCCTAAAAAAGACATGATTCCATTTCCATTTAATGAAAACCAGTTTGATTGTTTTTTGTTGCAGACCATCTACAACTTGGCCAGCTGTGTACAGCCTTCTATCATATCTGAAAGTGACACAATGTTCAACGAGTGAGATCGGAGATGCGCCGCTGTACAATTCATGCTCTCTACCGATCCAAGTTATGACAACAGGACCATTGCCAGCACGCTCAAAATGCAAATCTGGATTGCCACGAATAACAGGAACGTGCCCAGGGTGATGAAAACAAAGTTTCCGGATACGGTTATGGTCTTTGGTGTGGTTTCAAGTGAGGGCTACATCATGCCACCTCACAACTTCAAAGTCGGCTTGAAAATCAACATCAAAGTGCACCTGGATGTGCTGAAGAGTGTGGTGATCCCCTGGTGCAATCAGGTGGCCGGTGGCAGACCCTGGCTGTGGCAGCAGGACTCAGCGCCGGTCCACAAGTCCAAAGAGACCCAGGCTTGGCTTCTGAAGAAGTGCTACGACTTTGTACCCTTCTCTCACTGGCCCCGCTCCTCCCCCGATCTGAACCCACTGGACTACTTTGTTTGGTCATACGTCGAGAATATCATCAACTGACCTCCCAGAATACCAAAGGCAGCCTGATCGCCGCCATCCGCCGAGTAATCGCCGAGCTCGCGCCGGCGCTTGTAGTAAAGACATGCTCCCAGTTCCGGATCTGTATCGAGGCGGTGATTGAGGCAGAAGGCGGCTACATTGAATAGATGTCAGCTCTACTACATAATTAAGTTACCTGAATTGATTTTTTCAATAAAAGTTTTTAAATAGGGCTGTAGTGTTGTTTTCTTTAGGACGACAATTTTATCGTTCCACCCTATAGATGTCAGCTCTACTACATAATCAAGTTATCTGAATTGATTTTTTCAATAAAAGTTTTAAAATAAAGCTGTAGTGTTGTTTTCTTTAGGACGACAATTTATTTTTCCACCCTGTAGATGTCAGCTCTACTACATAATCAAGTTAACTGAATTGATTTTTTCAATAAAAGTTTTAAAATAAAGCTGTAGTGTTGTTTTCTTTAGGACGACAATTTTATCGTTCCACCCTGTACAATTGGAGATGTTACAAAATAATTCCAAACATCATAGACTAAGCAGTTCAGTTGAAGTGTCAAAGTAGGTGAATGTTCTGTCTTATTTGAATTTGTTAGATTTCAAACTTAGCACAGTTCAAATAATATTTTGAGGGGAATAAACAAGTAGATAAACCAAATTAGCTTGTTGGGCAATTTTAGATTTATTTCAATCAAATTCGAAGAAATTATGCACAAGTGGCACTGGGTAATAAATTTTCAGATAATCGAAACAACCTGAGTTCGTCTTGTATTTTGCAGAATGTTACATCTATTTATTTTGGATCTCGTAAGATACGAGGTGTATACGATAGGTTTCCAGACTTTTTTCGTATGGGCACTTTTATTGGTAGTACACACATGAAACTCAAGTCCCCTTCGAAGTAATCTCCTCCGGCTGCAGTGCACTTGTTGTACCGTTCCAACAACTTCTGGAAGGCCCCATGGAAGTCCTCTTGTGTGAGCATGTCAGAGACCTTTGTCATAGGCTCTTTCATTTCCTCAATTGTCTCATAACAAAAGCCACAGAGTTTAGGGAATAACCAAAAGTCACAGAGAGCAAGGTCTAGACTATAGGGAGGCTAAGGAACTGTCCTGATGCCCATCTTGGTCAAATAGTCTGTGACAAGGATGGAGATGAGGACTGGTACATTGTAATAGTGGAAATGCCACAGGCCCGATTTGAAGAGTGCTGGCCTCTTCCGACGGAATCTCTTCCTGAAATCCATTAAAACCTCAACATAGTAACCCTAACCCTTTGGCCAACCAACTCTGGTCTATTGACTTTCTTACTCCTCCTACACCTCTCATCATCCCTTCCAGACTCCCTGCCTTCCTTGAATCTTTTTTACCACTCAAAAACTGATGCTCGATTCATGCAAGATGCTCCAAAAGCTGTCTGACGCATTCCGTACGTTTTTGTGGCATTTTTTCAAGTTAAAAACAGAATTTTATTGCATATCGTTCTTCTAAAGTTTGAGATTGCATTTTTGAAATTCACCAGCTGTGGCAATCGAGCTTTAGTAGGGTGTATTCCAATTGCTGCTGTAGCTGTTCATTTGAATCTGAAATCATAAAAATTGGTCAGTCATCTCATAAGATGTATAGCAATAGCATATAGAATTTTCAAGAGTCTACGATCATTTTAAATGCCCATACGAAAAAAGTCTCGTAACATTCTTTTATTTATATTCGCATGTAAAGAGTTACTATCAAGATATTAGGGGCCATAGTGTTACACTACGTTTATTTGGTTACTGTGACAATTCATGGCAGTATGACGTGAGTTCACGCCTGGGTAATAATAGAAACCACTTAACGATCGAAGGCAAAGAAGAAATGGCTATTGAGTGTGTGAACGTTGTTTCATGAGAGAGAAACGGAAATACAGATGGAAGAAAAGAAGAAAATAAAGAACAACAATAGAAAACCCGACTAAAAAACAAAGAAGAAGAAGAAGAAGAAGAAGAAGAAGAAGAAGAGAAAACAATGATAGAAAAACTGACCAAAAGGGAAGGAAAGAAACCAAAAGACAAAAAAAGCAACAAAAAAAAAAAGCCTAAGAAAAGAAAAAAAACTTGAGGTACTTATGCATCTATGTTACCGCGATAAGGCCGAACTTTCACGAGCGTTTCAGGGCCGATAACGGAAAGAATCGGAATATGCCGACAAAACGCCTAGCCAATCAAATTTAAGCAAGCAGACGATAAAATAATTCAATCAATTTGTTGACAAAGTTATGAGAACAGTATTATTCAAGCAATTTTAAACAACATGAATTTATCGCAGCTAAGCGAAAAACTACAATCTGTAGAAAAGGTGATACAATTCTGCTGAGAAAAAAAAATAGAAGTTGCCAGACATGCGAGCATCCTTGCCATTTAAAAATAAATGAGAAAAAGCTATGCCAGGAGATGTCGAAATACCAAATGCAGGACATGGACTGCATTGCGCGAAGGGACGTTTTTCTCCCGGTCCAAACTGGCCATTGCTCAAATATTAAAATTTATATATCTGTGGTCGCACGAGATGGCTACAGATGAGAGTTCGGCATCAACTCACGTGCGTTTTGTCGGCATATTCCGATTCTTTCCGTTATCGGCCCGGAAACGCTCGTGAAAGTTCGGCCTTATCGCGGTAACATAGATGCATAAGTCCCAAACTTGAAACACGAATGTAAAGAAAACGCTAATGAAGAGTTTACAAACGTTTAGTTATGTTTTATGAGTTTTATTGTGTAATACTCATGAAAACAATTTCGCCAATTCAGCCGGGATGTAACATATACATATGCGTGCGAAAATACGAAACACTGACGACTCTCCGTTGTTCAGGTACGAAAGGTTTATTACCTTCTTGACTTTTAGTTCTTTCGACACGAGGAGAGAGAGAGACACAATTTTTTACTATGCTGACTGTTCCTACATCGCCCACAGTCAAACCCCCAACTCAGCTGGACTGGCCCGACCCAGAGTCAAATCTCAACTAACTGCTTTTTCGAAATCACCAAATTCTCAGCCCATCGCTTCCGGGCATGACGTCATTCACACCCTAGTCCCATTTCATATCTGGGGTTTTTATTATGACATTTGTGATTGTCATGTCCTCTGCACGCGAGCGTGAACTGTACTCAATGTGTGTTCACCTGCACTAATAGCCGAATAGTTCAAAGCCCAACCAAAACCGAATGATAAAATATAATTAACGAAAAATGATTAATATAAAAAAAAATCATTCAATAATTATATAACAGGGACTGTATGTTGTATACTACCCGTATACATATGCAAACACATATGCAAAAACAGGTGGACTCTGTTGTTCACGTACGAACAGTTGTATTGACTTCAGTTCATCGACACGAAAAGAGACACACAATTCTTACTATGCTAACCCCACCCCCAACGTTCGGCACATCTCGTGATGTTTAAGAACTCAATTCATCTTCGCTGGTCGGGACCCGAAAAACTTTAACGCCAACGGTAGAAAGCTTAAATCTCTGCCACAATGTCAGGAACTCAATTGTCTGCCGCCATGGTCCAATCTCAAATCTCAACTGACTCTTTTTCAAAATCCTCAAATTCTCAGTACCATCACTTCCGGGCATGACGTCATCCACACTCTACGCTATCCTGACTATATATATATATATATATATATATATATATATATATATCCTTTAACATCAAGACAAAAGAAAAAATTCTCTTTCTTGGTATCATTATGATTTTATTTCAGGCTCTTACAAACTCTTATAAGTTCAAAGTTCTACTTATAACCTTTATAAAAACCATCTTCAGATGAAATATTTAAAATTATAATAAGATGTTCTGATATAACTTCCGGCGAAAATGGAATTCGAAAAAAATTCTTTGTTTTTATGCTTTTAAGTTAAAATGGTCTATTTTATTTATTATAAAAATTATAATAGTTGGAGATAATATATCTATTATTTTTCATATATACAAGGAGCGTCCAGACGTTTTTCGTATGGGCATTTACAATTGTCGTAGACTCTAGAGAATTCACTATGTTATTGCTATACATCTTATGAGATGACTGACCAATTGTTATAATTTCAGGTTCAAATGAACAGCTACAGCAGCAATTGGAATACACCCTACTAAAGCTTGATTGTCACAGCTGGTGAATTTCAAAAATGCAATCTGACACTTTAGAAGAACGATATGCAATAAAATTCTGTTTTAAACTTGGAACAATTTACCACAGAAACATGTGGAATGCTTCAGACAGCTTTTGGAGCATCTTGCATGAATCGAGCATCAGTTTTTGAGTGGCATAAGAGATTCAAGGAAGGCAAGGAGTCTGTGAGGGATGATGTGAGTAAGGAAGTCAATGCACCAGAGTTGATTGGCCAAAGGGTTAGGGTTAGGGTTTAAAGGTGAGCTCAGCAAGAGATTCCGTCAGAAAAGGCCAGCACTCTTCAAATCGGGTCAGTGGCATTTCCACCAGGACAATACACCAGTCCACAAGTCCATCCTTGTCAAAGACTATTTAACCATGATGGGCTTCAAAACAGTTCCTCAGGCTCCCTAAAGTCCAGACCTTGCTTCCCGTGACTCTTGGTTATTCCCTTAGCACAGAGACTGTCGTTATGAGACAATAGAGGAGATGAAAGAGGCTGTGACGAAGGTCATTGACACGCTCACACAAGAGGACTTCCATGGGCCCTTCCAGAAGTTGTTGGAACAGTACAACAAGTGCATTGCAGCCGGAGGAGATTACTCCGAAGGAGACTAGAGTTTCATGTGTGTACTACCAATAAAAGTGCCCATACGAAAAAAGTCTGGAAACCTATCGTATGCACCTCGTATATATATATATATATATATATATATATATATATATATATATATATAATTATATATATATATACCGTTATCCCTAATTTACAAACTACAAATCATTAAAGGATTAAAAACTAATCCTAGAATTGATAATTCTAAGTAAGCGACATTTTAAAAATCTACAAATAAGGTTTACACTCTACTTTCATTGAGATAACTATGTTTTATCAATATCAAGAAATATATACCAAAAGAAAATTAATTTGGAAAACTTAATTTTTGTTCTTCGAAATATTGTAAGAATTCAAGTTAGTTATCATAAGGAAATTTAGAAATCGAAAATAAATCAATCGTAATAAACCCATGATTAATATGTAATTCACAAATCTAATATTAAGCAATTGAATTAGTTAATAATTAATCTGTAAAAGATATGTTAAGTTAACTAATAATTTAAAAAATAAAATTTTATTTTCGATTCTTAAGTTTGTGATTATTTATAGTAAAAAACGGTGTACTAAAAAATCGGTGTATTATCATATCATATTTACCAACGCCTCCGCTTGGGCAGGATATGACACAAGATCAATTTTTAAGCGGAGTTTAACAGGTTTGAATTCAGAGTTTTCCTTCTCCTAGACTAGTTGCCTCACCAAGGCTGAAGAACATAGTCTGCCCTACTATTTACCCATAGCTGGAGGGAGAATAATTGGATTCATACCTTTCCCAAGGGTATTAGTGCTATGTGAAATGCAATCAGTCTCGCCCAGGATTTGAACTCGTGTCGCCGTGTCCATTTCCTACGAGGATAACAATTACACCACAGGCATGTATTATTGGGATCGTTCTTACTTGTTAAAGGTCCTATTATTAATTTTTCTTTTCATTATTTTTTCTATGATGTCTTGTTATGAAAAAATATTTACATATTTTATACATTTTATCTATTAATTTTTATATATATATATATATATATATTAGAATAAGGAGGCCCACGAAGAGATTTGTATTTTTTTAATTTATTTATTTTGTTCTTACATACGTGTTATATATATGTATGTTTCCAGCTTTTTGCTTTCGTCAGAGAACATATGTGGCTAACGGCCTTGTTAATGGAGTACCCAATGAGACTTGAACTCACACTTGTTTCCAGTTTAAAATCATTTTGAACTGGAAACAAGAGTGAGTTTAGGTTATATATACATTTTGATGGCCAAGTCGATTGGAGCTGCAGAGGGGTAAGACTATCCCAACGAGTATCCTGGATATTACACAAAACAATCTGATGGTGATACTATATCTTTGGAGAATGTGGAGGACCCCTTCATTTCCATCGCTCCCAGGTCCACACCGGCTCAGAATGCTATCACTTAATAGGGTGCAATCTATGGGTCAAATAGAACTAAACTGTGTACTTATGTTAAACTGAATTGTTTGAAATAGAACTGTTTTGACATTTAACTGTTTATTTAAACTGCATAATAATGCTAAACTAAATTGTTTGAAATAGAACTATTTTGACATTTAATAATGTTTAAACAAAAATTTTACTTATGCTAAATTGAATTATTGGAAAGTTTTATCAAAATGACATAATTCGGCGTTAAATGACACGAAAAGGGTTGATAGACCATAAAACCAGCCAACCAACCAACTGGCCATACATTTCTAAGTTATGGTAAAAAATTCTTTGACTCGGCCAAGAATGAATTGATTCGACAATGCGACAAACTGCTTTCTATAAGTAGATTATAGAAGTAACATTACACTTATTGGCACCCTTGTCAGGGGTCTGTAAATAAGCCCAGTTTTTTGACACAACATTTTTAAACCTGAAACGGAAGTGAAACAATCCTTTCGAAATCGGTAACTGGAGTAATAACGTTTTTATTCGATGAAATAAAGTCCAATTGAGTCTCGAAGAGGAAGAGCAGTAATCTTTGAAAGGAATTTCTTCAGATTAACTTTGCTTAAAAGGAGTTGAGATTAGGAATAATGGCTTTAAAATTAGATTATTTGCGAAAACAATTTTAAGTTCCTTAAGGCTGCTGCAAAGAACGTTATTAGCCAGGAGCATGCGCAGTACATGCACTGAGATCTCTACCCCCACTGCGACCGTTCCTTTCTCGCCCCTCCCTCCGACTCTAACTTAGCACCTTTCTCTTTCTTTCTCTCCTCACTCTGAAACTCACTTTCTCAATTCTCACATTTAGTTTAAATCTACCCCCTATTCACTTCATCTCTCTCTCTCTCTCTCTCTCTCTCTCTCTCTCATGCACACACATTTTCTCTCCCATCTCTTCCTTGATAGTTTTTCTTTCTCACTCTTTTCATCGATTTCCACATGTTATCCTCTTTTTCAATTTTCCATATGCTCTCACTGTCTTTATTTAAACTCTTTTCTTTTTATCTCTCTCTCTCTCTCTCTCTCTCACACACACACACACACACACACACACTCTAACTCTCTCTCTCTCTCTCTCACATACACACACACACACGCGCGCGCACACATACACACAAACACACATACGTAAACTCTTTTTCTCTCACACAAACTCACGCACACACAAAAAGTCTCTCTCTTCTAGTCATACACTGTGTGTCTGTCTGTCTCTGTCTATCTCTCTCTCTATCTCTCAATCTCTCTCTGTCTCTCTGATGCACACTCACATTCAGTTTTTCTCTCACATACACACAAGCAGAAACACGTACACATTTACTCAGAGAGAGAGAATGTGTGCGTGTTTCTCTCTCACACACACTCGCAACCTCTCTCACACACACGCGGCCTCACTCAGACTCTCTCTCTCTCTCTCTCACACACACACACACACACACACATTCTCACACACAAACATTCTCTCTTTCCCTCTATCTCTTGCATACACATGAGCAGACTCTCTCTCTCTCTCTCTCTCTCTCACACACACACACACATTCTCACACACAAACATTCTCTCTTTCCCTCTATCTCTTGCATACACATGAGCAGACTCTCTCTCTCTCTCTCTCTCTCTCTGCCTCTCTATCTCTCCCTTCCTTTCTCTCTCTCTTCATTCTAGATAACCTTTAACATTCAACGCCATTTTCACTCTCTTTCCATATCCTTTACTTTTTTCCCTCATTCTTTCTTTGAGGCGTATCTCTGCCTACGTATAAGACCCCTGCCCATAACGAATAACCTGTTTATGACACTAAAGCATCTGACGGCGATGGCCCAGTTCCGGAACTTTGGGAAATGTGGTGAACCTCTTCATTGCCATTTCTCTCAAGTCCACACTGGCCGGGAGTGGTACTACTACCTGTTACGGTTCCATCGATAGGTCAAAAAATATTCAAATATTTTCTAAACTTGGAACCATTTAACTGTGTGCAAGCAAATGCAATCTGGCTCTTTGAAAAATAACGTTTCCTACAAACTATTCGTTTACGAATTGCATATATATATATATATATATATATATATATATATATATATATGAACAGGGTTTGGCATTGAATTATCTACAAGGGTTGATATGTCATAAAACAACCAACCAAACACTTCTTGTCTCTCAATATATATATATATATATATATATGAACTGGGTTTGGCATTGAATTATCTACAAGGGTTGATATGTCATAAAACAACCAACCAAACACTTCTTGTCTCTCAATATATATATATATATATATATTGAAATCCATTGTATGAGCTTTGTTAAGCGAAAAAAATTTATTATGGAATACAATTTATAAATTTCTTATTTTTTAAACAAAATTATATATTTTACTCTGCAGGTATATTTTGTATTAAACAGTCGTGCATTGGATATTTGGTTTGTTTTGTTTGTTTGGTTTTATGGCATATCAACCTTTGTAGGTTATTTAACGCCAAATCCATTTTTATGTAAATAATCTGTTCTATTGAAAACAGTTCAGTTTAGC
Organism: Sepioteuthis lessoniana; assembly: GCA_963585895.1. Lineage (NCBI taxonomy): Eukaryota > Metazoa > Mollusca > Cephalopoda > Myopsida > Loliginidae > Sepioteuthis > Sepioteuthis lessoniana. The sequence goes on from OY757937.1 coordinate 9,919,148, forward strand.
ATAAGTACACAGTTTAATTGTCAAAAACATTTCCATTTCAAACTATTCAAGCAGTTATATGTAATAATTCAGTTAAGTGTAAATACAGTTTTAATGTCAAAAAACAGTTCTATTTGAAATAATTCAGTTAAGCATAAGCACGCAGTTTAAGTGTAAGTACGGTTTAATTGTCAAAAACGTTTCTATTTCAAGCTATTCGTTTACTCAATTCATTTTAGCATAAGTATGCTGTTAGTTCTATTTAACCCATAGATAGGGCCCTATCAGGTGCTACCACTCCGGGCATGAGTGGACCTGGGAGCGATGGCAATGAAGGGGTACTCCGCATTCCCCAAAGCTCCAACATTGCTGGAACCTCACCATCAGATTGTTTAGTATCATATCCAGGACACTCGTTGGGGGAGTCTTACCCCTCTGCAGAGGTGCAGTCAGTGTATTCTACAGCCCCAGCCGACTGGGCAAGCATTGGATATTTATAGTCCTCATTTTCTTTGTGTATATATATATATATATATACTTTCTTTAAGAAAAAAATCAAAGACCGGTTTCTTTAGGATTATAAATTTATTTCCATCCTGTTTTGTGTTTCTGATGTAAACAGGATGGAAATAGATTTATAATCCTAAAGTAATCGGTCTTTGTTTTTGTTTTTTTTTTCTTAAAGAAAGTATTGCTCTGTAATATTAATTACATTGAGCTCTCTACCAGGAAAATTTAAATGTTCAGTTTTTGAATGATTTTCTTGTCTTGAAGGAATTACTTCCAACTCTGGTTTAACTGGACCGAAAAATACTATATAGTGATATATATATATATATACGTTTGTGTGTGTGTGTGTGTGAGTGTGTGTGTGTGTCACGTATGTTGGTATATTTGATGATTTATTTTATTTTACTCTGCTGATGTGTTTGGACTTTAAAATTTTTGTCTCAACACAAAAATATTTTATCAAAATGATTTTAAGTGTGAGAAATGATTATAACATAATTTTTTGATCCAGTTAATGATAATGAAAAATCAGCAAATATACCAACATATATCTTTCTTCCGTTTAAGCTTTTTCTACATTTACTCTGTAGGATTCAGTTTACTTATTTTCACACGCACACATACACACATACACACATACACACACACACACACACTCACTAACACACACACACACACGCACACACACAACACACATATATATATATATATATTTTATATATGTATATATATATATATATGTATATATATATATGTATATATGTGTGCGTGTGCGTATGTGTGTTAGTGAGTGTGTGTGTGTGTGTGTGTATGTGTGCGTGTGAAAAAAAGTAAATTGAATCCTACAGAGTAAATGAAGAAAAATATGTGTGTGTGTGTGTGTGTGTGTGTGTTTGTGCGCGCGCGTGTGTGTGTGTGTGTGTGTGTGTGTGCTCGTTTAAGCTTTTTCTACATTTACTCTGTAGGATTCAATTTACTTTTTCACACACACGTATATATATATATATATATATATATATATATATATATTCACAACTTAGGGCTTGTCTGTCAATCTGCATCGAAGATAATTTATTTCAATATTCGAATTTTAAAATACAAACGTATCAATGGTAACATCGCGAAAGCGTGAAACTGATATTAGCGTTTATATTTTTGAATTTATATATATATATATATATATATATATATATATATATATATATATATATATATATATATATTCTGCTTTTTCTTACCTCGATGTCCTTTTTACCCAAATCTTCACTCTAAGCGTCTTGATTCCACACCCTTCCTCATGTGAACCACACCCTTCATTCTACTCTGTCATTATCACTTTCTACCACTAATACAATAATCCCCACCTAACCCAGCCCACTCCTGACGCCGTGAAGAAACAATGTTGATACTCCATTAGAGCCTAATTCTGTTAACCCTGCAATGAAAGAATTGCTTTTTACAATCAGAATTAGTACTAAAAAAATTCGTTTCTTTTAACAAACCCCTTTTCTATAATGATGATTGATATTTTTTTAATTTCATTCAAATCCTTATTCTTTTTTTTTTTTCGTTATTTAAAAACATTTTCTTCTTATTCTTTTTAATTTGCTATATTTTTAAATTTTACTCTCTCTCTCTCTCTCTCTCTCCCCTTGAATTTTTTTATTTCACTTTCACTTTCCATTTTACTTTCACTTTCTTTCTTGTTTGGTTTCTTTGTTTTACGCTAAATCAACTTCCGCGACTTATCTAATACTAAAGCCATCCTTATTAAAGAAGGATAGTGAAACTACTCAGCCTTTAGATGGGTGAATAAGAAGGTGCCTATCTTTCCCAAGTGGACATAATAGAACGACTGGAGTTCGAACTCGCTTACTTCGACGTCGTAGTCCAGCATCTGAGCCACCGCGTCATGGCAACTTTCTCACTCTTGTGTCTCCTTTTTCTTCAAGTGTAATTCAACGATGCGTGATACTTTTAATTTTCCACTATGAGAGTTGTCCATGATTGCATTGATGCTTCGATTCAGAAAGGACTAAAGAATTCTAATTGGCATGTCACAGTTATCACCGTTATATCGAAATCTTGAATGATTTTTTTTTAATGACGTTAAAGCTAATATACACCCTACAAGATCATCATTCATTTACAAACTAGACTGGAAATAGCGTTATTCTTTAAGAGCAACTTAAGGACTTTGACATAATAAAAGTAAAGTTGGCGACCGTAATCGAGGGCGACCAGAAGGCTCCTTTTCATTAACTACTACACTGAGGTGTAGGGGAGGGCGCTACTCCTTTCCCTGGATTGCTCCACTTTACCGTCAATATACACCTTATATTGCCGAGTGTTAAGCAAGGAGGTGTCAAGTACCATTTTTAATGTCTTTGGTATGACGCGACCGGGGATTGAACCCAGGTCTTCCAGACCATTGGCGAACACAATCAAATAATAATATGAGAATTTTAGTATTATATAAATGAATGACAGGGGCACCTCTGGTGGTGTAACGGTTAGCAATCTAGACTAGCAAGCCTACACGAGTGAGTTCGAGTCTCATTGGGTGCCCCATTCATTCAGCCTTGTGCTACATCGAAGCAAAGAGCTTTGTAAATTACTATAAATGAATGACAGCTAAAATAATGGTTTGGTGTGTCTTTTGTATTTAATGACATACCAACCTTCGTGGGTTATTAAATACTTAACACCATCCTTGTAGAAGAACGGAAGTGAGAGATCCATACCTTTCCCAAGAATATTAAATCGTAAGTAAATATAATGGCTCGAACAGCGTTCGATCTCGTTTACTCCGATGACGCAGTCTAGCACGCTTATCGCAACACCACGTGGACTCTCCTGCATTTGATAAGAAGACATTGTATAGCAAATTGTGAGAATAAAAACATGCTTGAATGGGAATTCTGGGATATGACGTATGATCCAAAAGTATCGAAACTGAAGGTTTAAATTTGTTCATTTAAAAATCTAAATGGAGATGTTGTCGAACAACTTATATTGCTAAGTAATTATGTCTAGATGATCAGATCTAGATGAAACGGGCCAGTTTGGTGGATCGATTCGTTTGGGTATAAAAATGTTTGTGAAATACAGGATTGTATAACTGCAACACCTTCCGTACTTACTAGGTTAAGATTTGAAGACATGGAAGAATTTTTTTAAATGCATCACAGCTTCAAACCAGATTTTTAAAAGTGAAAAACTTGTTCGAATAAGTAAATTAAATGCAAAAGGGATTATTTTTAAGGAATTTTGAATTTTAAAAGAATTCTAGATGAATTTTTAATTTTGGGTGAATTTTGAATTCTAAAGGAGTTTTAAAGGAAATTTAAAGGAATTTTTAATTTGGAAAAAAAATTTTCAGGAATTTTGAATTTTGAAGGAAATTTTGAATTTTAAATTTTGAGGAAAATTTGGTTTTTAGAAGAATTTTCAAGGAATTTTGAATCTTGAGTTTTGAAGAATTTTCGATTTTGAATTTTTAAGGAATTTTAAAGGGAAATTTGAATGAATTTCTAATTTTGAATGAATGTTGAAAAAAATTTGACGGAATTTTAAAAGGAATTTTAAATTCTAAAGGAAATTTTAAGGAATTTTTAATTTGGAATGAATTTTTTAAGGAATTTTGAATGTTGAACGAATTTTGAAAGAAATTTTGAATTTTAAATTTTGAGAGAAATTAGAATTTTAGAGGAATTTTGAATTTTGAGGGAATTTTGAATCTTGAATTTAAAAAAAAATTCGGTTTTGAATTTTTAAGGAATTTTAAAAGAAATCTTGGAGGAATTTGGGATAAATTTTGAATTTTGAATGATTTCTGAATTTTGAATTTTTAAGGAAATTCTAAGGAATTTTTAATTTGGAAAGAAATTTCTAAGGAATTTTGAATGTTGAAAGAATTTTGAAGGAATTTTAGATTTTAAATTTTCAGGGAAATTTGGATTTTGAAGGAATTTTGAATCTTGAATTTTGAAGAATTTTCGATTTTGAATTTTTAAAGAATTTTAAAGGGAATTTTGAAGGAATTTTGAATGAATGTTGAAGGAATTTTGAAGGAATTTTAAAAGGAATTTTGAATGAACTTTTAATTTTGAAGGAACCAAATTCTCTGAAAAATTACCAGACTGATTAACATGGGGAGAGGACAACGGCTAAATTCCTCAAATTGTATTTCTCTCGACATAAAAATGCAATTTTCTTATATATTTTTAATTATTATTATTTAATTGTGTTTCAATAGACATTCATTATCTGCTAATGGAAAGTTTTTTCTTGTTTTTGAGTTGCCAACACCCGGACACCTTGTGCCAGCCGATCACCCAGACCGTCAGAAGAAGTTCTAAATAGATTGAATTATTCCCTTTGGTTTGGTTTGGTTTTATGGCGCATTAACCCTAATAGGCTATTAATGCCAAATCCATTTTCATATATATAAACAGTTCTATTTCAAACAATTCAGTTTAGCATAAGTACACTGTTTAGTTTTATTTAACCTATAGATACAACCCTATCAATTGCTACCACTCCGGGCCAGAATGTACATGGGAGGGATAGCAATAAAGTGATACACCGCATTCCCCAAAGCCCCAGCATTAATGGAACTTCGCCGTCAAAATTTTTAGTGTCATATCCAGGTTTGGGGATGCTCTTAACCATCAACAGAGAAGTCCGTTTATTCTACAGGCCCAGCCGAGTGAGCAACCAAAATTAGGAATATTTAGTTTAATAATAAACGACTCATTTATAAAACAAGATTAATTCTCATCATCATCATCATCATCATCATGTCGTGCCGCCAGCACGGATATCCCTGACCTTCTTTCGCCACTTTTCCCTATCGTTCATCGCCTCTGACGAATCTTCAGGGCTACATTCCGTATCCTCACATAGCTGCTGAATGTATGTTTGTGCTGGTCGTCCTGCTTTTGCCCGGCCATATGTAGGGGTCCATAGGAGTACATCACTTATGAGTTCGTCCCTACTTCTCCAGCAGTGTCCTGCGTATCTGGTTCGTCTAACTTGGATAGTTTTCGTGATAGGAGGCAGGTGGCCGTATAGTTGGTGTTTGTAGGGTGTTGCCGCCAGGACTTGTTCAAGATTGCTCGCAGCAGTCTTGTGTTATTGCCGCCTAGCTTCTTCTCCAGCCGATGGACGCTAAAGATTATTTCTAATTTTAAAAATTAACAGTAAAATAAGAAGATAGACACAAAGCAGTAAATTTACTCATTATGGCCACCATTTTTTTCAATTATTGACTCAACACGCCTTCAAGATGCTTTTGCATGCTTTCAATTTTTTTTTTTTTTTTTGCAAGTTGCAGTTGTTTCATTTTCTAAAAGGCTCTATATAGCGTAATCAAGGGGTTTAAAATCTGGGCTTAAAGCTTGTTTAATTACAGTTCTCATATTTTTCTCGTGGACTTTCAATTCATCAGCGTGCTTCTTATTGACGTTGTGAGGTCCTTCTTAATCGCCATAGCAGAAACAGTTAAAAAGCCTTCTTTTCGTTTTTTTGCTCAGTCCTCCCCTCCCCTCCCCTCCCCTTTTTCTTTAAAATTCTTTTTCTGTAAAAAAAATGTCTTTGCTTTGTATACGTTAGACAAAGAAACTTTGGCTTGGTTTGGGCGTTAGGCAAATCATAGATTCTTTGTTGTTTCTTTTCTTGCACACCCATATTGGGTTAAATTTTAATAACGATGCGCTTGAATAATAGAGCTAATCATGAAAATTTAGATTTATCACTTTTTTTTTTAAATTAGATTAATCAGACTAAAAAAAAACGCTAGCTATTATTCTATACTTTGCTTCCCCACTATATATATATCTTCTGGCTTCAGTCATGAATAATTTCCGTTTTAGTAAAATATAATCTATTCATTCATTTTTTTTTTTCAAATTCCAAAATCCTCAGCGCTTCCGGGCATGACGCCATTCACGTCGTCGATCCTATTTCTTATCTGGGGTTTTCATTGTGACATATCTGATTGTCACATCCGCCCCGTACGCGCGTGAACACCTGCACTCCAAGTGGGCATCTAACTAACCCATGCACTAAGCGAAAGGTTCTTAGCCTAACTAAACACAAAGATAAGATATACAAAACGAAAAATGGTAATATAAAAAGAATCCCTCTGCAATTATATTACACATGGTTTCTCCGACTGACTAGGCTGGGGCGTTTTTTATTTTATTTTCATGCACACGTTGCAGCTGTTGAGTGGATAAGTCAGCATTGCGTATTTGATTACGGTTTAAAAACTCAAAATGAATGATACCACTCTGTTCCTATCATACACACAACTTCATTTTATTTCCATGAAGCATCCTTTTCAAACCCTTGCCTTTTGTGCTGAGCATTCTTTTTATAAAATCCCATTTTTCGTCATCTGTAATGTTATTCTAGAGAAACGTGTAATTTCTCTTTCTTGAAGGAAGACTTGTCGATATGGATATGCGAGGTGCCCGTGGTGTAATGGTTATCGTCGGAGGAAATGGACACGGCGACACGAGTTCAAATCCTGGACCTGACTGATTGCATTTCACATAGCACTAATACCCTTGGGAAAGGTATGAATCAAATTATTCTCCCTCCTGCCATGGGTAAGTAGGACAGACTAGGGTGAGGCAACTAGTCTAGGAGAAGGAAAACTCTGAATTCAAACCTGTTAAACTCCGCTTAAAAATTGACCTTGTGGCATATCCTGCTCGAGCGGAGGGGTTGATAAATATAGATATGGATATGGGATCTTTCTTATTCTTCTTATTAAGGAATCTAAACGCCAAGTAGCAGCAGATTGTGGATTGAGGTCAAGTGCTAATTCTCGAGCACTGATCAGACTCCACCAATTCTCTTAAAACATCTTGATCGAGGTCTAATGAGCGTCCTGGTCGGGGTTAATCTCTTAGTGTTGTATCGCCAGAACGAAACAGTGAAAACTAGTTTTGAACTTAGTTGTTAGTAATGACACGTTTACTGTGAATGGTAGATATTTTCTTGACTGTTTCTGTAACATTTTTGTTATTCTTAAATTCCCACAATATTACGGTTAGAATATGCATATTCAGTTCATCCATTTTGATGCTCCTTTTTTCAATACTAATATAAGAATGACCGATGAAGGCAATCAACTGAATTACTTGAAATAGAACTATTTTGGCATTTAAACTACGTATTTGTGCTAAACTGAACTGTTTGAAATAGAACTGTTTTGACATTTAACAGTGTGTAAACAAAACTATACTTATACTAAACTATATTGTTTGAAATAGAACTATTTGAATAAACTGAACTGCTTGAAATAGAACTGTTTTTGGCAATTACACTGTGTATTTATGCTAAACTTAACTGTTTGAAATAGAACTGTCAATTTGTATAAAAATGGATTTGGCATTAAATAACCTATCATGGTTGATGTGCCATAAAACCAAACCAAACCAAATTGAAACAAAGGGAATAATACGATCTACCTAGAACTTCTTCTGACGGTCATTAAATAACCTACAAAGATTGAAGTGCCATAACTCCCAAACGAACCAAACCAAACAAAACAAATGACTTACGTTGAATTGAATTATTAGAAATAGAACTGTACTACGATTCCGCTGTCCATCGCTTTAACAATACTCGAAACTATTTAACTTGGTGCAAATAAAGGATTAGTATTAAATAAAGTTATTAGATAAAAAATACTTGAAAAAATTAACTATGTGCAAAAAAAAATGAGCTCAAGCTCGTTAAAAATATTATCAACAAAAAGAGTTTACAAATCAATTATAGTTAATATATATATATATATAATCTAACAGGCGACATCACCACACTAGACGGAACCCCTCTGAAACTAGTAGACAAATTCACCTACCTATGAAGCAGCGTCTCATCAACCGAAAAGGACATCGACACGTGGCTAACGGGGGCATGGACAGCTATCGATAGGTTATCGATCATATGGAAGTCAGACCTAACCGATAAAATGAAACGCACTTTCTTCCAGGCAGCAGTCGTATCGATACTGCTATATGGATGCACTATTTGGACGCTAACTAAACGGCTGGAGAAGCTAGACGACAATTACACAAGAATGCTGCAAGCAATATTGAATAAGTCCCGGCGGCAACACCCCACAAAGCACCAACAATACGGCCACCTACCTCCCATCACGAAAACTATCCAAGTTAGACGAACCAGACATGCAGGACACTGCTGGAGAAGCAGGGACGAGCTCATAACTGATGTACTCCTATGGACCTCCACATATGGCCGGGCAAAAACAGAGGCGATGAACGATAGGGAGAAGTGGCGAGAGAGGGTCAGGTATATCCGTGCTAGCGGTACGACATGATGATGATGATGATGATCACTTACGTTGGTTTCTTCGTAGTATAATGGTCAAAGCGTTGGACAAGAGAATCGTCTTAAGCGAGTTCGAACTCGCTTACGTTCACTTTCAGACAAATACCCGTATGAACTCTCTCATACTCCCAGCTATTGTTTAAATAGTATGAGTACTGTTCTTCTAGAAGAAAGTAAGTAAAGTAAGTTGGCGACCGTAGTGGAGGGCGACCAGAAGGCTCCCTTTTCAATAGCTACTACACCGAGGTGTAGGGGAGGGCGCTACTCCTTCACCTGGATTGCTCCACTTTACTCTCGATACGTACCTTATATTGCTGAGCGTTAAGCAAGGGGGTATCAAGTGCCATTTTTAAAGTATTCGGTATGACTCGACCAGGGATTGAACCCAGGTCTCCCGAACCATTGGCGAACACTTAGCCACTAGGCCAATGAGCCAGTCTCCTAATAATTCGATATTACATAACCCAAGAATATTGATATGCCATTAAACAAATTAAACGGGATTTCCCCTTAAATAAAATATAATGGTTGATATGCTAATTCAATTCTTAATTTATTTATTTCATTTTTCTAAATTTCTGACGAAGCTTTATAATTTTTATTATTTAGTGTATTGGGACTATCCCGAGTTCGACATGAAACATTTGAAGAAGGCCAAACGATACATCGGCCGAGACATTTTGAATATAGCAATAAAGAATAGTCTGAATACACTAAATAATAAAAATTATTTCTTTAAGGTCCAAACCGACACTCAAGAACCTGAAATTGCATAGAAACATCGAGTAATTCTTTCTCTTATTCTTTTCTCCTTTTTCATTTATTTTATTTTTTTTTATTATTCATTTTTTTTTTTTTTTCATCAATTACCCTCCATACCTTCGCTCATCACTCCATCCTCTCTATTTTGATCATTACTCCTTACTCTTCTTTACTTCTCGCTTCTTTAAGAAATTTTATTGCTCTGAAATTTATTTATTCTGTTTGTCGACAGGCACTAATTTGTGCTTTCGTCCAACATTACAACAACAAAAAATAGCAATAAATATTTTTATTTTACCTTAAAAACAAAACAATTAACAAAACACGAGTAATAAAAAGAAAAAAAATAAATCCTGTTTTTAATGATTTTTTTTAATGCGGTAATTTTTTTAAACGAAGTTTTTTTTTCAAAAAATTAAACAAGATGGCGTGTTTTGGAAAAAAATGGCGGCGGATTAAACTCTTTGCTAAATTGGACTGTCAAAACAAATTTTAGCGCGTTTATTTTTAGTCTTAATCGATCTGCACTCTTTTTCACTTATTAATTCAGGATTCTTCTTCACTTTAGTTATTATTGTTTTGTTTTGTTTAGTTTTTAATCTGAATTATCTCCCCTTGTTTTCTTCTCTTTTCTCGTCGAAAAAATCTTGGTGAACTGTTTAAAAAAGATTTCTTTCTTTCTTTCGATCCATCTTTCTACACTTCTTTTTTCTTTCTTCTTTTAAATCTTCTTTTCTTTCTTTCTTTCTTCCTTCCTTCCTTTATTTCTTTATCTATCTATTTATTTATTACATTCTTTCTTTCATTCTTTCTTTCTCCTTTTCTTTCTTTTTTCTCTTCTTTTTGTTTATTTCTTCCTTTATATCGTTCTTTTTTCTTTCTTTCTTCATTTCTTTTCTTTTCTTTTCTTTTCTTTCTTTTAAATCTTTCTCCCTATCTTTTTTCTTTCTGTCATCCTTCTCTTCTTCCTTCCTTCGTTCCTTCTTTCCTTCCTTTGTTTTCTTTATTTCTATCTCACTTCTCTCTTAGTATCTTTCTCCCTTTTTCTTTCTTACTTTCTTTTCCTTTCTTTTCTCGTTCTACTTCCTTCCTTTTATTCTTTCTTTGTTTATTCATTTATTTATTTCTGTTTGTTTTCTTTGTTTCTTTGTTACTTTTTTTGTTTCTTTCTTTCTTTTTTTCTTTGATTTTCGTATTTTCATCCTTTTCTTTCTCATCCCCATGATTTTCCTCTTTTTTCTTTTTTCTAATGTTTCTTTCTTTTTCTTTTTTCTTGACTTTTTTTTGTCTTTGCTGTGTTTTCTTATATCGTCTTCATTTTTTCTCAGTGCTTTCTTTACAGCTTTTTCAACCTCTCTTTCTGTACTACTCCTTTTCCTTCTTTTTTTCTCTCATCTTCGCTTTTTCTTTCTTTCCTTCCCCTTTTACTTACATTACAACTTCTTTTCTTCTTTTGTTTTCTTTTTGTTTGTTTACTCCTTGTTTTTTTTTTGTTTTTTTTTTTTTGTTTTCTCTTGTTTTTGTTCTTCTTCGTTGTTTGTTTTTGTTTGTTTTCTCTTGTTTATTTTGTTCTTCGTTTTCTTTCTTTTTTTTCTTTTCTTTTTTCTTTCTTTCTTTCTTTTTTCCTTCTCTCTTTTCAGTTCCTTTTTTCTATTTCCTCTTCTTTATCTTTCCTCTTCTCATTTTCTTTCTTCACCCCGCTTCTTCTTCTTCTTCTTCTTCTTCTTCTTCTTCTTCTTCTTCTTCAAACTCCTCATTTTTTTCATATTCTTCCCTCCTGCCTTTTCTTCTTTATCTACTTTTTCCTTCTCCTTCTTCTCCTTTTTCTTTCTCCTCCTATTCTTCTGCCACGTCCTCCTTCTTTTCCTCTTTTCCTTGTTTTTCTTCTTCCTCTTCTTCCGTAATGTTCACTTTATTACCTACTTTCTTCTTTTCTCTTCTTCTTATTTATCCCCCCTCCTTCTTCTTCTTCTTCTTTACCTACTACACACCACTTCTTCTCCTCTCCTCCCTCTCCTCTTCCTTCTCTTATTCCTCTTCTCTTTTTTCTTTTTCTACTACCTCTTCTCCTTTCTTCCTCTTTTTATAACTTCTTCTTCCCTTCATTCTTCTTTTTTATTTTATTTTTTATTCTTCACTATCTTTTTCTTTTTTCTTCTTAATCTCTTTCTCAGCTTCCTCCCACGAAAAAATCCTTCACTCGTATTTTTTTATTTGAGCTTTTCTTGCTAATTTTGTTCATATCGATTTAACGATTTCTCCTCGTCGATTTTCGCTTTGATTCCGTTTCTTTCTTTTTTTTTCCTCTAACTGTCAATCTTTGGCTGTCATCCATCTGTTTCAATCCACTTGGCATTTTTTTAAATTCTACGAATCAATTTATTGTCTTTCAAATTCGTCTTTCTTTCTTTCTTTCTTTCAAATTTTTTCTCTCTTTCTTTCTTTCTTTCTTTCTTTCTTTCTTTCAAATTCTTTCTTTCTTTCAAATTCTTTCTTTCTTTCTTTCAAATTTTTTTTTCTTTCTTTCAAATTCTTTTTTCTTTCTTTCAGATTCTCTCTTTCTTTCAAATTCTTTCTTTCTTTCAAAATTTTTCCTTCTTTCAAATTCTTTTTTTCTTTCTTTCAAATTCTTTCTTTCTTTCTTTCAAATTCTTTCTTTCTTTCAAATTCTTTCTTTCTTTCTTTCAAATTCTTTTTTCTTTCTTTCAAATTCTTTTTTTCTTTCTTTCAAATTCTTTCTTTCTTTCAAATTCTTTCTTTCTTTCTTTCAAATTCTTTTTTCTTTCTTTCAAATTCTTTCTTTCTTTCTTTCAAATTCTTTCTTTCTTTCAAATTCTTTCTTTCTTTCTTTCAAATTCTTTCTTTCTTTCAAATTCTTTCTTTCTTTCTTTCAAATTCTTTTTTCTTTCTTTCAAATTCTTTCTTTCTTTCTTTCAAATTCTTTCTTTCTTTCAAATTCTTTCTTTCTTTCTTTCAAATTCTTTTTTCTTTCTTTCAAATTCTTTTTTCTTTCTTTCAAATTCTTTTTTTCTTTCTTTCAGATTCTCTCTTTCTTTCAAATCTTTTCTTTCTTTCAAATTCTTTCTTTCTTTCTTTCAAATTCTTTTTTTCTTTCTTTCAGATTCTCTCTTTCTTTCAAATTTTTTCTTTCTTTCTTTCAAATTCTTTCTTTCTTTCAAATTCTTTCTTTCTTTCAAATTCTTTCTTTCCTTCTTTTAAATTCTTTCTTTCTTTCAAATTCTTTTTTTCTTTCTTTCAGATTCTCTCTTTCTTTCAAATTCTTTCTTTCTTTCTTTCAAATTCTTTTTCCTTTCTTTCAAATTCTTTCTTTCCTTCTTTCAAATTCTTTTTTTCTTTCAAAAACATTTTTCTTTCTTTCAAATTCTTTCTTTCTTTCAAATTCTTTCTTTCTTTTTTTCTTTCAAATTCTTTCTTTCTTTCAAATTCTTTTTTTCTTTCTTTCAGATTCTTTCTTTCTTTCAAATTCTTTTTTTCTTTCAAATTCTTTCTTTCTTTCAAATTCTTTCTTTCTTTCTTTCAAATTCTTTCTTTCCTTTTTTCTTTCTTTCTTTCTTTTAAATTCTTTCTTTCTTTCTTTATTTCAAATTCTTTCTTTCTTTCTTTCTTTCTTTCTTTCAAATTCTTTCTTTCTTTCTTTCTTTCTTTGTCTTTCCCCTTCTTTTCCTTTTTCTTTGAATTAGTTCCACTTTGTACTTTACTCATTTGTATTTCATATTTTATTTTTCTAATTTCAATCTTTACGTCCTCAGAGTTTACCACAAAAATCCACTTTCATTGCAGTGGGGAAGCGGGTTCTAACAACGAAATCGACGCAAAGAGAAGAAAACTGTATATTTTTTTAATAAAAGAAAAAAATACAGAGGAATGCAAAATGAATAAAAAAAAAAAAAAAGAAAAACGTGAAAGAAAATAAAATGAAGGAAGAATTAAAAGAATTTTAAAAAGAAATAATAGAAGACAACGAAGAAGAAAAAATAAGAATAAAAACAGTCAAAAGAAAAATGAAAGAAAACGAAAGACGAAATCTACTGAATTGTTTTTTTAAAATGTCTGAAATTCTGGGATTAAGTATTTTCATTATTCCATAGATTTTGGGACCATTGTCTTCATCTTTGTTTTCTGAAGTTTCAAGATTTAATTATTTCCAATATTCCATATATTTTTGGATTTATATATATATATATCTAAATATTACGCATATTAACATTATATATATATATATATATATATATATATATATATATATATTTAGTCAGTAGTTCTGAGATGAAATATTTTTATGCTTTCTTTAATCCTCCTCCTGCTCCTCCTCCTCCTTCTTCTATTCTTTTTTTTCCACATATATTTTTACTTCTTCAATTCCAGTTCTCCTACTCTTCTTCTTCTTCTTCTTCCACATATATTTTTGCTTCTTATTTTCCAGTTCTCCTACTCATCCCCTTCTTCTTCTTCTTCTTCTTCTTCTTCTTCTTCTTCTTCCCTTATGTCTCAGTTTACAAGAATATTCTTACTGTTCACAATTTTATAAATTGAATACTTAGTCGAAAACTATTTTCTTCTTATTATTATTAAAAGTATTTTCGACTTTCTAAGAGATATTCTTTCCTAAATAGAGAAGTTTCTCCCTCTTTCTTTTTCTTTTTTTTTTTTTTTTGACTCTTTCTTTTGTTTCTTTCAATTTATTTTTATCCTTCTCATCTAACTTTCTTTTTTCTAATTCTAACCCCATTGCAAAATGTCTCTTTCGTTCCTTTTTAACTTCATTCTAACTGTTCTCATTAGTTAATTTTTTTGGTAATTTTATAAGAACATTTTTTTCGCATTTTTTAGATTTTTGAATTACAAATAAAAAGCAATACAAAAGAAAACGTTAATCTTTTTGTTTGATTAAAAAAATCTTTAAAAGAAATCAGCGAAGAGGAACTCTTTACAAATAAGGTAAAAAAATATCCCCCGTCCATCATCTCCTTCTTTGTGCGTGTTGTTCTTTTTCGGCAGCCGACATCATTTCAGACCCTGCTTGTAAATTTTAATTTGAAGAAACTGTCGTTTCGCTCAACAAAATTCAAATTGGAAAAGTCAGGTTCTGTCTAAAGAATTTTAAAAACTTTTTTTTATAATGACTGTATTCTGTGCTATTTCAAAAAAAAATTTTTTTTTAATTCTTTAAAATAACTCTAACTTGCTCCAAAGCGGTTGACAGTTAAGTATGTCTTATTAGCTTGGTGCAAAAGGAACACTCCTGTTTATTTTCATGGAAACTACAACAGATACAGAGAGCACAATAAAACCGATAGATAGAGCGAGTTTTCAGCTACAAAACACTATTTTTACGGCGTCATCTCCATTGACTAGAAATTTTAACTGACAATAGATGAAAACTTTCTGGTTCCCGAACTATACCTGCGTCAGGAAAATAAGGTCTAAAAGCGTTCGGTTTCGGGTTAACCAGGACTAAGGAGTCTTAAATACGCTGCCCGCAAACTACTTTTCTGTGGCAGGCCGCAGAACAATTTTCGCGACTAATATTTTCCAAAAACTTTGTTAATTTATTCGTCACCCCTGACCATGGTCCTCCCGAGAGAAGGGTAGAATATATCTTAAAATTTCAGATTGAAATGACAAAGAACTATCAGGCACGACAGAAGACAACGAAATTTGTTTTATTCTGTAACGTAAGAAGAACAAGATTTGAAAACTTATACTGGCATGGGGAAGATGTACCTGAGATGACAGGCAACTTACAAGCTCAACAGAACGTGACGTAACTTGTCTTGTTTAATAACATAAGAAGGACTAGATTTGATAACTCTTATTGTCACGGGGAAGGTGTACCTGAGATGACAGACGACACACATAACTAGAGAATCATAGATTTTTTGAGAGTGGATTATCATATAAACAGAAATCATATCTGCTATTTCTTTAAATATGATAAAACTTTGAATTTTACGTTTGTTTTCTTTGTTCTGATATTTACGGCGTAATTTATTGCAATTTACTCGTGGAATACAAAGGACTGGACTTCATCGAAAGTGAAAACGGACAAAAAAAAAAATTTACCAAAAGTAAATTAAGAAAAACTTGAAACGGAAAATTTGTCCACCTTTGTAGAAATTCACATATCCCGCTTACTATCATATGCGTATTCGTTTTGATGAAGAAGAAGAAAAAAAAGCATCCTATTAAACAAAAATCCGTGCAACACGGAAGAAGAACTCAGGGGAAGGTTAACGGCAATTTAAACAAGGAGACTGTCGGAAAGATTTGCAGAAAATTTTGAAATCATCTGGAAGCCGTGATTGAAGCTAATGAAGTTTGAATTCTACAGCCCCAGCTGACTGGGAGGTAGTATGTCATCTGCTAAAAGTAATATCAATATACACATAGAAAATATAATCTTTCTAATGACATAAAACGAGAATTCTTCCAAGCTGTGGTCGTGTCAGTACTATTACATGGCTGCACCAACCGGGCTTTAACAAAGAGCTTGGGGAAGACGATAAATGGGAACTATACAAGGATGCTACCTGCTGCTTTGAACAAACCCATAAAGTAACACCAGCCAAAACAGCAACTGTATGGCCACATACTACCCATCTCATAAACCATCCAGAACGAACAAGAAATGCTAGGTACAATGCACATTTTCATGTGGTCCCTTCACGCATGGACACTCTACTGTTTGTCGACTAACAAAGACTTATATTCGTCAATTCCGCTTTGCTTAGCACTGAGTACTATAAGATAAGGATCAACAGTAAAGTGGAGCAATCCAGGGGATAGCGTAGTGCCCTTCCCTACACCTTGGTGTTGTAGCTATTGAAAAGGGAGCCTTCGGGTCACCCGCGACCAAAATCGCCAACTTTACTTTTTATTCCAGTGGATTAAATAAAGAATTCGGTTCGAAGTTCTGTGTAGGCTCCTGAGTTCGATAGGAAACATCTAAAGAAGGCCGCAGTATACATCGGCCGAAATGTTGTGAAGATGAAGACAATACTTCGAATACTCTAAATGATAAAATTCATTATTATTATTATTATTATTATTATTACTCCTTTTGGGTTTTTCACACCAGCGTTAGCTGATGGTTTTTCACTGGAGTCTGAGTGACAGCAAGTCTCCTCACTCTCCAGAACTCTCCTCAGTATTCTGGCCAATCTTAACAATGCCGTAGTTTGGATAGCTCGTTCTCCGATTTTCAACTCTTTCGGCCCCTTTACTAAGCTTTTCTCCGTGCTCTGGAAAGTTCCAAGTACTTGTCTCTCTTTCGTTTTCTGGGATTTTCTCTTTGTGGTCCGTTGGGACAGCAAAGTTCTCTATTAGGCAAGTGCTTTTTTTTTTCTGTTATCTTTTTTTTTTTTTAGTTAATTATCACTTGGTAAGGTCTTCTGGTCGGGATTAGATGATCGGTTTGTATCTCAAAATCCAAGAGAATTTTATGCGTCCCATTTCTCCTAGACAGATTCTGGTTTGTGCATATACCATTTGGTAATACGGTCAAATTTTAATTTCTTGCACATTTTTAAGTGAATCGCCTTCCCCGCCCAGTTGTGTCTAGTCTTGTACTCTTTCTGTGTTAGTCTTTCTTTGAAATCACATAATGACTTGCAAATTATTGGTGTTACAAAGGAATATTTTAACCACATAACTGTGTGCTAACAAATTATTCATTAGTAATATATATATCGCGCTGCTAACACAGATCTACCTGATCCTCTCTTGCGAACCGTCCCTATCGTCCATCGCTCTCGGGAGGGCTTCCAGACTACATCCTGTATAGGCACAGAGCTGTTGTATACAGGTTCTAGCTGGTCGTCTTACCATTGTTCGTCCATATGAAGGGGTCCACAGGAGTACATCGCTCAGGAGTTCGTCCTTACTTCACCTGCAGTGTTCCGCGTGTCTAGTTCGTCTAACTTTGATAATTTTCATGATGGGTGGTAGGTGGCCGTACAGCTGCTGCATCGTGGGGTGTTGCCTCCGGGACTTGTTCAATATAGCTCGCAGCATTTTTATGGAATGGCCGTCAAGTTTTTTTCTCTATACGCTTAGTTAGCGCCCATGTGGTGCATCTATATAGCAGTATCGACACGACCACAGCTTGGAAACAATTGCATTTATTTTATTGGTTAGGTCTGACTTCCATATGACCGATAGTCTATCGATAGTCACGTGCTGATGTCATTTTCAGTTGATGAGACGCTGCTTCCGAGGTAGGTGAACTTGTCAACTAGTTTAAAGGGACCACCCTTTAGTGTGGAGATGTTGCCACTTTGATAAAAGCACGTGTATTCTGTTTTGTCTGCGTTGACATAGAGGCCAATGCGACCTGCAGCTCGTTCCAGAGTCGCTTGGGTGAGTGTATTTGCTAGAAGCGCTATGTCATCAGCGTAGTTTCCGTCCGTAGTTTGTACGGGGTTACGTGCAAAAAACCTTGAGGCAACAATATTATTCGTCGACTCCATACACAGAGGGAAGATGGAGCAAATACTTCTCGCCAACGGCCTCCCCAAAGAAACCGTCATAATGATGCTATATAAAAACTCGAAAGTAAAAGTCCGCTCTCCGGATGGAGACACAGACAACTTCGATACTGTAGCAAGGGTGCAACAAGGAAACACATTAGCCCCATACCTGTTTATTATCTGCCTGGACTACGTCAATAGAACGTCAATAGAACGTCAATAGATTTAATGAAAGAAAACGGTTTCAAGCAAGCAAATGAAAGAAGCAGAAGATACCCGCACAAACTATCATTAGAAATAATTACTTTAAACTATATGATAATGTATGAATTATTAGGGTTAGATATGAATAATTTTAACTATGCAACTGTATGCAAATTATTTGTATTAGATAGGAATACTTGATATCATATTGAAATATTACGAACGGGCGCTGTCGTTGAGAACGCGCAAGTACCTCCTCAATCAGTGAAAATGTCACGAACCTAGTGCGTGCGGGCAGAATGACCTACAGGGTTCAGACGTGATTTTTATATAATCACACATGAATTGTCATGTGTTTCACGATAGTTTTCACTAGTGTCACCGAACATTCGGGAACCTTCGATTTGTTCCAAAATATCTCTATATAAGAAATCAAGTAGGGAGATTTTTGCAGTTGAAGGCCGGGTCCTAAACAGGTGCGTCAGACGTTCAGGAGACCCCAACCCGTCATAACCAGCCTGTCACAATATGATTGACAGGAGCGTGTCAACAAGCCGGCTACCATGACATCCACCGTTGCCACCAAGGAGAAGAGGGAGGAAGAACGCATGAAACGAACTTTTCGAGCTGCAAGTCGTTGTAACCCAAGTGAATAAAAAAATCGACTACTATTTTTCTTCCTTAAATTTCGAGTTTGTGTGTTTCTTTTTCTGCGGACTCCGTTCTTTCAAACACAACATTTTGGTCCTATGGTACAATATAATAGTATGAAAATTATTTGTATTTGATAAAAATACTTGATATCATATAACTGTCTGCAAATTATTTTTATAAGATAGGAATAATTGATATCATATAAGTAAAGTTGGCGACCGTAGTCGAGAGTGACCCGAAGGTTAACCGGCTCATTGTCTAGTGGGTAGAGTGCCAATGGTCCAGGAATCCCAAGTCGAGTCATACCAAAGACTTTAAGAATGGGACTTGATACCTCCTTGCTTAACACTCAACAATATAAGGTACGTATCGAGGGTAAAGTGGAGCAATCCAGAGAAAGGAGTAGTGCCCTCTCCTACACCTCGGTGTAGTAGCTATTGAAAAGGGAGACTTCGGATCGCCTTCGACTATGGTCGCTGACTTTACTTACTCTTTACAATACCAAGGTGTAGGGGAGGGCGCTAATTCTTTCCCTGGATTATTCCACTTTACCCTTGATCCTTATAATGTTGAATGTTAAGCAAGGAGGTATCTAGTACCATTTTTTTAATATTTGGTATGACTCGACCTGGGATTGAACCCAGGTCTCCTAGTCTACTGGCGAACACTCTAACCATCATGCCAATGTCCGGTTGATATTATGTCATTGGGTACAAACAAATTATTATTCATCAGAAGTAGTTGCTATATGATTATGTATAAATTATCAGAATTAGATATGAATAATTTTAACCGTACAGCTGTGTGGGAGTTATTTGTATTAAATAAGAATACTTGATATCATATAACTGTGCGCAAATTATTTTTATTTGATAGGAATATTTGATACCACATGACTATGCGTAAATTATTTGTATAATGTGGTGCCTTGAATAAGTTTCCAGACATTTTTGTACAGGTATTTAACATTGTCATAGACTCGTGAAAATTCAGTATGTTATTGCTATACATTTTATGAGATGACTGACCAATTTTCATGATTTCAGCTTCAAATGAACAGCTACAGTAGCAATTGGAATACACCCTACTAAAGCCTGATTGTCACTGCTGGTGAATTTCAAAAATGCAATCTGAAGGTGAGGACACTTTAGAAGAACGATATACAATAAATTTCCGTTTTAAACTTGGAAAAAATGCAGCCACAGAAACGTATGGAATGCTTCAGACTGCTTTTCGACCATCTTGCATGAATCGAGCATCAGCTTTTGAGTAGCATAAGAGATTCAAGGAAGGCAGGGAGTCTGTAAGGGATGATGAGAGGTGTGGGAGGAGGAACTGAATACACCACAGTTGATTAGCCAAAGGGTTAGGGTTAGGGTTACTATGCTGAGGTTTTAAAGGAGTTCAGGAAGAGATTCCGTCGGAAGGGGCCAGCACTCTTCAAATCAGGTCACTGGCATTTCCAGCAGGACAATGCTCTAGTCCACAACTCCATCCTTGTCACAGATTATTTGACCAAGATGGGCATCAAGACAGTTCCTCACCCTCCCTCAGTTCTTCACACAAGAGGACTTCCATGGGGCCTGCCAGAAGTTGTTGGAACGGTACAACAAGTGCATTGCAGCCGGAGGAGATTACTTCGAAGGGGACTAGAGTTTCATGAGTGTACTATCGATAAAAATGCCCATAAGAAAAAAGTCTGGAAACTTATTTAATGATCCTCGTTGATAGGAATACTTGAGTTCATATAACTGTGTACAAATTATTTGCATTAGATAAGAATATATTGTGTTGTTATATATAAACAAATGGCTATAGACAAATAAAAAAATGTGCCATAAAAATACAACGGAACATTGAAAATATACCTATGATTACAAACATTTTCAAATTAATCAAATTTCGGTATTAAACAATCCATAACAAATTAACATGCCGTTTAGCAACTAACTTATCCAAAGCAAACCAAATGAATCAAATTTTGGCATTAAATAACCCATAAGAAGTTAAGATGCCGGTAAACAAATGGGCGAAAACACACATCTAATCTGAATTCTGATTTTTCTTCTCTGAGGCCAGTTTCCGCACCAATGCTAAATAGCCCACTCGGCCCTAATATCTATCTATACCCTGGCGAAGAAGAGACGGATTCATGCCTTTCCCAAGGTCGTTTATCCGAACTGAAATGAAAACAGAATATGCTGGGTTCATTTCCAGTGAAGATAACCGTTAGCTTATTCGCTCCTCCTTCATATGTCATTTCTAACCGCAATTTTATTGTTTATTGTTATTTTATCATCTGTTTATTTATTTGTCTTTATTTCACCTTCTGCTTAAATAAGGCCGATTATCCAATCGTGCCCTCTGGCGAATAAAGGGAGATAACTAAATAAAAAGTCTTTAACCATTCCTGCGCACCACAAAAATGCCCTCGACGCACAATTGAAGTAATGTGACAAAATAATTATTCTAAGACGCTCTTAGTTGTTGTTATTGTTGTTGTTTTTTAATTCTCTTAAATAGAGAAAAAAAAGGTTTGAAAATGTGACTTCAAATGCACCGACACTTGAACAGTGTGAAATATAAAGAAGAAGAAGAAGAAGAAGAAGAAGAAGAAGAAGAAGAAGAAGAAGAATCCTGTGAATAGCTTTAATTATTTTCATTAATTGCAGACAGTAATTACATTCCTTCCCAAGCATATTGTTTGTAAACTTTATAAGTAGAAGTGCTTGTGTTTCATTTCTTTATTTTGCTTTCGCTTTTTTTTTTTTTTTTTTTTTTTTTTTTGTCACTAATCTCCACCCATATATCTATAGAATGGTGGTCTGAAAGTCAAATGCAAAGGTTTCTTATTATTTGAATTAAAATTAAGAAACAAAGGCTTTAAAAAGCAAGTACACAAGCCATGCAAATAGGTGTCATATTATTTTAACGAGCTGTACGGATCCTTGAGGCGCTTGTGAAGTAACGGTTATCGTCGTAGAAGAATGAACTCAGTGAGTCGAGTTGACATCTTGGACGAGGCTGTTTGCATTTCTCCGAACGCTAATCCCTTTGGGAAAGATATGAATCCAACTATTCTCTCTCCAGCTTTGGATAAATAGTAGGGCAGACTAGGCACTTTAACCTAGGTCTGATGGTGAGGTTTCAGTTCTGAAGCTTTAGAGAGTCTGGAATACACATTATTGTGTTCACTCTCTGGTCCACTCTAACCTGGAGTGGTAGTACCTGTTAGGGTCCTATCTATGAGTCAAATAGAACTGTTTAATCATTTGAAATACTTCAAATCATTTAACTAATGAGGATAACATGAGCCAGGTGTGGTATAATCTTAACCAGGTGTATTTACCTGTATTACATAAGAGTTTTAAGATGACCAATGAGGGGAGACCCCGTGGCAGTGGGCTACGTGCTGAACTGTGATATCATATTTACCAACCCCTTCGCTCGGGCAGGATATGACACCAGGTCGATTTTTAAGCGGAGTTTAACAGGTTTGAATTCAGAGTTTTCCTTCTCCTAGACTAGTTGCCTAACCAAGGCTGAAGAACCCAGTCTGTCCTACTATTTACCCAAAGCTGGAGGGAGAATAATTGGATTCATACCTTTCCCAAGGGTATTAGTGCGATGTGAAATGCTATCAGTCTTGTCCAGGATTTGAACTCGTGTTGCCGTGTCCATTACACCACGGGCACCTCCTTATATCCTTATAAACGAATCGCACTACTGCACTCACTTTTGGACTAATACCCTGTGGAAAGGTTCATATGTATTTACCAACCCCTACGGATAGATAGATAGATAGATAGATTCAATGAGTAGAGTGTTCGCCAATAGTCCGGGAGACCGGGGTTCAATCCCAGGTCGAGTCATACTAAAAACTTAAAAAATGGCACTTGATGCTTCCTTGCTTAACACTCAGCAATATAAGGTAGGGATCAAGGGGAAAGTGGAGCAATCCAGGGAAAGGAGTAGTGCCCTCCACTACACCTTGATGTTGTAGCTATCGAAAAGGGAGCCTTCGGGTCACTCTCAACTAAGTTCGCTAACTAACAACTAACTGTTCTTCTACAAGGATGGTCTTGGTATTAAGTAACCCACAAATGTTGATATGTCGTTAAACGAAGAAACCAATCAGAAACCAAAGACAGACTTCATGGTATTGATATAATTTATCTAATAACTTGACTAGTTCTCTTTGAAATAATCTCAGAAAATCTTTTAACTGCATAAGGAGAAATAACTCAAAATTTTATCTTTAATGTTTTGTACTTAGTTCTTAATTTTCAGACATAAAAATACCATTTGCTGGGAAAGAAAGGGTGTTTTGTGCAATTGGGTAGGCTCGAACACAGTCTTACAAGATCTGTGCTGCGTACATTTGTAAGAGAATTTGCTAAAATTTCACCATACAGACTTGGACATGGCACAAAAAGTTTAAAGAAGGCAGAGCAAAGATCTGGATTAACGGATCTGTATAGAGCAAATGGATCTGGATTAACGGATCTGTATAGAGCAAATGGATCTGGATTAACCGAAAAACAAGTTGGCAAAAATAAAAGTCTGACCCGAAGACTAAATGTGATAAAATTAGCGATAACTACCGATCCACTATATTTGACACCTTCGATCAAAAACTGTATTTATCTTAGTGTTGCCGAAATTATCAAAAACTCCATCTGTTCTCACAACCATCTAGATCACTGATGGTTGTAAGAATAGATCATGGCCACTGTCAACAAAGACTGAAGTTGTAGTTTCTTCTTCAAAGAAAATCGGTTTTGCACGTTGGGGATTTTAGAGTCAGGGACAGACAAGCGAGCGATGCCGTTGCAAGGACTGGGAGAGAATGAACACCAACGATACGAGACAAATAAGTTCCCTGGCAACAAAGAAAAACTCAGCTGAACGCAAAAGACTCGCGAATTTCTCTTTGAGTCGCAGCTGAGCGTTAATCGTTTCAACTTATTTTAACAACCCCAGTTATTGGACAAAGTAACAAAATAAACGGAAGTGAGACGTGTTTTGGGTTTGTTTTCCATCAACCACTAAAACGTGTATCACACTGGCCACGGGTCCTAGACAAATGAAGGAAGAAGGGCATCTTATATTGAATTGTCAGCCATCTTTTGGCTTTGGTAGTTAAAATGGCTCTTAAAATTCAAATAAGTTTTCGATTTTTAAAAGACAATAGATGTACTGAGTGATTTTTGGTTACAAATACTTGTGTATGTAGTTGTTTAACTGACCAATTGTACTTTTAAATGTGCACATGGTTACCAGTAACTTTGTAGAAAACATTTCCATAGGTCTTTACTAACTTCCTGTAAAATTTCTAAAATTTTCTGCAATTGGATTTTTTATATCTATTATTTTATTTCTATTTGTGAAATAGCTCATGAAATCCTCTTTCAGATTTCAATGTCTGAATTTTTTGTTCAGCATGTAGCTTGTGTAGTTTGATTTGCCAAGACTGTTGGTTGGTTGGTTGGTTGGTTTTTCTAGGATATCAACCATTGTAGGTTATTTAATGCCGAATCCTCTTTATACATATACATTAAATATATATGATTTGGTTTGGTTGGGTTTTATGGTATATCAATCGTTGTAGGTTATTTAATGCCGAATCCTATTTATACATATACATTAGATATCTATGATTTGGTTTGGTTGGGTTTTATGGTATATCAACCTTTGTAGGTAATTTAATGCCGAATTCTCTTTATACATATACATTAAATATATATGATTTGGTTTGGTTGGGTTTTCTGGGATATCAACCTTTGTAGGTTCTTTAATACCGAATCCTCTTTATACATATACATTAAATATATATGATTTGGTTTGGTTGGGTTTTCTGGGATATCAACCATTGTAGGTTATTTAATACCGAATCCTCTTTATACATATACATTAAATATATATGATTTGGTTTGGTTGGGTTTTATGGTATATCAACCATTGTAGGTTATTTAATACCGAATCCTCTTTATACATATACATTAAATATATATGATTTGGTTTGGTTGGGTTTTATGGTATATCAACCATTGTAGGTTATTTAAAGCCGAATCCTCTTTATACATATAGATTAAATATATATGATTTGGTTTGGTTGGGTTTTATGGGATATCAACCATTGTAGGTTATTTAAAGCCGAATCCTCTTTATACATATACATTAAATATATATGATTTAGTTTGGTTGGGTTTTATGGTATATCAACCTTTGTAGGTTATTTAAAGCCGAATCCTCTTTATACATATACATTAAATATATATGATTTGGTTTGGTTGGGTTTTATGGTATATCAATCGTTGTAGGTTATTTAATGCCGAATCCTATTTATACATATACATTAGATATCTATGATTTGGTTTGGTTGGGTTTTATGGTATATCAACCTTTGTAGGTAATTTAATGCCGAATCCTCTTTATACATATACATTAAATATATATGATTTGGTTTGGTTGGGTTTTATGGTATATCGATCGTTGTAGGTTATTTAATGCCGAATCCTATTTATACATATACTTTAGATATCTATGATTTGGTTTGGTTGGGTTTTATGGTATATCAACCTTTGTAGGTTATTTAATGCCGAATCCTCTTTATACATATACATTAAATATATATGATTTGGTTTGGTTGGGTTTTATGGTATATCAACCATTGTAGGTTATTTAAAGCCGAATCCTCTTTATACATATACATTAAATATATATGATTTGGTTTGGTTAGGTTTTCTGGGATATCAACCATTGTAGGTTATTTAATGCCAAATCCTCTTTATACATATACATTAAATATATATGATTTGGTTTGGTTGGGTTTTATGGTATATCAACCATTGTAGGTTATTTAATGCCAAATCTTCTTTATACATATATATCAAATATATATTATTTGTAAACATATTTTCAACATAAAATTCTTAAACGATTCTTTTTGCTCACAGTTTCAAGTATTTCTATCAAACACAAATAATTCTATTTACTATGAATCATTTTTGCATACATTTAAATGGATATACATATGATTTGAATTTGAATAATTTGTAGGTAATTTAATCTATGTATAAATGAGTTATTGTTTCTTCACAATTAAACGCTGTCCAGCCATTATAATTCTATTCAATATTAATTATTTGTTGGCAGACAGTGAATAGTTACAGGTACTACTACCTAATGAGTAGAGTGTTCGCCAATGATCTGGGAGACCGGAGTTCGATCCAAGGTCAAGTCATACCAAAGACTTAAAAAATGCAACTTGATTCCGCCTTGCTTAACACTCAGTACTATAAGGTAAGGATCAAGAGTAAAGTGGAGCAATCCAGGGAATGGAGTAGCGCCCTCCCCTACACCTCGGTGTGGTAGCTATTGAAAAGAGAGCCTTCGCGTCACCCTCGACTAAAGGGAGACAACTTTACTTTTATTCTAATCAACACTGTTTCTTTTTACTGTCAAATGGTTCCGAGTATTGCTAGGTAATACCAATAATTCAATTTAGGCACATAGTTAAAGGGTTTCAAGTATTGCTATTTAACACTAATAATTCTATTCAACATTACTCGTTCGTTTGCGTACAATTAAATGATTCCAAGTATTGTTATGTATCACTAACAATGTAATATAATGGCCGAGGGGTTTCGTTTTATGCCTTTGGGTTTAGTTAGGCTGAGAACCTTTCGGCTCAGTGCATGGGTTACTTAGGTGCAACATTAACGCATGTGTTCACGTGCACGCGGAGCGGACGTGTCACTCAGAGATGTCACAATAGCCCAGATGGGAAACGGGGCTGGAGAGTGCGAATGACGTCCCGCACCGGAAGCGCGCGGAGGATTTGGGTAATTTTGAAGAAAGTTAGTGGAGTTGTGAACTAGACACCGAACGAGAAGGGCCGACTTTCGGGGCTCGCAGAGGCCAGACGAATTTGCGCGCTACGGGCGCCACACGTGATGAGGTGCAGATGGAAAAGTTATCATAGAAAGATTGTGCATCTCTCTTCCTTATGTCGAAACCTTTAACTCAAAGGTAATAAAAGGTTTCGTACCTGAACTAAGAAGTCGTTACGTGTTTTTCGTGTTTCGGGATTCCTATGTTCTATGTATATATGTTATGAACATTCTATGTACGTTTCACATATCTGTATCATGGGTATGGTACAACAATTTAATTAAACATCAGCCATTTGTTAATAAACAGTTAAATGGTCAAGCAGTTCTATTTCTGACAATTCGATTTAACATAAGTCATTTGTTTGCGCACTTTTTAACTGTCAAACAGTTTTATTTGGTCCATAGATAGGACCCCAACAGGTGCAACATTCCTCGTCAGGGTGGACCTGGGATAAATGGCAAAAAATGGATATTCCATATTTCCTAAAGCTCCAGGACTTGAGTCTCACCATCAGATTGTTTTAGTACCATATCTAGGACACTCGTTGGAGGAGGTTTAACCATTCTCCATAGATGCAGTCGATATATTCTACAACCCCAACTGACTGAGCTGGCCAAGACTGAGTACTTTCTCAAATATCTAAAATGATATCAAATCTTTTTTTAATACCTGTATTAATTAGTACTACTTATCTGTATTGCAGTGGTTTTTAGATAGTCACTGATGTTCATAAAAAATCTGTTCAAATCCTTTCATAGAATGATGTCTGACGTTGATCTCGATTACAAAATCTAAAATCACAAATATTTTAATCATAAAAGAACCTCTACATTGCCAACATTGTGTGTGATATAATTATCATTCTGGTTTGATTATTTTAATTCTAAAATTCATAGATAAGTACCTGAAATTTACATAATTGAGATTGCCATCAGGAAAGGATTAAAAATTATAAGTTTTATCTTCCTTCATTGGCCAGTATTTGAGCCCTTTTCTGATTAATGGAAAAACGTTTTTAGAATACACACAACACACACATACACACGCACGCACGAACGCACACACACAAACACGCACTCACACACACACACACACACACACACACACACACACACATATATATATATATATATAGGTATTATTCGGTACAGTTAAACCTTAAAACTTAAGTTTTAAGTCGAAATGTAATTAGAATTTTTAAAAATAAAAAATATTTAAAAAACTTATTTACTATAATTCTAATCGGCAATAAAATTTTTAAAAAACCGGAAGTGGACTAAATGAGGAGATAACTCTTCACTTCTCTTCTATCCCCTTCCCACCCTTCTTTCCTGTGTCTATTCTGATTTATTTTATCCATAAGATCTGAAGAAGTCCTGTTAATTTTTTTTTTTGTGTTGTTTGATTTTATCAAAAACACATAACAGGATGGAAATAAATTTATAACTTTAATGTGACCGGTTTTGTTTTTTCTTAAAGAAATATATATACATATATATATATATATATATAAACGAGAGTTATTCAATAAATAAGGTGAATTTAGTCTAAGAATTTGGAAATAGGAAACACTGTTTACAGCCGCACTTTTTTCCGGGAAATCAATAGTATTGGGTCCTTTCTTGTCCTAGAAGACAGTTAGCATCACCTTTACCGAACACTGAGCCCGGAACTTTTTCTTTACCGGAAAGTCAACGTGTTTTCATTCCAGGGACTTTTTCGACACAAGATCGTATTTGCTAACCCATGTTTAGTCCATTTGTAAACATTTTTTTTTTACTAAAACATGCTTCTTCGTAAACATCCCAAATTCTCCTTTAATTTTCACATGGTTTGCACTTCTCAGATACCAGAAATTATATTACAGACCTCTGTTCAAGCTTGAAACAATCTGAGTGGTCTGCTGTCATTTTCAATAGACTCAAAACAAATATTTTTGCGAGATTAGAATAATTTTTTATATAAGCCCATTCCAAAAAATGCAGGGTTTACATTTATGAAAAAAATCTGAAAAAATATTTATTTGTTTTTTTTTTAATGACACTAATTTATTGAATTATCCACAAACACACACACACACACATACATATATGTATAATTAATTTTTATTAATATTCAATAATTCTGATGGTGTGAATATATATATATACATATATATATATTGATGTGGAGCCAGGTTGGGACCACGAAAAGACAACTCGGAACACGGTATAAGTTTAAAGATATATTGAAGTAACAAGATACAGAGAAAAGTAGTGGCGTAAGTAAGGCTTACTTGTCAGTCGAATATCGATAGACTATCCAATCTCTTCGAGAGTACTTGGCTCTCGATTAATATAAAATTTGGAAGAGTCCATGAATGGATAGATAACGGTCCCATAACATATATATATACACAAAATTTGATCAATTTATCATGAAAGTCGACGTTGAACATTTTGGTTGTGTCACGTAATGGCCGAGGGATTTCGGTTCATGCCTTTGAGTCTAGTTAGGCTGAAAACCTTTCGGCTCAGCACATGGGTTAGTTAGGTGCAACATTGAGGCAGGTGTTAACGCGGGCGTGCACGGGCAGATGGAGGTGTCACTCAGAGATGTCACAATAGTCCGAGACGAAAAGGGATGGCAGGGTGCGGGTGACGTCACGCACCGGAAGTGCGCAAAGGTTGGTGAGAATCTGAAGAAAGTTAGAGAGTTGAAAACTAGACGCCGGACGGGGACGGTCGACTTTTGGAGCTCGCTGAGGCGAGACGAATATGCGCGCCGTGGGTGCCGCACGAGATAGGGGCCAGATGAAGAAGCCAGCATAAAAAGATTGTGTCTCTCTCTTTATGTCGAAACCTTGAACTCAAAGTTAATAAAAAGGTTTCGTACCTGAACAAGAAGTCGTTACGTGTTTTCGAATTTCGAGATTCCTATGTTTTTTATATGTTCTATCGTTATGAACATTATATGTCTATTTCGCACATGGCGGTAATTGTGGCTATAGTACAGTTGTGATAACCTTCTTCAAGATTTTAAATTCATGAAAAATGTTGTCTAAATAGAGATGGATATTTGACGAAATAATAGAAAAGAAAGTTTGAATAAAAAGAAAGAACAATAATTCTTCTTAATTTTGAAA
The DNA here is from genome assembly GCA_963585895.1 of Sepioteuthis lessoniana. NCBI lineage: Eukaryota > Metazoa > Mollusca > Cephalopoda > Myopsida > Loliginidae > Sepioteuthis > Sepioteuthis lessoniana. The sequence continues at coordinate 9,949,139 of OY757937.1, forward strand.
ATATATTACGTTGTTGTCACGTGGACTGATGTTTAAAATTTGTTGGGTTTCTAAGGGATATAACGGAAGATGATAAAAAAAATTATGGAATTTTTTTTTTAATGGCGGAAAGGAATAGAAAATAAATATGAACGTATTGTTCATGAGGAAAAATCTAAATTTAATTTATGAGGCTCAAGGAAGTATGGATATGTGGGAAGAAAAATTAATTAAAATTAGATATTTTTTGCACGCGGTTATGTGATATCAACAATTCAATCCAACACAAATAACTTGTACATTGTTGTAATAATTTCAAGTTACAAATAAAAATAATCCTTAGTAAACTTTTATAGTTTCCGGTAACTATTCGTGATACAAATAATTTGAATTTATATAGTGTTAAGGATCCTATTTAATATTTATATTTTTCAAACATATCTATTTGAACTTTAGATGACACTCAAAAGTACTACATCAGATTAGACTGAGAAAGTAATGGTATTGATGGAGTACTCCACACTTCCTAGAAGTCCAGAACGGGAGCCTCACCATCAGAAGCAGTTTAGTATTATATCCTGGACTTCGCTTTAGGGGGATCTAACCCTTCTTCAGGGGATACAGTTGTGAAATAATTAGGAACTCCAGTTGATTGTTTTAAAAGTAAGTTGTTTCCTAACAAGACTTAGAGGTTTTCTAAGTTTAGGTCGGGATACCAGCCGTGGGCAAGTTAAAAATAAAAGTATATCGGCAGCAAATCGACTGCCGGGTGTGATTGGCTGAAAGAACCCAAGCCGAAGAGCTGTGGGAGTAGACGCAGGTTTGGAAAGAGGAAAAGGAAGATTTGGATACTTAACGATGTGAAGTCGGACGAAAATTACGGCACCCATTTTGGGTAAGCTCCGCGAAGTGGTCCCACACCCGCCGCAAAGCAGTGAAAACGGAACCAGTCAGCAAGCACGTGCGAGAACTACAACAGAAAACGAGAACGATAATATTAAGATCTTTGCTCGCTCCCCATCCCTCCCTCTCTCTCTCTCTCTCTTCACAACGGTTTATTCCTCTTGGTCTATCTAAAGCGATCGACTAAGCTCATAATCTGTTTTCTCTCTTCTCAGGGACAACGAATGAAGTAGTAGTAGCGAATAAACTGTAGTAGCAAACCAATACGGAGTTTTGAGTGTTCGTCACTTTTTCTCACTGCGAGGTTACAACGGGGGCCCGACTGACACTTAAAGTGTAGTGCTATACTCATAGACCCGTTAGAACCGTGGTAGTATAAATGTCTATGTAGTGCCATAGCGCTATAAAGATCTACAGGGTGAAAAGATAAAATTGTCGTTCTAAAGAAAACAACACTACAGCCTTATTTTAAAACTTTTATTGAAAAAATCAATTCAGCTAACTTGATTATGTAGTAGAGCTGACATCTACAGGGTTGAAAAGATAAAATTGTCGTCCTAAAGAAAACAACACTACAGCTTTATTTTAAAACTTTTATTGAAAAAATCAATTCAGCTAACTTGATTATGTAGTAGTGCTGACATCTACAGAGTGGAACAATAAAATTGTCGTCCTAAAGAAAACAACACTACAGCTTTATTTAAAAACTTTTATTGAAAAAATCAATTCAGATAACTTGCTTATGTAATAGAGCTGACATATATTCAATGTAGCCACCTTCAGCCTCAATCACCGCCACGATACGGATCCGGAACTGGGAGCATGCCTTTTCCACAAGCGCTGGCGGGAGCTCGGCGAATACTCAGCGGATGGCGGCAAACAGACTGGCTTTGGTGTTGTGGGAGGTCCTGCTGGTGATGTTCTCGACGTATGACCAAACGGAGGAGGAGGGGGCCAGTGAGAGAAGGGTACAAAGTCATAGCACTCCTTCCTGAAACCAAGCCTGAGTCTCTTTGGACTTGTGGGCCGGCGCCGAGTCCTGCTGCCAAACCCAGGGTCTGCCACCGGCCGCCTGATTGCACCAGGGGTCACCAACTCTTCAGCACATTCAGGTACACTTTGGAGTTGACTTTCAAGCCGACTTCGAAGATGTGAGGTGGCATGATGTGGCCTCACTTGAAACCACACCAAAGACCATAACCGTATCTGGAAACTTCGTTTTCATCACCCTGGGCACGTCCCTGTTATTCGTGGCAATCAAGATTTGCATTTTGAGGGTCCCGGAAATGGTCCTGTTGTCATAACTTTGATTGGTAGAGAGCATGGGTTGTACAGCGGTGCATCTCCGATCTCGCTCGTTGAACATTGTGTTACTAATAGACATGATAGAAGGCTCCTATCGCTCTTGGGATTTATGCACAACTGACCAAGTAGTAGATGGTCTACAACAAAGAAAAAGAAAAACGGTTTTCACTAAACGGAAATGGAATCATGTCTTTTCTAGAGCGACGATTTTATCGTTCCACCCTGCACTGAGAACCGTGGTGGTGCAAGCGTCTATTTATAGACGTAGTACTACAAACGTCTATTTGAGAGCCATAGAGTTATCCAGCCAGCGCATTCTAAGTCCCATGACCAGAATGATTTTAAAAAATGAGGACGTCTTTTATTGTATTTATTTTTAGGGATAAACCATATTTGCTTCCAATAATTCGAATAATAATCCCCTCTGCTTTTCCGAATCAACACTGGGTTACCCTGCTAGTTGTCATTCGAGAAATTACGTCTCACAATTACAAGAGCTTCTTTGTCGTAAGACATCTCTCTCATGAGCTTTCCAATGTTTTTGGCAACTCGCCTGACAATCAGTTCATCTGGGGCACAATTGTGTTGTGTAACGGCCTGCTCTTCATTTCAGCCGCTCCCATAAAAAAGGACGTGACTCTTGACCCGAAGTGACCTAGAATTATAAGGTTGAAATCGGCATGACGAAAGACTGACAATGAGACTGACCCCCAAGGTTTCATCATTACAAGTGATTGTCCGTCGCTATTTAACTCAGGCCGGTCAAGGGAGACTGATGTTTAACCTTGGTCATTCATCTTCGTGCTTGTCAAAAACCGTTTCTAGCCCAACATCATCAACACCCTAAAGTCAAGGTGATAATTTCTGATCCCAAACAGATATGTCAGCCAATACTGTAATTTATTCCGACAATCGTCATCGTCTTTCGTCGGGATAATTATAATCCTGGTTAAAATTAAAACAGCCTTTGCTAACAAGAAGGTACAAGGTTCGAACTCATAAACAAGCAAAAATATTTTTCTTGTTTTTAACGGAACTTGAAACTGTCAAGGGTTATTTCGTGTTCATTGTTGTTACATCTACATTTTTTATGTAGATGTTTCGGTTTGGTTTGGTTTCTTTGTTTAATGGCATATAAACTCTTTTTAGATTATTTAATGTCAAATCCATTCTCCTAGCAGAACAGTAGTGGTACTATTTAACCCATAGCTGGGAGGATAAGGGGGTTCATACCTTTCCCATGGGTATTTGCGCGAAAGTGAACATAATAGCGCGACTGGAGTACGAACTCGCGTACTACGATTCCGCAGTCCATCGCTTTAACCATTACACCACGAGGACACCCCCGTAGATGTTTCACAAGATTTTTTTGCGGGTGGTACAACCAAATATGAATAATTCTTTATCAGATCAGTTTTATCGAGAACAGTGGTTACCTAAGCGTAATCGTTTTTATTTCTTTACTTTTGAATAAATATTTGTTAATCATTATTATTAATTTTTAACAAGTATTTTTCGAGCTGTCGGTAGGGCCTAGAATACGCTGACTGTAACCCTATAGAGGGATAAGACCCCCCACCACCAAAAGAGGAGTGTCCTGGGCTTTACACGAAACTACATCCAGTTCTGAAACTGGGAAGTGAGGAGTACTCCTTCGTGGACATTACTCTCAGATCCACTCTGAACCAGAGTGGTACTACTTGTTAAGGTTCCATCTATGGCTCAAATAGATCTTTTCGAAAATTATTTGCATTAGATAGGAATACTTCAAACCAAATAACTATATGAAAGTAAAGTTGTCGGTCTTAGTCCAGAGTGACCCGAAGGCTCCCTTTTCAATAACTACTACACCGGGGTGTAGGGTAGGGCGCTACTCCTTTCCCGAGATTGTTCCACTTTACCCTTGATACGTACTTTATAATACTGAGTGTTAAGCAAGGCGGCATCAAGTACCATTTTTGAGTCTTTGGTATGACACGATCCAGTATTGAACCCGATGCTCTCAGACCATTGGCGAACACTCTACTTATTAGACAAATGGCCTGGTTAAGTATATGTAAATTATTTTTATTTGATAGGAATACTTGAAACCTTTTGACAGTGTGTAAATTATTTGTTTCAAAAATAGTTACTGGAAGCTATAATTGTTTACTGAATATTATTATTAGTTATTTTAAACAAGGTCCCCGTGGTGCAATGGTTATCATCGTAGGAAATGGACACGGTGATACGAGTTCAAAACCTGGACGAGGTTGATTGCATTTCACATAGCACTAATACCCTTGGGAAAGGTACGAATCCAATTATTCTCCCTCCAACTATGGGTAAATAGTAGGGCAGACTAGGTTCTTTAGCCTTGGCGAGGCAACTAGTCTAGGAGAAGGAAAACTCTGACTTCAAACCTGTTAAACCCCGCTTAAAAATTGACCTTGTGTCATATCCTGGCCGAGCGGAGGGGTTGGTAAATATGCTTATTTTAAACAAGATAATAATGTACAAGCAAATTATTATTATTAAATAGAAATAGTTACTCAAATCTATATAATTGTCTATGATTTATTGGTATTAGATAGGAATACTTGAAACCAGACATTATTTTAAAAAGATACAGTTGGGTATCACCCACCTTTTTCCACACAATGAACAAGTCCATCTGTCATGGAAATCAAACCTGACCGATAAAATGAAACGCAGTTTCTTCCAGACAGTGGTCGTGTCGATACTGCTATATGGATGCACCACCTGGATGCTTACAAAACGGCTGGAGAAGAAGCTAGACGGCAATTACACAAGAATATTGCGAGCAATATTGAACAAGTCCTGGCGGCAACACCCCACAAGGCACCAACTATACGGCCACCTGCCTCCCATCACGACAACTATCCAAGCTAGATGAACCAGACACGCAGGACACTGCCGGAGAAGCAGAGACGAGCTCATAAGTAATGTACTCCTATGGACCCCCACATATGGCCGATCAAAAGCCGGACGACCAGCTCGAACATACATACAGCAGCTATGTAAGGATACGGGATGTAGCCCTGAAGACCTGCCGTAGGCGATGAACGATAGGGAGAAGTGGCGAGAGAGGGTCAGGGATATCCGTGCAAGCGGCATGACATGATGATGAGGACTAATACCAGGGTAGACTTGAAGGTGAAGAGCAGCTTCTTATAGGAATAGTATTAGAGCGTTGGAGACCGGAGATCGCACTAGATCACCTTACTTGCTACCGTAATAACGAAAGCCAATGATATCGTTGGACTAAATCTTTATTCTGTATTCACTAATCCTATGTTCTTGTCTACTAATAGTCACCCTATTGTATATACTTTTTCCTGAGAATATATCTCTATTTCCTCTCATATCGTGGTTTGTCCTTTATTTAATATTACATTCTGTATTCACTAATCCTATGTTCTTGTCTACTAATAGTCTCTCTATTGTATATACTTTTTCCTGAGAATATATCTCTATTTCCTCTCATATCGTGGTTTGTCCTTTATTTAATATTACATTCTGTATTCACTAATCCTATGTTCTTGTCTACTAATAGTCTCTCTATTGTATATACTTTTTCCTGAGAATATATCTCTATTTCCCCTCATATCGTGGTTTGTCCTTTATTTAATATTACAAGCGTTCACTAACCAGAATGCAACAGATATTTATATGGTATAACCGTGTGCAAAAAAATTAAGAAACTAAACAAAAACGTACAATGTACGCAATTCCCTAACGAATTGGCATAAAATAACCCGAGAGGGATTGACATGTTGTTAAAATCAATCAATCAACCGTAAACATCTATAATTTTTCGGCGTTGCTTACGATGGATATTTTTACGAAAGAAAACATTTTAAAACTAATATTTAAACGAATTATTTTATAAGATGAGTGAGTTCTAAAATATCTTTTTCAGGTTATGCATCTATTTAAAATATAGATTTTAAAAAAGAAAGATCAAATAATGAAAAAGTAAATATAAAATACAATGTCTGAAATTTTAATTCTTTCGCAGAATAAGAGATTTTTAATGAATGAAATCAAAATTAAATAATTATCAACTAAAAATAAAGCTTCTCTTGTTAAGTCAGTTTCAGTTTGGCCAGGTATTCAATATTTTATTCATTATAACGTTTCTATATTTTGAAAAAAAAATCATTTTGAAACCGAAAACATTTTTAAAAATCAACCCAACCAAACCTATCCTTCCAATCAAAAATAATTCGAGAATTTAAGGTGTGTTTGCATTCATAATTTACTGATTCTTTTCTCGTGTGAATTGTATTAAACACAGGTAAATTAGTTGTGTTTTGTAATTTGATATTAAACTAATTTCTTTAGGGGTGAATGGAAATTAAATTTAGTTACAAGCAAAATATTTAAGAAAAGCAAACCAAAAGGAAGTTTTAATTGTTATTTATAAAACGGTGCTTAGTCTGGCACACATACTTCAGGTTGCTTATTGTATCAGCTGGTACGAAGTAGTCACCCATCTGAGTACTGAACACAGAGTTGATTAACTTCAGCGGTCTGATACCCTAATCTCCAATCTTCGATGAAGACTAAAATCTAACATAAACTTCTCGAAAAATAATCAAGCTTAAAAAGATGGTTTGGGTTTATGGCAGGTCAACTCTTGCTGGGTTATTTACGATCAAAGTCAGTCTTTCCATTTTCTTTTTTCTTTTTTCCGTTGTTTTACTTTTTTCTTTCTTTTTTCTTATTTTCTTTCTTTTTCTTTGTTTTTCATGCGTTTTTCTTTATTTTTTTCCTTCTTTTGTCTTTCTTTTCTTTATTTTCTTTCTTTTTTTCTTTTTTCTTTCTATTCTTCTTTTTTCTTTCTTTCTTCTTTCGTCTCCTTTTTTCTTTCTCTTTTATTTCTTTAGTCTTTTTCCTTTCTTTTTTTCAGTTTTTCTCCAATTTTTGTTTTTTCTTTCCTTTTTTCTTTTTCTTTCAATTTTTTTTTTTTTTATCTGTCTTTCTTTTTTCTTTTTCGCTCTTCTTCTTTCTTTTTCTTTTTCTTTTCTTTTTTTTCTTTTTCTTTTTCTTTTCTTTTTTTTCTTTTCCTTTTTCTCTCCTTTTTTTTTTCTTGCAATCTTCTTTTTTCTTTCTTTTTTTTCTTTCGTTTCTTAATTTTTTCTTTTTTTGCAATTATATAGTTTCGAGTAAATATTCCTTTTTAAGATTGGTAATCATTTTTTGCAAACAAATATATGGTTTCAAGCATTCCTATCTAATTGTAATAATTTGCACACGAATATATGGTTTCAAGTATTCCTATCTAATTGTAATAATTTGCCCACAAATATATGGTTTCAAGTATTCCTATCTAATTGTAATAATTTGCCCACAAATATATGGTTTCGAGTATTCCAATCTAATTGTAATAATTTGCACACAAATAAATGCTTTAGAGTATGTCAAGGAATTATTAAGCATTTTTACAGTAACTTATAAAAATAACCCTTTTAAAACAATTAAGTCAAGTAACACAATATAATTTGCAATGAGTTGTATTGGTTCAAGTATTCTTTTCTAATACAAACAATTTTCCAACAGATCTCTCTGAGCCATGGATGGGATTTAACAAGCTGTAGAATACACCAACTGCACCTCTGCAGAAAGGTAAGACCCCACCCCCAATGAGTGTCCTGATTATGATACGAAACAATCTGATGGTGTGGTTCCAGTAAAGCTGGAGCTTTGGGGAATTCTGAGTACCCCTTTATTGTCATCGCTCCCAGGTCTACTCTGCCCTGGAGTGGTAGCTCCTGATAGGGTCCCATCTATGGGTCAAATAGAAATCACCTGCATACTTATGCTAAACCGAATTGCTTGAAATAGAACAGTTTTGACGTTTAAACTGCATATTTATGCTAAACTGAATTGTTTGAAATGGAACTATTTTTGTATGTTAAACTGAATTGTTTGAAATAGAACAGTTTTGACATTTAACGGTGTATAAACAAAATCTATTCTTATACTAAACTGAATTGTTTTAATTAGAACTGTTTGACTAAACTGAATGGCTTGAAATAGAAATATTTTAACAATTAAACTGTACTTATGCTAAACTGAATTATTAGAAACAGAACTGTTTATTTGTATAAAAATGGATTTGGTATTAAATGATATACAATGGTTGATATGCCATAAAGCCCAAACAAACAAACAAAAAAACTAGCATTATCATTCCACTGCCCTTTCGGCTGGGTTTGTAAAAGACACCGTCTGCACCTCTGCAGAACGGAAAGTTTAACTGCTGACCATGTGTGGACACTCGTAATGCTTGAGGACGGGACCCTAGTACAAGAGTAGTCTGTGACCCAGCAACTGAAGCAGTCACGTGGCTAGCAACACTCCGCTTAGGCCCCAATTGGCATTGAAAGCGGTCGCAGAGGTTCGGTCCGATCAATCAGCTGGTCGTCAAGCCCTCACAACAATATGACTGTCTCGACAATATACTCGACACAAACAAGTACCCAGCCCAATTTTATCTTAAAGTTATTTGAAGGTGAGGCTCAGGGTCAAGTGTGCTGTGATAGCAATACTTGAAGCCCTTTAACTGTGTGCAAATAAATAATAAATATTAAATAGAATAATTAGCTTTAAAAAGCAATACGTAAAATCATTTAACTGTGTGCAAAACAAAAATAATGTTACCTGCAAACTATTCGCTTACAAATTAGATAGATAGATAGATAGATAGATAGATTGATATGAATAGACTAAGATAGATAGATAGATAGATAGATATGAACAGACTCTGTGATAGATAGATAGATAGATAGATAGATAGATAGATAGATAGATAGATAGATATGAATAGACTAAGATAGATTGATAGATATGAACAGACTGTAGGATAGATAGATAGATAGATAGATAGATAGATAGATAATGAAAAGACAGACATAAATAGATATGAATAGACTAAGATAGATAGATAGATGGAATACCTACAGGGCCAGAATCTATCTACCTAATTTTCACAAACTGGATCTTTAGGACAATTCTGATCCGGAGATAGATAATTTCTGGCTCTTGAGGTTGTCCAATTTCTCTCTACTAAGAATAGTAAGTACTTTTACGTATCAGCTTAGGTACCTTTGTCGGTGTTTTTTTCTTTTGACCCGACATTGTGGTGCTGATTGATTATTTTCAATGACTTCTACACTGAGGTGTAGAGGAGGGTACCACTCCTTTCCCGGGATTGTTCCACTTACCCTTGATCCATACCCTTTAATGCTGAGTGTAAAGCAAGGAGGCATCAAATATCATTTTTGAGTCTTTGGTATGACTCGACCCACACACACACACACACATACACATGCTTGTATACAAATACACAAATTTGTGCATTTTACGCTAGCGTGGGCTTTATTCTTAAAATAGTTCAATCATATATATCAATACAGAGAGATAGATAGATAGATAGATAGAGAGAGAGAGAGAGAGAGAGAGAGAGAGAGAGAGAACGGAAAGAAAAAGAAAGAAAGCATGAACTGTAATAGACAGAGTGATAGATAGATACATACATACACACATACATATGACCAGCCAGGGATAGATAGATAGATAGATAGATAGATCATGAATGGACTGACTTAAATAGATATGAATAGACTAAGATAGATAGATAAATAGAGCGAGAGAGAGAGAGAGAACAGAAAGAAAAAGAAAGATAGAATGAACTGTGATAGATAGATAGATAGATAGATGTGGAGTCCCATTAACCAATTGGGTTCCTCAAGCATATATTTACCCAACCCCTCTACTACGTGCCAGGCGCATTTTTTGAGTGGAGTACAGCTGGTATGAACTAAATTTTCCTTCTTCTAGACTGGTTGCCTTATCAAGGCTAAAGAACCCTGTGTGCTCTGCAATTTATTCATAGCTTGTGGGAGAACATATGGATTCATACCTTCAAGATTTCAACTCTGGTAACCGATTCCATTTCCTACGACATTAACCACGAACGCCACTCAAAATATGATCCATGATGATACTGATGCTTCGTTCTGGGGATGAACGAGCGATTCTAATTTGTATTTGATACTTGTCTTTTATTAGGCTTCGAATGCGAGTATAGAGAACACAGTGGGAATTTGAATTAGATATAAAATACGAAATTTTTATTGTTTGTGAATTGATTTATGCAAGCATATTTGAATTCTAAAGGACATTGATTTAGTTTGATTTGGTTGGGTTGGGTTGGGTTTTATGGCATATCAACCCTTATAGTTTATTTAGTGCCAATTCCTGTTTATACGAATATATTAAATATATATGATTTGTAAACACATTTTTAATATTATTTTAAACGAGCCTGGGCTCAGTTTTTTTTTTTGGGGGGGGGGTCACATAGTTAAATGGTTTCAGTATTGCTATGTATCACTAACAATTAAATTCGACCATTATTTGTTTATATACTGTTAAATGGTCAATGTGTTCAATCTTTAACAATTCAATCTAATATGTCATTAGCTCGCACACAATTTAAATGGTCAAACAGTTCTATTTGACCCATTGACAGGACCCCATTAGGTGCCATCACTCCGGGTCAGAGTTGACCAAGGAGCGATGGCAATGGGGAGGTACTTCATATTTCCCAATGCTTCAGGACTGGATCCTCACCATCAGATTGTTTAGTGTCATATCCAAGATACTCGTTTGGGGTTAACCCTTCTGCAGAGATGAAGTCAGTGTATTCTACAGTCCCAGCTGACTAGGCTGAGAACATTGAATACCAACTAGTGCCAGTTTAATAAATCCAATGGCACCAGAAGGAGGTCGAAAAGTAGACGGTCGAAACGTTGGAAATAAAATCAAGTAATGATATTGATATATCAGTACAGGAGGTGCCCGTGGTGTAATGGTTATCGTCGGAGGAAATGAACACGGCAACACGAGTTCAAATCCTGGACTGATTGCATTTCACATAACACTAATACCCTTGTGAAAGGTATGAATCCAATTATTCTCCCTCCAGCTATGGGTAAATAGTAGGGCAGACTAGGTTCTTCAGCCTTGGTGAGGCAACTAGTCTAGGAGAAGGAAAACTCTGAATTCAAACCTGTTAAACTCCACTTAAAAATTGACCTTGTGTCATATCCTGCTCGAGCGGAGGGGTTAGGTAAATATGGATATATAAGTACGTGGCTTCGAGAGTTATACTTGTCCGAATAACACTTTTAACCTGGAAAATCTAGTTTTCCTGATGAAAAATATTCCTATCTAATACAAATAATTTGCGCACAATTATATGATATCAAGTATTTTTATCTAATACAAATAATTGCACAGTCATGTTGTATCAAGTATTCCAATCTAATACAAATAATTTGCATACATTTCTATGGTATCAAGTTTTCTTATCTAATACAAATAATTTGTACATAATCATAGCATTTCAAGTATTCCTATCCAATGCAAATAATCTTAAAACATCTATTTATCATTGAGATGAGGCCCTGATAAGCGCTACCTCTTCGAGTCAGAGTGAACCATAGAATAATTGATATTACTTCAAGTTCTAAATCTCTGTCGTACATTTTTATTGTCATTATTCCCAGGTCCACTCTGACTCGGCGTGGCAGTGTCTGTTAAGGCCCACCTATGGGTCAAAGAGATCTATAAAAAAGTTATAAGGATTGGATACAATACCCATGACACTCCTTTTTTTGTGGGAGTAGCCTTACTCCTTAGCAGAGGATACAATCGGCATTGTCTTGGCCCTGTGGACAGCGCGGTATATAAAAAGTCATTTTTTGACAAAATAATATGTTTATAGCTTCTTATATTTACATTTGCTTCTAAACAATATATATATATATATATTACTCTTTGCAAGTTTTTCATACTAGTATTAGCTGATGATCTTTCACTAGAGTCTGAGTGACAAGAAGTCTCCTCAGGTCTCCAGGACTTTTCTTAGTATTCAGGCCGATCTCAACAATGCTGTTGTTTGGATGGTCTCAGCTCGTCCTTTGATTTCAACTCTTCCAGCCCTCTTACCAACTTCTTGGTGTTCGTTCCGAGTGCACCAATTACAATTGGTATTTCCGTCACCTTCATGTTCCATAGCTTTCTTAGTTCTCCGGCAAGGTCTAAGTACTTGTCACTCTTTTCGTTTTCTTTAATTTTCACTCAGCAAAGTCTACTCTTCGGCAGCTTCTATCTCTCTCTCTTTTTTTTTCTTTTGTTAATTATCACTAGGTCTGATCTTCTGGCCCAGATTAGGGATAATCGGTTCGTATCTTAAAATCCCAGGGAATTTTGTGTCTTTCTCTCGGACCGATTCTGCTTTGTGCATATACCATTTGGTAGTATGGTCAAATTTTAATTTCTTGCGCAATTCCAAGTGGATCACCTTCCCCACCAAGTTGTGTCTATTATTATTATTATTATTATTATTATTAGAAGAAGAAGAAGAAGAAGAAGAAGAAGAAGAAGAAGAAGAAGAAGAAGAAGAAGAAGAAGAAGAAGAAGAAGAAGAAGGTTCATTAGAATTAGTGATGTAATTATCAAAGATATCTGCTAAGATTTACTTCAATTTCATCTTCGATACAATTAAAATTTGCAATATATCTACTTATTTATATTTGTTTATCTATTTATTTTTGTTTTATTTTTATTTTATCTTTGTTCTATTTATTTTTATTTAATTTTATTTTTATTTTATTTATTTTTATTTTATTTTTATTCTATTTATTTTTATTTTATTTTTATTCTATTTTATTTTATTTTTATTTTATCTATTTTTATTTTATTTTTATTCTATTTATTTTTATTCTGTTTTTATTTTATTTTTATTTTATTTATTTTTATTTTATTTTTATTCTAATTATTTTTATTTTATTTTTATTGCACTCGGTTTTCGGTGAAAAGATCCCGACCAGCGTCTACTATAAATCTTTTATATAATCTAAAGCGAATTTCTCAACTACAGAGATAATCTTCTTTTTGGTTGGTCAGAAATGGAATTTCAATAAGCCCAAGACCGTCAAATCTTATAAATGAATTTAGTTTTCCGAGAGAACAAAACAAGAAGAATAAAAAGAAAGAAAAAAAGAGAGAAAAAAAGGAAGCAAAGAAAGAACAGCAGGATGACAGTATAGCAGAAGAATTAAAGAAAAAAGAAAAAAGTCACAGAAAATAAACGAAACAAGATAAGAAAGAAAGAAAGAAAGAATGCAACGATAAAATGCAAGAAAGAAAGAAAGAAAGAAAGGACGAAAGAAAAAAAGAATGCTACGAAAAAATGCAAGAAAGAAAGAAAGAAAGATAGAATGCTATGAAAAAATACAAGAAAGAAAAAAAGAAAGAAAGAAAGAAAGAAAGAAAGAAAGAAAGAATGCTATGAAAAAATGCAAGAAAGAAAAAAAGAAAGAATGCTACGAAAAAATGCAAGAAAGAAAGAAAGAAAGATAGAATGCTATGAAAAAATACAAGAAAGAAAAAAAGAAAGAAAGAAAGAAAGAAAGAATGCTACGAAAAAATGCAAGAAAGAAAGAAAGAAAGAAAAATGCAAGAAAGAAAGAAAGAATGCAACGAAAAAGTACAAGAAAAAAAAGAAAGAAAGAAAGAAAAAATGCTACAAAAAAATGCAAGAAAGAAAGAAAAAAAGTAAGAAAGAAAGAAAAAAAGAATGCTATAAAAAATGCAAGAAAGAAAGAAAGAAAGAATGAAAGATGCAAGAAAGAAAGAAAGAATGCAACGAAAAAATACAAGAAAAAAAGAAAGAAAGAAAGAAAGAAAGAAAGAAAAAATGCTACGAAAAAATACAAGAAAGAAAGAAAGAAAGAAAGAAAGAAAGAAAGAATGCTACAAAAAATACAAGAAAGAAAGAAAGAAAGAAAGAAAGAAAGAAAGAAAGAAAGAAAGAAAAATGCAAGAAAGAAAGAAAGAATGCAACGAAAAAATACAAGAAAGAAAGAAAAAAAGAAAGAAAGAAAGAAAGAAAGAATGCTACAAAAAAATTACAAGAAAGACAGAAAGAAAGAAAGAAAGAATGCTACGAAAAAATGCAAGAAAGAAATAAAGAAAGAAATAAAAATGCAAGAAAGAAAGAAAGAATGCAACGAAAAAATACAAGAAAGAAAGAAAGAAAGAAAGAAAGAAAGAATGCTACGAAAAAATGCAAGAAAGAAAGAAAGAAAGAAAGAATGTTACAAAAAATACAAGAAAGAAAGAAATAAAAATGCAAGAAAG
>OY757937.1:9966044-9981044 GCA_963585895.1 Sepioteuthis lessoniana
TAGATAGATAGATAGACGTCGAATTTGTAGTGAAAGAATCGAAAGAAGTTCATCTTCTGTGTAAAGCCCGACGGTTTTTACCCATTGGCTATAATCGGCAGTGTAAACGACCAATCAGATGTGTCGTATTACATCCGGGCACTTAACCTAATTGAATTTCGTTGTTGATTGGCTGTCTTGTTCGAGGCTATTATAAGTCAATGGAATTACCAATGACTACAAAAAGAAGAAAAAAAACTTCTTGTGTCTCTTTGATTGTTTTCTCCTAATTTTTTTTTCTTTTTGTTCTTCCCTGAAACCATCTTAAACTGACGAATAAATAAGTCAGTGAATAAGAGACTTGCTCTTTTATCTTTCACTCATTATTTTCTTCGAACTAAATCCTCCATTTCGTCTTCCCGTTGTCACAATTTCATCGCTTTAATTTTCAGGCACATTCCACTCTCTCGTTTTTCTTTAATTTTTATTAACACAATGCACAGTTTCTTGCTTTTTAAAGACTTATTCCTACACCAACGCTCTATATATATATATACATATATATATAACGTGTTGGTATATATATATACATATATATATACAGATATATATATGTGTGTGTGTGTGTGTGTGTGCTAGAATGTTTGTCATTATTCTTACACACTAGTTGTATAATAATATATGCATTTTTATCAATTCTTTATCAATTAGGGCATCTCGGGTAGTGTATTGGTTAACAAGCTTGACTAGCAAACCTACAAGAGTGAGTTCGAGTCTCATTGGGTGCCCCATTCAATCGGCATTGTGCCATATCGAAGCAAAGAGCTTCGTAAATTACAATTCTTTATCAATTCGAGTATTCGAACTATTGTCTTCAACTTTATTGTTATATTCACGACGTTTCAGTCGATGCATCTTTTGGCCTTCTTCATGTGTTTCATGTCGAGCTCATGAGCCCACACTGTACTTCGAACGTAACCCTTCGTCCTTCTCCAGGTGTTTCTTGTCGAATTCGAGAACCCACACAGACCTCTAAACTGAACCCTTTATCTTATCCAAGGAGGTAGAGTGTTCTAATTCTGTTAATCATAAACGGGTATAAGTGTTATATTATGTTATAGTAAGTATTCCTTGTTATTAAAGAAAAGTTGCAATATGAGCTAATGTAAAAAAAAAAAATCGTACATATAAGTAGTGAATTGTATCTCATGAGCTGGGGTGTCTTCGTGGTGTAATGGTTAAAGAGCTGTACTGTGGAATCGTCATCATCATCATGTCGTGCCGCTAGCACGGATATCCCTGACCCTCTCTCGCCACTGCTCCCTATCGTTCATCGCCTCTGACAGGTCTTCAGGGCTACATTCCGTATCCTCACATAGCTGCTGAATGTATGTTCGAGCTGGTCGACCTGCTTTTGCCCGGCCATATGTAAGAGTCCATAGGAGTACATCACTTATGAGCTCGTCCCTGCTTCTCCAGCAGTGTCCTGCATACCTGGTTCGTCTAGCTTGGATAGCTTTCGTGATGGGAGGTAGGTGGCCGTATAGTTGGTGTCTTGTGGGGTGTTGCCGCCAGGACTTGTTCAATATTGCTTTCAACATTCTTGTGTAATTGCCGTCTAGTTCTTCTCCAGCCGTTTAATTAGCATCCAAGTAGTGCATCCATACTGCAGTATTGATACGACCACTGCCTGGAAGAAACTGTGTTTCATTTTATCGGTCAGGTCTGATTTCCATATGATCGATAGCCTATCGATAGCTGTCCATGCCTTCGTTAGCCGCGTGTCGATGTCCTTGTCGGTTGATGAGACGCTGCTTCCTAGGTAGGTGAATTTGTCTACTAGTTTCAGAGAGGTTCTGTCTAGTGTGGAAATGTCGCCTGTTTGATTATAGCACATATGTTCCGTTTTGTGTGCGTTCACTTTCGGACCAATACCCTTGTAAAGGTATGAATCCCCTTATTTCCCAACAATGGGTTAAATAGCATCACTGCTGTTTTTCTAGAAGGGTAGCCTTAGATAGCCCACAAAGTTTGATATACCGTTAACGAAACCAACCCAAACTCATAGGTTGATGGAAACATTAAGCTTATAAGTCCCCAAAATTCAATCTGAATTGTTCAACAGGGCGTAATGGATCGTAGGCGTTTGGTTGAAAACATCGGGAGGTTGCAGGTTCAATCCCTACTACATGTGTAACATATTGAACTTCGACCCAGCCGTCAGTCGAGAAACAAGCGCATCCGGTCGAAGATATCACCTTGACATGTGGACGGGTTGAATTCGGTGCAGATGCGACGCCTACAAGAAGCAGTTGGGTGTCAAACAATTATATAACCCGGTGCCATAGTTGGAGTCAGTTGCGGTCGGAGTTCGAGTTGCAGTTCGAGGCATTGAGAACCAGCTCCCAGCAGAAGGCTTGGGCCGTCAGGACCCCCGGTTGGGCAGCCCAGCAGAATGTGAAAAGAAGTGCTGCTGTAGACTGAGGAACTGGGGGTCAATATATTGCAGTCTGTTCAGTCTCCAACTCACCTCTCACACACAACCCTTTCGCATAAAGTGTGAGAGGTATATTTTTCTAAAGAAGTGTGTTCGTTCGTCATTATTGTTGATTTTGTTTCCGCATGTATATGTATACGTATAGTTGTATCACGGCTATACGACACATGTCAATAATAAACTATACTTGCAAAAGCTTAACACTTGTACCCGCTCGTAGTTAACAGAATTAAAACAATGTACATGGATTAAATAAAGGGTTTAGTTTAAAGGTCTGCGTGGGCTCCTAATTTCAGAAAGAAGGCCGAAGGACGCATCGGCCGAAACGTTGTGAGCATAACAATAAAGATGCGGTAAGTAGTCCAAATATTCTAACTAATAAAAGTTATTTAGCTTCATCTCATAGATTTTGATAAATAATATTTTAGATGAAAATTTGTCATTAATTCTCCCGGGACATTAGGGTAATGAGTAAAGTGTTCGCCAATGGTCCGGGAGACCAGGGTTCAATCTCAGGTCGAGTCATACCAAAGACTCAAAAAATGGTACTTGGTGCTATCTTGCTTAACACTCAGCATTATAAGGTAAGGATCAAGGGTAAAGTGGAGCAATCCAGGGAAAGGAGTAGCGCCCTTCCCTACACCTCGGTGTAGTAGCTGTTGAAAAGGGAGCAATCGGCTCACCCTCTATTATGCCCCCCCCCCGATATCATTTATTCTAATACTTTCTTCATCTTGATTTAATTGCAATTTTTTGTTATTTCATTAATCTTTAAGGTTTTTTCTCATTTATTTATTCAACGGCATATCAACTCCTTATGGGTTATTAAATACTGCAGTTTAATTCATTTCTACATGTTTGATTATAATCATGACTTTATTTTCAAAGTTCCATATCATTTTTTTTAACATTTGTGTGCAAACAAATGATCATATGTAAATATGTGAAACGCCTAGCAAAGAAGAGGATTTCAATCGAGAGATTATCGATCGTATGAAAGTCTCATCTATCCGATTAAATAAAACAGGATTTCTTCCAAGCATTAGTTGTGTCCATACTACTGTATGGATGCGCCACATTGACGGTGGGGTGTCCTCGAGGTGTAATGGTTAAAGCAATGGACTGAGGAATCGTAGTAAGCGAGTTCATACTCCAGTCACGCTATTACGTTCACTTTTGGGCAAATACTCTTGGAAAAGGTATGGACCCCCTTATCCTCCCAGCTATAGGTTAAATAGTACCACTACTGTTCTACTAGAAGAATAGATTTGGCATTAAATAACCTACAAATGTTGATATGCCATTAAATAAAGAAACCAAACCAAATCAATCATGGACGGTAAGAAAACGAAAAGAGAAAAAGCAAGAAGAGAACTGCGCAAGACTGCTACGAGCTATTTAAAACAAATCTTGGAAGCAACACACCACGAAACAACAGCTGTATGGCCACTTACATCTCATCTAAAAACAGGAAGACAAACAAGACGTGTAGGACTCTACTGGAGAAGTAAGAACGAACTCAGTAGTGACGTTCTTCTATGAACCCCTACAAATGGAAGTGTTAGTGTTAGCCGAAAAGCAAGAATTTATCTACATAAGCTCTGTGCAGGTAGTTTGGAAGAACTGCCAGGAGCGATGGATGATAGGGACGGATGGAGAGAGAGTGTCAGAGAAATCCGTGCAGTCAGCGTGACTTGATGATGATGATGATGATGTGCTGTAAAGAATTTCAATCTGATTCAAATAATTTGCACACATCTCTATGGTTTCAAGTAACAACTTCTATTTAATAATAATAATGATAATTTTTGTACATCTTTATATGGTTTCAACCAGACATTGGAATAATGGTTAGACTGTTGGCCAATGGCCCGGGAAACCGGAGTTCAATCCCAGGTCGAGTCATACCAAAGTCTCAAAAAATAATTCTTGATGCCTCCTTGCTTAATACTCAGCATTATAAGGTACGGATCAAGGGTGAAGTGGTGCAATCCAGGGAATGGAGTAGCGTCCTCACGTACACCTCGGTGTAGTAGGTATTGAAAAGGGAGCCTTCCGGTCACCCTTGACTACGGCTCTAACTTTACTTATATGTTTTCAAGTATTACTTACTGATAATAATAATTTTTAAACAGATTTATTAAACCCACGGATGAGACCTCAATTGCTATTACCGCACAAGGACAGACTGGACAAGGGCACAATGGCAATGAAGGCATGTAAATCGTTTCGAAGGCATGTTGACACATTAATTAAAAAAATTGAGGCCATATTGAGTAAATTTACTGTTTTGTGTTTACCTTCTTATTATATTGATTATTATACTAGAATATTCTTTTTTCTCTATTTTAGCCTTCAAATATATGGACTCTAACGAGCCGAACCATAACCCCCTTGATTACGCTATATGGGGCGTTTTAGAAAATAAAACAAATGCAACTTCCCATCCAAATATTGGTTCGCTTACGACTGCTATTGGGGAGGAATGGAATAAAATGTCTGAAGAATTTATTTTAAAGGCACGCAAATCGTTTTGAAGGCGTGACGATACAATGATTGAAAAAAAAAATGGCGACCATATTGAGTAAATCTAAATCTTCTTATTTTGTTGTTTACTTTTGAAAATTAAAATTAATCTTGTTTTATGATAGGGTCGCTTATTATTATACAAGAATATTCCTGATTTTGCTTCCACACCCAATAAATATACATGCGTTCTTTAGAATAGCTTCAAACTTAATTTAAAAACGGACTTATAATACAAACAGATAAATCACAACCCACAGTTTTACGTTCTTACAATTGTCAAGCAAAAAAGAATGACGAATGGTTGTGAAAACGTGAAACTCGTAGTCGCGTTTGATCTGTTTTTATCTA
Organism: Sepioteuthis lessoniana; assembly: GCA_963585895.1. Taxonomy (NCBI): domain Eukaryota; kingdom Metazoa; phylum Mollusca; class Cephalopoda; order Myopsida; family Loliginidae; genus Sepioteuthis; species Sepioteuthis lessoniana. The sequence goes on from OY757937.1 coordinate 9,971,398, forward strand.
AAATTTGTTTTTAAATTCTGTTGTGAAGTTATTTCATAATACGAGTCACTCTATCTTGAATACTAAAAGACAACAAGACGAGTGTAAGTTGTATGATCGCCAATGGTCAGAGAGACCAGAGTTCAATCCCAGTTTAATGTCATACTTAGGACACCGCTTTTTCTTCTTTGGTGGGAGTGTTTTGACCCTACAACTGAGGATACAGTCATCTTGGACAGTGAACAGTTTCTCTCATTTCTAAAACACATTACAACATCATCAATATATATATATATATATATATATATATACGAGGTGCGGAAACACAATACGAATTTTTTTTTTTTTTTTTTTTGGCTAAACCGTCCAATTTTTTAACTCTATTATTCAAGCACTTTTTTTTTAAATAAAGTCCAGCACAAGCAAGGAAAGAAATGACAAAGAATCTATGATTTGCTTAACGCCGAAACAAAGCCAAAAAATTTCCGAAATGATTGAAGTTTCTTTATCTACCGTATACAAAGCAAATAAAACATTTTTTAACATAAAAAGAGATTCTTCAGGAAAAGAGAGAGAATAGAATGGAACAAAAACGAAAAGAAGGCTTTTAAACAGCTCTCACCACGGCGATAAAGAAGGAACCCACAACGTGAAATAAGAAAGGTGCTAATGAATTGAAAGTCCACAAAAAAACTGTGAGGACAGCAATTAAACAAGATTTACGTCTAAAATCGTTTGCCAGGACACCCCGACATTTTTAAGTAGGAAGATGAAAAAGGAAAGGCTCACGAGTTGCAAACAAACTCAACAATTTGTCAGGAAAATTCTTCTCTAATCTAACCTTCAAATCTATGGCCCTAACCCCTTTAATTACGCTATATGGTGTGTTTTAAAAAACAAAACAAATTCAACTTCCCATCTAAATATTGGTTCGCTTAAAACTGCTATTGAGAAGGAATGGAATAAAATGTTTGAAGAATTTATTTTAAAGGCGTGCAAATCGTTTTGAAAGCATGTTGACAAATTAATTGAAAAATATTGCGGCTTTATTGATTAAATTTACTGTTTTGTGTCTGTTTTTCTTAATTTATTGCTTATTTTTTAAATCACAATTAATCTTGTTTTATGATAAAGTCGTTTATTATCGAGGCGCCTTCAATAAGTTCCCAGACTTTTTTCGTATTGGCACTTTTATTGATAGTAAACACATGAAACTCTAGTCCCCTTCGAAATAATCTCCTCCAGCTGCAATGAACTTGCTGTGTCATTCCAACAACTTCTGCAAGGCCCCATTGAAGTCCTCTTGTGTGAGCGTGTCATCTCCTCAATTGTCTCATAACCACAGCCTCTGAGCTGAAAGAATAGCCAAAAGTCACAGGGAGCAAGGTCTGGAGGGTGACGAACTGTCTTGATGCCCATCTTGGTCAAATAGCCTGTGACAAGGATGGAGTTGTGGACTGATGCATTGTCCTGGTGGAAAGGTCACTGACCAGATTTGAAGAGTGCTGGCCTCTTCTGACGGAATCTCTTCCTGAACTCCCTTAAAACCTCAACATGGTATTCCTTGTTGACTGTCTGTCCAGTGGGAACCCAGTGCATGTAGATCATGCCAGTTCTGTCAAAAAAAAAGGATCATCAAAAGTTTGAGGGTGGATTTGCTCTGTCTGGCCTTCTTGGGTCTGAGAGAGCCAGCATGCTTCCACTGGGAACTCTGTCTCTTGGTCTCTGGGTCATAGCAGTAGATCCAGCTTTCATCGCAGATCACCAGAGCATCAAGAACTGCAGGATCTGAATTGAACAGCTCGACCATTTCCCTGCTGTCATGACAACGTCTGATCTTCTCTGAGCATCCTTGGGACAAACTTGATGCAAATCTTCCGCATCTTCAGTTCCTCGCGAATAACTGTGTACAGTTCCCACACTGACATCAAACTGTGCACTTATTCTCTCTATACACACACGACGGTTCTTATCCATGAAATTCTTTATTTGGCCAATCAACTCTGGTGTATTGACTTCTTTACTCCTCCGACACCTCTCATCATCCCTCACAGACTCCCTGCCTTCCTTGAATCGCTTATGCCACTCAAAAAATCATGCTCGATTCATGCAAGATACTCCAAAAGCAATCTGGAGCATTCCATACGTTTCTGTGGCACTTTTTTCAAGTTTAAAACACAATTTTATTGCATATCGTTCTTCTAAAGTGTCCTCACGTCCAGATTGTATTTCTGAAATTCATCAGCTGTGACAATCAGGCTTTAGTAGGGTGTATTCCAATTCTTGCTGTAGCTGTTCATTTAAAGCTGAAATCATAAAAATTGGTCAGTCATATCATAAGATATATAGCAATAACATACTGAATTTTCAAGAGTCTACAACAATTTTAAATGCCTGTAAAAAAAACTTATGGAAGTCACCTCGATTATACTAGATTATTCCAATTTTACTTCTCACTCAGTATATATATATATATATATACGTATGTGTGTGTTCTTTAAAATAGCTTCAAACGGAATTTTAAAACGGAACTAAAATACAAACAGGTCAAATCACAATCCACAGTTTCACGTTTTTACAATTGTCAACGGAAAAGGAAAGCCTAATGGCTGTGAAAACGTGAAACTCGTAGTCGCGTTTGATCTTTTTTTATCTTGAATTTGTTTTCAAATTCTGTTGTGAAGTTGTTTTATAATACGAGTCGCTCTATCTTCTATACTGAAAGACAGCAAAACAAGCGTAAGTTGTATGTTCGCCAATGATCCAGGGTTCAATCCAAGGTTGGGTCATACCAAAGACTCAAAAATGGTACTTGATGCCTCCTTGCTTAACACCCAGTACGATAAGGTGTTGCATAGTACACTGTGTCGTTATTAACAACGAGGAACACGTATGTATATAAAAATATAAGATTATACTTTTATTTTCGGCGATGATACTTGTGTGGAGCAAAAAGCAATCGCAGAGAGTTCGCGAACATGGAGGAGCTGTCGGGAGACGGACGAGCCAGTGAACAACTGACTTTAGCCGAAATTCGGGAACTTACATAGTCTACAACTCTCACGCGACCTGCAGCAATTCCTCTTTTTCGTTAACCATGGTTATGCCCACATCTCACTTCTTTGCTTTTCATTGGTTATGTGGTCTGCTTCCCAATGGCTACTTGCCCAAGCCCGTTTCTGTGGGCGTACGCATCTGCCACTATCACCGAATTCAACGACGCTCACTGTTCAGGTGATTTTCCGATATCTTCGACCGGATGCACCTGTTTTCAACATAACAACTGTGGGCATGCTGACATTTAGGCAATCACCTTCTTGATATTATCCTTGAGCGGATATAATCCCGTCAACATCCTCTGATACACAGCACCTGTGTGTTATATTTGGACCTTCGACCCAGCCTAAAAATGCTATTCCAAGGTGATATACCGGAAGGAAGTGACACATTCCAATGGCCAGTAATCGAAAGAGATCGCGTGGGTGGATTAAGGCTTATGATATGGGACAAGGTGAAGGTCCCATTGTGCCACTAATAGTGATGCACCGGAAGAGAGTAACCTCTGAACTGCATGACAGTTATTTCCGCTTGATGACGATTAAACATCCGATTCAAAGATCCAGTATGCGATCGTGTGGGCGTTGAGTTATTATTTAACTCAGTTGAGTTTGGGTCCCAGGGCAGTTGCCAGCAAATTTCCAGACAGCTAGAGACCAGATGTGGTAGGGAAGGCCACACCCGACCGAGGGGGCCCTCAGGAGCCCCGATGGAGTGGACCCCAGAATCAGGAGAACAAGAAAGACACAACGTGACGGTCATAACAGTGGGGTCAAAATATGAAGTTTATGTTCGGTCTCCAGCACTCTCTCACATGCAAACCTTGAACAACCCTTTCGAACCCTTGCAATAAAGTGAGAGGTAAATATGTTGCTAAAGAAGTCTTCTTGCGTCTTCCTTCCTGCGTTTTTATCATGCGTCGTTTATTCATGCGTCTGTTTAATTATCGAGTCGTTATCATACGGCAAATGAGTATATAACACTGTGGACATGATGACATTTTGATGATCACCCGGTCTCATCAATCTATCTGTCAACAACATCCGCCGTATTCACACCCGCAGGTCACGTTAATATATTACAAAGGTCCAGATCAATGAAAAGGGAATCTTCGGGTTACTGTAGTCGGCCAACTAACTTACTGATTTCGGGTATATTTTGTGTTACGCCTCTTCACTTGCGTCCAGGCAATATTCTCAATGATTTGGTGTCCCGGACACGTGGGCGTAGAAGTACATAAACGAAACAAAAATTTATGATTCGTTTTATTTCCTAAGATGGCTCATAGGGATATTTCATGATTAATAATGATAATAAAAAGGTATCGTCAACAGGTTGAGGAATTATTGCACGGAAACAATGTATCAGAATGACCTGCAAAATATAATCAAACACAACGTCACTTTCAACAACATATAAAATACATTTATTCCGTTGGCATTTAGCTAACAAAATAATATGAACATAGAATAAAGTTCAAGAGATATGTTGTATATTGACCCTTGACCGAGCCGTCAATCGGAGATGCACCTGTGTAAATAAGTGGAAGAAGAAGCGGAAGCAAGTGGGCGTTATGAAAGAATATAGGCAGGTGCCAGCGGCAGTTGAGTTAGTCGGGGACAGGAAGGCCAGAGTGAGGGCCAGCTGGCAGACTAAGGGCTGTGACCCTCAGCGACCCCCGTTTGAGCAACCCCAGCCAAGATGCAGAAGAAGTGCTGCTATGATCAGGAGAAGAAGTTGGGTCAATATAGCAGTCTTTCTCTGTCGCCACTCATCTCTCGCACACAACAGAAACATCAACCATCTCGAGAATAAAGTGTGAGGGATATATATTTTTATAAAGAAATTTATTCGTTCATTCATTGAAGTTCGTAAATTATGTTTGATTATGTTTCTGCTTATGTATGTATGTGGCTATACAACAGATATACGGATAAGATTTATCTGAGAAACGATATTTAACCGGAAGATTGGATGAGGACACGATATGAAAATTATGTTCAATCAGGCTTCTTCTCAATCGTCATTTTTTTCCCACATGGTCGTTCCTTTTCCTCTCGACTGCTTGTGCCGCGTTTTTCCGTTCAACAGTTCAGCTCAAGTTATTTCGCCCCGCCTTCCAATTCGTTTCGGCTAAGAAAAAGAGGTCTCTTTCTACTCCATAGGTTTCCGATCCGCAACCTCCCACTACTTCTCTTCCAGTGTGTCTGCTGGTTACTGCTATGTTTATACGTCACATTTGTAAAGTTGGAATGTTCAATTATTATAGAAATCATTATGCGTTTTATCTGTTGTTAGTTTATTTACTGCTAAATAAAAAAAACGAAGGGAACGTCTTTTGTGATCATTCCATGCTTTTTGCGATGTGAAGTATTATAAGTTGCCCATCAAATTTTGATATTCAACCGACCAAAAAAGAGCACTTTTATCATCACTGTGAAGGCCTATCAACAGCATGAATTCCCTTCTCTCTCTCTCTCTCTCTCTCTCTCTCTCTCTCTCTTTCATTGCACTTGATAAGTCCTCTAAACGGCACACAGTGTCTGCACAGACCTGATGAATGCAAATTTTTGCTGGTCAGCCAACACTGGTGTGCCCATATGTAGGAGTCCATAAAAGAATGTTGCTTATGAGTTCGCCTTTACTTTTCCAGATATCTTGCTCGTCTTACTTGAATGGTATGAGAGGTAAGAGGTAAGTGTCTATTCAACTGCTATTTTGTAAGCTGCTGCTTCCAAGATTCGTTCAAAAAACATGCTGCCTCCTTGTGCAAATCCTATCAAACTTTTTTCTCCAGATGCTAAAATATCTATCAGTCAAATCGATCTCTTTAAGACAATGAAGTGTTTACTTGTTTAATTTGATTGTGATGATCGACTTTTGCATCATGTATAATTGGAGACCATAATTGTAAACCGGTTCATAGGGTAGAGTGTTCACCAATGATCCGCGAAACCTGGGTTCAATCCCAGGTCACGTTATACTAAAGACTTTAAAAATGGTACTTGATACCTCCTTTCTTAACACTCAGCAATATAAGGTACGTATCAAGGGTAAAGTGGAGAAATCCAGGAAAAGGGGTAGCGCCATCCCCTGTACCTCGGTGTAGTAGCTATTGAAAAGGGAGCCTTCTGGTCACCCTCGACTAAGGTCGCCAACTTTACTTTTATTGTTAAATTGAGTACAGCGATATGAAATAACCAAGAAAGTCTTGTTTACGAAACCTCGAGAAATCTTTAATGAGAAAATATAAAGATATATTTGGCAACTTTTTTTGTGAATTTAACTCTAATAATAAAAATTATCACCAGAAAACCGTTTGGTAAAAAACATTTAATTAACAAAGATTTAATTAAACAACAGGGAAATCAAAAAATAAAGAAAGAATGCAATTTAAGGGTTGGGTTTGATCATACATTTAAAACAGACAATTATATTGTGTCTATTGTAACGAGGGTAAATGAAATGATTGGCTGGATGTTTAGAAATTTTATTTCAAGGGAGATAAAGGTTGTTTTAGAAATAAATAAAACCCGTGGTGTAATGGTTATCGTCGTAGGAAATTGGACACGGTGACATGAGTTCAAATCTTGGACAAGACTGATTGCATTTCACATAGCACTAATACCCTTGGGAAAGGTATGAATCCAATAATTCTCCCTCCAGCTATGAGTAAATAATAGGGCAGACTGGGTTCTTCAGCCTTGGTGAGGTAACTAGTCTAGGAGAAGGAAAAACTCTGAATCCAAACCTGTTAAACTCCGCTTAAAATTGACCTTGTGTCATATCCTGCCCGAGCGGAGGGGTTGGTAAATATGAGAAATAAATAAAATCCAAAAAAGACGCCATATAAAATAGTGTACTCATACCCGGGTTCCAGTGACTAGACATGGAAATTGAAGAATAATTTTAAAATTGGAGGGCAAGCAAAGAATGGCAAAAATGATTTTAAAAAGTAAAAGGTTACAGTTAAAAGGAGAGATTTAATCATATTACGATTTACTAAAAAGATGAACAAGAGATGATCTCGTTAAATCTTTCAAAATAATAAATGGAATTTTTAACACTGTAGACATTTTTTCAATATTTCTCCTCGTACTGGAAATTTACTGTCAAGACAGATTTTAAAAACTAGTTCTACCACCCAATCGGGTTTTTTTTTTGGTAATCTACATAAATAAAAATGTAAATGTTTGTTACTAACCGATAATCTCCAGTTTTATACCACTAATTGGTTTAAAATTTTCAGAGAGTATTTTATTCGAATTCGGAAGTGTTTTTATACACTTATTATCCAAAAATATTACAATAATTAAAAAAATATTTTTAATAAGTCGTTTTTCTCCGACAAAAGCCGAACGCGAAAACATAACTTCCTTTTCCAAGAATTTTAAACGTGATTTATTTTTTCAGCTTAGTCACTTTTCTTTCTTTTTTGGTTGACTTAAACAGAGACACTAAACTTTAAACCATATTTTGTTGGTTCAGTAGTAAGTAATTTTTTTTTTTATTCTAACGAATTGTTTACAAAATATTTTTTGTGTTTAACTTCAACGAAAGACATCCATTAAAAAGTTTTCTTTCTTAAACCATATTTCGTTGGTTCAGTAGTAACGAATTGTTTACTAAATATTTTATTTTCTTTTTTCAATATGACATTTTTTTCTCTTAAAGTTCAACGAAAGACATCTATATGAAAAAAATGTGAAACATGCATTTTCTTCTTTTTTCCCATTTAAACAAACTGGGCCACAGCAACGCGTGGCCGGTTACAGATAGTAGAGTTATATATTTTTGAAGCTAATTGCCAAGTCAGATCAAAAACAGTAAACGTGGAGAAAATTTTAAGATTAAATTGGATTATTTCAGAAAAAATGGTGAGTAAAGGATTAAAGATGGCATTGTTGGGAACTGTTGGATGAATTACTCATGGATACAACAGTGAGGGCCGACCAGCAAAAAATTACTTTCATCAGCTCTGTACAGACACTGAGTGCCATCGAGATGATGTCCCAAGTGCAATGACCAATAGGGACAGATAGAGAGAAAGTCAGAAGGGAATCTTTGCTGTTAGTTCACCTTCATGATGATGATGACATTTTTCATCTTGATTGCCGCCTCTAATACCATTGTAATAGATTTTAGTAACATGTTATCTCCTAAAGGAACACACCCTCCCCCACAGCACTAAAAATGATTGTCAAACGGTGGATGTGAGTACAGTTAGATGGTCGTTAACATACTTCAACAGCGGTGATTAACAAGTCCGATTCAATACAGTTGTCAACCCACAAAATGAAAAGCGCTTTGTCCATACTGATAAGGCGAATGAAAGAAAGACATTTTCCTGACAATAGCAGGATTAACTACTTAACTAGAAAGAAGAACGAGAGGTGATCAAATTGAAACTTTCAAAATAATTAATGGAATTTCCAATTATGATGGATTTCTTTTTTTAATATTTCAAGATAAATTTCAAAAACTACGTCCACTAACCAATTGGATATTTTCTATCAGAACTCATCAGTGTGGCTAAACATACTAGATTCCCGTAGCTGGGATCGAAAACCCGGTTCACTCAAACGCCAATCCAAGACTCTATCCCTCAGCCACGAGGAAACCAGCAGCAGCGAAGTAAATTTTAAACGGTTATGAATCACAATTACTATTGTTTACATACATCCCCTTAACGGCTACCGAGAGCTCAATTCATATGAAGAGCCTTGCATTTTTTGAATTGGATGATTTCAGAAAAAATGGTAAGAAAAAGAAATTAAGAGGGCATTTTTGGGAATTATCAGATGAATTACTTAAGAGAATTTGATCTGTATATAGATATTGTATTAATAGGGTATATTTTCGGGGCACAAATTCCTTTTTTGATTTTTAAGGTTAATTTAAGAAGATAGTAATGTAATATAATGGCCGAGGGATTTCGGTTTCATGCCTTTGGGTTTAGTTCGGCTAAGAACCTTTCGGCTCGGTGCATGGGTTACTTAGGTGCAACATTAACACAGGTGTTCACGCGCACGCGGGCAGAGCGGTCGTGTCACTCAGAGATGTCACAATAGCCCGAGATGGGAAACGGGGTTACAGAGTGCGGTTGATGTCACGCACCGGAAGTGCACGGAGGATTTTGGGAATTTGAAGAAAGTTGAGTAGAGTTGAGAACTGGACACCGAACGAAACGGTTGACTTTCGCTTGCTCGCGGAGGCCTTGGGCAAGTGCCGCACAAGATGTGGGGGGCAGATGAAAAAGCCAGAATAGAAAGATTGTGCCTCTCTCTTCTTATGTCGAAAAACCCTTAAACTCAAAGGTTATAAAAAGTTTCGTACTTGAACCAAGAAGTCATAAGTGCTTTTCGTGTTTCGAGATTCCTATGTTCTATGTTATATATATATATATATATATATATATATATATATATATGAACATTATACGTCCATTTCGCATATCCATATCGGGTCACGGTACAGTAAGAAAAAGCAGATGGACAAGAAGGCCTGAACTAGGTAAAAGGAAATGTTTGTCTGTATGAGAATGTTTGATCAATGGATTGTTTTACTCTGTTTTCAACTGGGATCCAAGTTTTCACATCTTACCCTGTGTC
>OY757937.1:9986044-10053544 GCA_963585895.1 Sepioteuthis lessoniana
ATAATAATAATAATAATAATAATAATAATAATAATAATAATGATAATAATAATAAAATGAAAAATTCAAATTCTCCCGACGACACACTTAAATGTTATTTTTGAGATTTTTTTTTTAAATTCCTAATTCTTATTCTAAATTTTTTTTAAATTTTAGTCTCTTGCTTTTTTTTTTTTGAAAGAAAAATAATGTTGATATATAAATTAGTTAAATAAGATAGAATAAAAAAGGAAAAAAATTAAATACTAATTACGTCACATACATTTTTAAACAGAATACTACTGACAATTATAGAAAACTTACTATTTTCTCATTTCTACATACCAACATCGCCCTGAAGATGGTTTAACAAAAATATACATTCAACTATGGCATATTATTCATATACAAATGCCTACATCCTCAGAATACCTTTTATATATATATATATATATATATATAGTAAATGTATATATATATATATATATAAGTAAATGTAGTTTGATAGAAATATGTGGAAAGTTGGATAAATCAAACGCTTAACTCTGATATAGATGTGTGATATTTCTTTCGGGCTTTATTTCATCTTCACGATCTTCTTCAAGACTGAAGAAGTTCGTGAAGATTAAATAAAACCCGAAAAAAATATTACACATCTAAATCCGAATTAAGTGTTTGATTTATCCAACTTTCCTCATATTTCTATCATACTGACAGATTCAATACAAATCTATCTTTTCAATATAATGTAGTTTGCTATATATATATATATATATATATATATATATATATATATATAAAGAGTGCTCAATATCAGTGATAGATCATATGTAAATTCATGTTAGAATACCGTAGATACGAAGCCAATAGCGATAGGTCACTATCACTTTCTCGTCCATGCTTGGTCTAGTGATCACATAGACGAGAAACTGACGATCACCAAGCGCTATTGATTCCGTTATCTACGCTAATGCTAAATGTCTCCTTCGAAATAGCCTCCTTAAGTTTATCACAAAAGCACACGAGGAGTACTGCTCACAAAGCCCTAACTACATCCACTAACTCAAAATCAACTTAATCATTTAATTAATTTCGGGTGGCATCCCGCCCCAGGCAGCATCTACTCGTCTAGAAGAGATAGGGTTAGGTTCATTGCTTGATGCTTGCAGCGCACCCGTAAAAGAGGAATGCCGCTATTTTTTTATACTTTACCCGTAAGCAGTTGAGACTCGCATTAAATTTAACCTTTTGTCGCATCACGCGTGGGTAGAGCTCCTATGGATTTATCCGTCCTTTTACTAAGTCTTATTTGACATGAAGTTATTTCAGAGTAGGGACCTACGTACCAATCGAAACTCATGCCTGGCCATAACAAAAAATGCTGGGGGTCGCAGGCTTCAAACAATAAATACCCATGCTAAGCAGGTATTGCCTTGGAGGAAAGTACCCTGAGACTGGGCGATTAACTTAATAAGACCCACCTGGCGCGATTACTGCGTGATCCCTATCGAAGACAGGTAAATTAGGTGAAGCTGGAAAATATCTACTATATATACTGTTAAAATTTCTTCTTCTTCTTCTTCGTTCTCAATTTTTATCATGATTCTTCATTTTGAATTTTTAAACTTTTCCATTTTCTCCTCTTTTTCAACTTCATTCCACGGTTCTTCTTCTTCTTCTTCTTCTTCTTCTTCTTCTTCTTCTTCTTCTTCTTCTTCTTCTTCTTCTTCTTCTTCTTCTTCTTCTTCTTATTTCTCTTCTCTTTAGATCATCTCTCTCTTTACATTATCTCTTTCTTTCTTTTCTTTTTACTTTATTCTTCTATTTTTTTTCTTTCCTTTTCTTCTCACCATTCTTATTTATGTACCTCTTTCTTAACTTCTTATGCTCTTTCCCAGTTTTTATTTTTCTTTAATGCTTTCTTTGCTTCATTTTCTTCTGCCATTTTCCTTTGTTTCTCACTTCTTCAGTCATTCCTTAATATTGCATCAACCATCAGTCGTACATTTAGCGCTTTCTTGTTATTCAATTGTACTTTCCATTTAACTATTTATACTGAAACTTTTACTTTCACTTTCACTTTCACTTTCGATTTTATTTCATTAATGTTTTGTCTCCAAATTTTTTTCTTATTTGTTAATCGTCTTTTCTTTAATTTTCTTCCATTACCTTATAAACACTTCTTTTTATACAAAACTCAAACTTCTTTAGTAGAATCGTTTTATTTTGATCATGGTTTTTCCGGATCTACAACCTATTCTTTTTTTTATTTTTAATTCATCAACAGATGAGAATCTTTGTTTATTTGTTATTTTATTTCGGTTTTAGTTACTTCTTGTTTTGTTTTATTTCGTTTGTTTATTTTATTTTATTTTTTATTTTTACTTCTTTTCATTATATGGGAAGAACACATTTACTCAAGTCCAGGGCCAGGCTTCGAAAATCTAAGTTCTTTTTAACTCTTTTAGCTTGTAAATAAGTTTTTAACGCAGATTGTTTTCTATTGTCTACTTTCACTTTTAATTTTAGTTAATGTTTTCCCACTTTAATCATTTTCTGTCTTTTTACTTTTCCCACCTTTTTTTTTTCTTTTTATTCGTTTTTGCTTTTTTTGAATACTTTCAGTTCTTAATTATTTACTTACTATGATTCTTCTGTCTCTCTTCCCGATTAAAGAGATAGTACTTGAATACACAAAAAATCGGGGGGCTCAGGGACGTCTAACGCGCCTTGTTTGAGTACTCGGGTGCAACCCCTCCCATATTTGAAGTAATCAGGGATTGACACGATTAGAAAAAAAATCAGCAGTAGCAGCTTTGTAGCGGAACAAGATCAAAGCAATCGAACTGGCGGGGTTTGTGATTGATTTATTTTAAATGGTATTTCAACCCTTCTAGGATTGTTCGATGCACTGGGGTTAGGGAACTACGTTCATTGTATGTTAATATTTACATTTCTATGCAGTTGTTACTTATGAGGTTTTTTGGTATTTTCGTTTGTTTATTTTTTGGGGGTTTTTTCGTTTTTGTTTTTTTTTTCTTTGAATACAGTTACAAGATATCAAGTATTCCTGTTTGACTTTCAAACTGTGTGCAAACAAATCACTTATGCTAAATAGAATTGTCAGAAATTGAACTATTTTATCATTTAACTGTGTGTAAACAAATGTCTGATGTTTAATTAAATTGTTAATGATTCTTAGCGATACTTGGAAACATTTAACGTTGTTGACATACGCTAAATTGAATTGTTAGAAATAGAACTATTTGATCATTTAACTGCGTGTAAACAAAGGACTGATGTTTAATTGGATTGTTAATGATAGAAAATACTTGAAGCTATTCAACTGTGTGCAAAAAAAAAGATCTCAGGTTCGTTTAAAAATGTTATCAAGAAAATATTTTTACAAATCATATATATCTAATATATATGTAGAAACATGATCGGCAATAAATAACCTACCATCGTTGATATGCCATAAAACCAAACCAAAAAATCCAATAGCTGCTACCATTTCGGTAGACATGGGAGTAATAGCAATAATTCCTCATAGCTCGTGAACAGGAACATCACAATCAAATGTAGTTTCATACATAGGATACCTCCTTTAGATGAACTTGCTCCTCTGCCAGCGTCTTCTTAGTCTCGTCGAAGTTAATTGGTTGGTTGTTTGGGTTTTATGGCAAACCAACCTTTCTAGGTTATCAAATGCCAAATCCATTTTATACAAATTAACAGTTGTATTTCAAACTATACCGATTAGCATAAGTAAACAGCTTGTCAAAAACATTTCTATTTCAAGTTATTCAGTTTAGTCCAACAGTTCTAATTCAACTAGTTGTACTGTAAGTATAGATTTTGTTTACACAGTTAAATGTCAAAACAGTTCTATATTATACAATTCAGTTTAGAGTAAGTACAGTTTCAATCTCAAAAACAGTTCCATGCCAAACAATTCAATTTAGCATAAGTATGCAGTTTGGTTCTATTAAACCCATAAATAGGACCCTATCAGGTGCTACCACTCCGAGCCAGAGTGGACCTGGGAGCGATGACAATGAAGGGGTACTCCACATTCCACAAAGCTCCAGCAATACTGGAACCTCACCATCAGATTGTTTAGTGTGATATATAGGACACTTGTTGGAGGGGTCTTTCACCTCTGCAGAGGTGCAGTCGGTATATTCTACAGCCCCAGCCGACTAGGCAAAACTTAAGTTGAGGGTACCAGTATATGTCTCTACCAAGAGATAAGTTGTACTAGTAGCCGAGCCTAAAAGAGAAACCATGTGTTCCACGTCCCGATTTAACCCGGCCAACTGTAGATACACACAGGAAAAATTTGCAACAAAAAGGAACCAAAGTGTGTTTGGTTGGCAACATGTATTTCATAACAAGTCAAAAATCTACTAAAAAATATTGAATGGAATAGTTTCAAAGAGTCTATTTCATATCCATTATGACAGGAACTGGGGTTGTAGAATACACCGACTGCAGAAGAGTAAGACCTGCCTCCAGCGTGTGTCCTGTATATGACCCTAAACCAGTGTGTTCCCTACCGGGGGTGCTTGAAGCTCTACGGGTGCGAGATCATTTATAGCGGGTGCGAAAACATGGATTTGGTAATTTAGAAAAAATAATAAATGAATTTAAATTTTTAAACTTTAATTCGATAAACATTCAAATTTATTTATCATTTTGCTGTTAATTTTAATCATTTTAATATTATCGGAAGCGAAAACAATTCTTTTGTTAAATCAGCCAGTGTAAAAGGTTTGGTTTGGTTTGGTTTGGTTTGGTGGGTTATTTAACGCCAAATCCATTTTTATGTAAATAATCTGCTCTATTTAAAACAATTCAGTTTAGCATAAGTACACAGTTTAATCGTCAAAAACATTTATTTCAAACTATTCAAGAAGTTATATGTAACAATTCAGTTAAGTGTAAATACAATTTTAATGTCGAAAAACAGTTCTATTTGAAATAATTCAGTTAAGCATAAGCATGCAGTTTAAATGTAAGTACGGTTTAATTGTCAAAAACATTTCTATTTCAAGCTATTCAGTTTACTCAGACAATTCAGTTTAACATAAGAATGCTGTTAGTTCTATTTAACCCATAGATAGGGCCCTATCAGGTGCTGCCACTCCGGGCCAGAGTGGACCTGGGAGCGATGGCAATAAAGGGGTACTCCGTATTCCCCAAAGCTCCAGCATTGCTGGAACCTCACCATCAGATTGTTTAGTGTCATATCCAGGACACTCGTTGGTGGGGGGGGGGTCTTACCCCTCTGCAGAGAAGCAGTCGGTGTATTCTACAGCCCCAGCCGACTGGGCAAGCCAGTGTAAAAGTAATGAGATAAGATGGATAACCTTCAAATTAGCTACCAAAATTTGTTTGAACAATTTGTTCGTATTTAAAATTGTTATAATGATTTTTTTCTTCCTTTTCCACCTTTTCATATCATTTCAAAATTAGCTTAAATAAATCTATAACACAAATGTTGCATGAAATGCCGTCTTCATTTCCATATGAGATATTACTTTTGTGTATATATAGAGAGTGAGTGCGAGATAATACTACAAGTTCTCAAGGGGAGCGAGTCATAGAAAAGGTTGGGATCCCTTTGTAATATAATCATATTTACCAACCCCTCCGCTCGGGCAGGATATGACACAAGGTCAATTTTTAAGCGGAGTTTAACAGGTTTGAATTCAGAGTTTTCCTTCTCCTAGGCTAGTTGCCTCGCCAAGGCTGAAGAACCTAGTCTGTCCTACTATTTACCCATAGCTGGAGGGAGAATATTTGGATTCATACCTTTCCCAAGGGTATAGGTGCTAAGTGAAATGCAATCAGTCAGGTCCAGGATTTGAACTCGTGTCGCTGTGTCCATATCCTGCGACGATAACCATTACACCAAGGGCACCTCCCTTTGTAATATAATGACCGAGGGATTTCGTTTTATATATCTTGCCTTTCGGTTTAGTTAGGCTGAGAACCTTTCGGCTCAGTGCATGGGTTAGGTGCAAACATGAGTGCAGGTGT
The DNA here is from genome assembly GCA_963585895.1 of Sepioteuthis lessoniana. Classification (NCBI taxonomy): domain Eukaryota; kingdom Metazoa; phylum Mollusca; class Cephalopoda; order Myopsida; family Loliginidae; genus Sepioteuthis; species Sepioteuthis lessoniana. The sequence continues at coordinate 9,992,069 of OY757937.1, forward strand.
TCACGCGCGCGGGGGAGCGGACGTGTCATTCAGAGATGTCACAATAAAAATCCCAGATAGAGATGTGACCAGGGATGTGAGTGACGTCATGCACCGGAAGTGTAGGCTGAGATTTTTGAGAAAAGTGAGTGAGTTGAGTTCTGCCTCGGAGGAAGAAGGTTGACTTTCCCTCGCTCACTCGCTCGCTCGCCGTGGCCTTGTGACAGGTGTCGCACGTGGTTTGGGGGAGATGGAAAAGTCAGTCTAGAAAGATGGTATCTCTGCTTTATGTCGAAAAACCTTTTAACTCAAAGGCAATAAAAAGTTTCGTACCTGAAGTCATAAGTGTTTTTCGTGTTTCGGGATTCCTATGTTCTATATATATATGTTATGAACATTCTATGTACATTTCACATATTCATGTACGACTATGTTACACCTTGTCCTAAATCATCTGATGGTTAGGATCCAGTAATGCTGGAACTTTGGGAAATGCGGAGTATTCCTTCATTGCCATCACTCCCAGGTCCATTCAGGCCCTTAGTGGTAGCACCTGAAAGGTTCCTATCCATAGGTCAAATAGAACTGTTTGACATTTAAATTGAGTGCAAGCAAATGACATACTAAATTGAATTGTCTAAAATAGAACTGTTTGCTCGTTTAACTGTAGGTAAATAAATATTTGATATTTAATTGAATTGTTAGTGATACCCTGATAGAACCATTTAACTTTGAGTTATGCTAAATTGAATTGTTAGAAATAGAACTGTTTGATCATTTAACTGTGTGTAAACAAATGACTGATGTTTAATTGAATTATTAGTGATACCCTGTGATCCTTAGAACCATTCTACTTTGAGTTATGCTAAATTGAATTGTTAGAAATAGAACTGTTTGATCATTTAACTGTGTGTAAACAAATGACTGATGTTTAATTGAATTATTAGTGATACCCTGTGATCCTTAGAACCATTTTACTTTGAGTTATGCTAAATTGAATTGTTAGAAATAGAACTGTTTGATCATTTAACTGTGTGTAAACAAATGTTTGATGTTTAATTGAATTGTTTGTGAACATGGAACTATTTAACTTTGTTGACTCATGTTTACAAATCATATTTATCTAATACATATGAATAAACCGGATTTGGTATCAAATAACCCATAATGGTTGATATGCCATTAAACCCAACCTAACCAAACTATAATGATAGATGTTCAGCCTGAACTCCAGAAATTGCCGGAAGTTGTTCGATGCATCTGTTGATCTGATTTGCAATACCATTCAGTGTTTTGTAGGGAAATATGATTTGAATGTTCCCTGAGCTTCTTCTGACTGCAAAAGCATTTATGTCAACATAGCAAGTTAACCAAATTAGATCAATTCTAAGTCTGATTAAGGTATCCAACAACAATGTCAGCTCTGAAACCTCATTAATAAGACAAGTAATTTATACATTACCCAACAATTTGGCCCGACTGTATCATTTTTGTTTTATCTATGGTTTTTATTCCGGACATTGGCCTAGCAGTTAAAGTGTTCACCAATGGCCCGGGAGACCTGGGTTCAGTCCCAGGTCGAGTCATACCAAAGACTCAAAAAATTGTACTTGATACCTCCTTGCTTAACACTCAGCATAAGGTACAGATAAAGGGTAAAGTGGAGCAATCCAGGGAAAGGGGTAGCGACCTCTCCAATACTTTGGTGTAGTAGCTATCGCAAAGGGAGCCTTCGGGTCACCCTCGACTATGGTCGCTAACTTTACTTTACTTCCATGCAATAGAAAATATCAAACGACGAAAATTCTAAAGATATAGTAACTGTTGTTTTCCACTGAATTCTGAGAGCAAATTTTCTTAGCCGTTCTCATATATAATCATAAAAATGTCTCCCAACTTTCTTACTTTTACCTACAGCCAGGCCTCCCTTTTATATTTTTTAAATTTCCATTTCATTATCATTCTACTTCTTGCGAATTTTTCTCTCCGGTTTTAATCGGTATTTTTTGTACAGGAGTCCAAGTGACAGCAAGTCTCCTCAGGACTCTTCTAAGTATTCAAGCTGATCTCAATTATGCTAGGGCCTCACTGCTTTATAATTTCCCCAGTCTCTCTTTCGGGCTCTTTGCGATTGTTCCAAGAGTTCCTACAATGACTGTCACCAAGTATTTGTCTATCTTTTCTCTTTCATATTTACTCAATGATCCAGGGGACAAGTTCTTTTTATCTTCTTTTTACTTTTTTCTTTTTATTTATTTATTTATTTATTTGTTCATTTATTACAGGGTGACCCGAGAAAAACAGAACCCATAAACTTTTTATTACTTCTACAAAAATAAAGCAAAATAATTCTAATGTCTTTTCCTTGGTAGACAAGGAGATGTTGGTGAATACTATGGTCCCAATTTTTCATGCACAGAATCTACTTGATATCTTGAAAAAAAGAAAAGGCTAGAATTAAATTTATGAATTTCAATCAAAAATAAATGGGTTCTGTTTTTGTTTTTTGTTTTTTTTGCAGGTGGGGGGTTCACCCTGGAGTTAATTAACGCAAATTTCAGCCTTCTGACTGGGATTGAATGATCCGTCTGTATCTGAAAATCCCAGAGAATTTGGGATATCTTATTCTGATTTATGCATATACCATTTATTATTATTTGCAGAGTTCCCAATGGATTATCTTTCCCACCCACTCATGCCGAGACATGTATTCTTTTGATGATAGTTAGCAGCATTCTCTTTTTATGTAGACAACTGTTTCATCTATGTCACAACATAACCTACATTTGCTGTTCTATTGCGTGTTATCAACTTTTGTCTTTCTGGTATTATTTTGTACTGCTATGAAAAAAGACTCAGTTTATTTTTTCAGGTTTCCTCTTCGTAGCTATATACAGATTATCTCATTGTCAATTTTCTTCTGAATTTGATGTATTTAATAAACCACATTTGATTTATACAGGTTTCTTTTCATCATTCTTTCTTTCTCTTTTCTTTTTTTCTTTCTTTCTTTTAACTCTTTCTTTATTTTATTGTTTATTTCTTTCTTTTTACTCTTTCTTTATTTTTTTGTTTCTTTCTTTCTTTCTTTTTACTCTTTATCCATTAGAACTTCTTCATTTCTTTCTTTCTCTCTTTCTTTTTCATTCTTTCTTTATTTCTTTTTCTTTCTTTCTTTCATTCACTTAACACTTTCTTTGTTTTATTGTTTCTTTTTTTTTCTTTTTTCTTTTCATCCATAAGCTCTTCCTCGTTCTTTTTTTTTCTTTCTTTCTCTTAACTCTTTCTTCGCTGTATTCTTTGTTTTTTTTTCTCTTAACCCATTAGCTCTTCCTTTTTTCTTTCCTTCTCTTAACTCTTTCTTCGTCTTATTGTTTGTTTCTTTCTTTTTTCTCTTTATTTCTTTCTTTCGTTCTTTTTGTTAAATTTTTGTTTGTTTTATTGTTTCTTTCTTTGTTTTTTTCTTTTTTTCCATTAGCTCTTCTTCATTTCTTTTTTTCTTTCTTTCTTTCTTTCTTTTTTCTTTCTTTCTTTCTTTCTCTTAACTCTTTTATTCGTTTTATTGTGCCTTTCTTTTTTTTCTCTTTATCCATTAGCTCTTCATTCTTTCTTTCTTTCTTTCTTTCTTTTATCTCGTCTTATTGTTACTTTCTTTTTTTCTCTTTTTCCATTACCTCTTCTTCATTTCTTTCTTCCTTTCTTTCGTTATTTCTTTCTTCCTTTCTCTTAATTCTTTCTTCGTTTTATTCTTCCTTTATTTGTTTTTTTCTCTTTTTCCATTAGCTCTTCTTCATTTCTTTCTTTCTTTCTTTTTTTTCTTAACTCTTATTTCGTTTTATGGTTTTTTCATTTATTTTCTCTTTATTTGTTTCTTTTAACTCTTTCATAGTCTTATTCTCTCTTTCTTTCTTTCTTTCTTTTTCTCTTCATCCATTAGCTCTTCTTCATTTCTTTCTTTCTTTCTTTCTTTCGTTCTCTTAACTTTTTCTTTGTTTTATCCTTTCTTTCTTTCTTTCTTTTTTATCTTTATGCCTAAGCTCTTTTTCATTTCTTTCTTGCTTGCTTTCTCTTAACTCTTTCTTCGTTTTATTCTTTCTTTCTTTATTTTTTTTTTCATTTTCCATTAGCTCTTCTTTCTTTCTTTTTTTCTTTCTTTCTTCGTTTTAATGTTTCTTTGTTTGTTTCTTTTTCTATTTATCTATTAGCTTTTCTTCATTTCTTTCTTTCTTTCTTTCCTTCGTTCTTTTTTCTTTTTCCTTTCTTTCATTTATCTATTCACCTGTTTACTTACACTAGTTATTTTTCTTTCTTTCTTTCTTTCTTTCTTTTATTGTTTCTTTCTTTCTTCCTTGTTTCTCTTCATCTATTAGCTTTTCTTCATTTCTTCCTTTCATTCTTTCTTTCTGCATTTCTGCATTTCTTTCTGCATTTCTTTCTGCATTTCTGCATTTCTTATTCAATGACAATTTTCTTATTATCCTCTTTATGAGTAAATTCTTTGGGGCAGCATTCCCTGTTGTGAATTTTCGGCCTCCATTGGAGCTGAAGCGGAGAAATCCTTATAAAATTCGAATTAGTATTTCTTCCTGTGTTACAGATTGACCACTTCTGGATCAAGTCGAACTGAATCTCAAACAATGTCTCTCTCTCCCATCACATGACAATCCAGTAACCAATCACATCGTTTCCTTTGGGGGAGAGGAGAAAGTTCATGTCTTTAATTGATTGTGTTTTCTGAACATGAAGCCAATGCACCTAACAAAATACTCGTCTCATGTGAGTGACACATCTTTGAGCCCCTCCTTAACGACGTGGTCGCATATCCTCTGTCACATTTGGACTAGTATACCTTCTGCTAGACCGGCTGTCTCGTGAAGACACGTTTCCCCAGAAATTGTGAAATAAACCACAGGCCACATTGTCCGAAACTTGAACTTGCCTATCTAACTACCAATCATTATATATATATATATATATATATATATAAGTAGTAAGTAAAGTTGGCAACCTTAGACCCAAAGACTCCGTTTTCTATAGCTACTACACCGAGATGTAGGAGAGACCGCTACACCATTCCCTGGATTGCTCAACTTTACCCTTGATACCAATTTTATAATCCTCAGCGTTAAGCAAGGAGGTATCAAGTGCCATTTTTTGAGTCTTTAGTATGGCTCGACCTGGAACTGAACCCCGGTCCCCCGGGCAATTGGCAAACAATATATATATATATATATATATATATATATATATATATATATATAGAGAGAGAGAGAGAGAGAGAGGGGGGGTTATAATAATAGAATGACAAGTAAAAACTTAAAAAGGGATCAATGAAAATTCAATATGGAATTTAAATCATGTGAGATATTTGAATAGTTGACAATAGTTGAGAATATACACATTGTCAGACTGTTTACGTCACGAGACAATCAATTACCAAAACTAAAATATTCTAACGGAAAAATAATTACTTCCTTATTTACTTCATTTTAGTGCCGAATATTTTGACATATATATATTGACATATATATATACATATTTATATATTATATACATATATATGTATATATAAAGTATAAAGTAATCTAATATATATATATATATATATATATATATCATCATCATCATGTCGCGCCGCCAGCGCGGATATCCCAGACCCTCTCTCGCCATTTCTCCCTATCATTCATCGCCTCCGGCAGGTCTTCAGGGTTACATCCTGTGTCCTCACATAGTTGCTGTATGTAGGTTCGTGCTGGTCGTCCCACTCCTGCACATCCATATGTGGGGGTCCACAGGAGTACATCGCTTATGAGCTCGTCCTTGCTTCTCCAGCAGTGTCCTGCGTGTCTGGTTCGTCGAACTTGTATAGTTTTCGTGATGGGGGGCAAGTGTCCGTATAGTTGGAGTCTCGTGGGGTGTTGTCGCCAGGACTTGTTTAATACTGCTCTCAACATTCTTGTGTAATTTCCGTCCAGCCTCCTCTCCAGCCGCTTCGTAAGTGTCCATGTGGTGCATCCATACAGCAGTATCGACACAACCGCTGCCTGGAAGAAACTGCGTTTCATTTTATCAGTTAGGTCCGACTTCCATATGATCGAGAGCCTATCGATAGCTGTCCATGCCTTCGTCAGTCGTGTGTCGATGTCTTTTTCGGTTGATGAGACGCTACTTCCTAGGTAGGTGAATTTGTCGACTAGTTTCAGAGAGGCTCCGTCTAGTGTGGCAATGTTGCCCGTTTGGTTGTAACACATATATTCAGTTTTGTTTGCATTGACATGGAGGCCAATGCCAGCTGCGGCTCGTTCCAGACTATGTAGTAGTGTCTCTGCTTGATTAGGCGTATTCGCTAGTATCGCCAAGTCATCAGCGTAGTCGGCGTCCGTGATTGTTTTTGCGGGGTACCTTTTGCTTCTTCTCTTAGTCAGCTCGAAGCCATTTTCTCTGATTTTGTCGATCGAAGTCCTAAGCACATAGTCTAGACAGATGATAAAGAGGTACGGGGCTAGTGTGTCTCCTTGTAGTACTCCTGCAACAATGTCGAAGTATTCCGTGTCTCCATCTGGTGAACGTACTTTCACTTTGGTGTTTCTGTAGAGAATCATTATCGCTGCTACGGTTTCTTTTGGTAGGCCGTATGCTAGTAGGATTTGCTCCATCTTCCCTCTGTGTATGGAATCGAAGGCCTTGGTAAAGTCGACAAATAGTAATGTCGCCTGTAAGTTTTTTGCCCGAACGCCTTCCAGGATTCTACAGATGGTCAGTATTTGTGAGGTTGTGGATCAATTTCTCCGGAAGCCATTTTGGTTTTTCCTAAGGATGTTGTCTATTTTGGGTTCTATGCGGTTTCGTAGTAGGGCATTGTAGATTTTGGCTGCTATGGATGTAAGTGTTATCCCTCGGTAGTTCTTGGCTAGTCCGAGGTCGCCTTTTTTAGGGAATGGAAGGATGCATCCCTTCGTCCATCTCTCTATCCTATTTTGACTATAGACTGCGTTGCATTGCCGGAGCAGTATATCGTCGAATTGTCTAGTCTTCCACACTTCTGGGGGGATCTCGTCTAGCCCTGCCGCTTTCCTATTTTTAATTCTTCTGAGAACTGAGTCGAGTTCTTCTTTGGTGAAAGGACCTAGTTTTACGTCTAATTGCTTGCTAATAATTCTGGTGATCGGTTCATCCGTTATTTCCGGTGGGTTTCCTAGTAGATTTTTGAAATGCTGTTCCCACAGTTTTACTCTTTCTTGTTGGCTTGCAGCTTTCAATTTTGCTTTGGCTGTGCTCTTCCTTCCACTTACTTCGTTTATTGTTTGCCAGGCTATCCTGGATTGTCTGTCTTCCACCGAGTCTCTAATCTTATCTCGTCATAAGAAATGATCTCAGCAACTCGAATTCAAATAATAAACGAGGCTATTTGCATTTCACAACGTGCTAATTTCCTTGAGAAATATATAAATCTTACAACCCCCCCCCCAGTTAGGGTAAATAGTAGAATAGAATGGGCTCTTGAACGTTTGGATGGCAACTGGATCCTTTCTAACAAGCGTTCTAATTTCAGGTTTGAATTAGTAGATAAATTCACGAAATTTTTCTTCCCAAGCACTTTCGCACTCTTCATAGGCCATCATCAGGTGGATTTACAAATTCCACAGAATAGTTTTTTAATCCTATTTACCCAACCCCTCCGCGCGAGAAGAATATGACACAAGGTCAATTCTTAAGCAGAGTTTAACAGGTTTGAATTCAGAGTTTTCCTTCTCCTAGACTAGTTGCCTCACCAAGGCTGAAGAACCTAATCTGTCCTACTATTTACCCATAGCTGGAGGGAGAATATTTAGATTCATACCTTTCCCAAGGGTATTAGTGCTATGTGAAATGCTATCAGTCTCGTCCAGGATTTGAACTCGTGTCGCCGTGTCCATTTCCTACGACGATAACCATTACACCACGGGTACCTCCTAGAATAGTTTTTTTAATAGTTTTTTTTTTTTTTTTGATTACGAAAGCATGTTGTATATTGACCTACGACCCGGCCGGACTGTCAAAATAGGAAATGCACCTATGTAAATAACAGGTGCATCCGCTCAAGGAATATCAGAATATAACCTTGACCGTGGACGGGTTAAATGAGTGCGATTGTGACGTCCACAAGAAGGTTGGCGTTGAACTATTATATAACTGAGTGCACATGAAATTCAGTCAGTTTGGAGACAAGACCAGTTGGAGACAAGATGCGGTAGAGAAAGCCAGAACCCCACAGAGTGGGCCTCAGGCCCCTGATTGAGCATTTGCAGTTGGGGATCAGACAAGTTAGAGATAAGATGCTGGATTGAGGAACATGTCCCAGAGAGGCTGGGCCCCCAGGCCTCCGGTTGAGCAGCCCAGGATAACGGGAAAGAAACGCTGATGGCCATAAGAGTAGGGGTCAATATGTTGCAGTTCTGTTCGGTCTCCAACTCCCTCTCACACACAACCCTTTCAAATAAAGTGAGAGGTATATTTTTCTAAAGAACTGTGTCGCTCGTCTTTATTGTGTCGTTGTTATGATTCTGCATGCAGATATATATGTATTACGTGGCTATACAACAGTGTCATCTAATGACACTTCATATAATCTTTTCTAAGTCCTGATGATAGGTGCTAAAACCAAAACGTTATTGTTTCACATTAAATTCTTCACTTTGCATTACTTTATTTTCAATTTTTTTCCATATATATATATTCAAGGAATATATATAAATATATCCATGGAAATATATATATATTCGGCATAATGTTTAGAGTGTTTGCAAATGGTCCAATTTCTGCATGCATGGGTGTATACAACAAGTAGTGGACATGCCATTTCTGTTGCTATCGTGTTATGGAATGCAGAAGGGTAAGAACCTTCTCCCAACGAATGTCCTGATATGACATTATGCAATCTGATACTGAAGCTTAAGCCCAAGAGATTTTTGAAATATGAAGTACCGTTCATTGCCATTACTCCAAAGTCAACTCTGACATGAAGCAGTAGCACCTGAGAAGATCCTTTCTAGGGATCAAATAGACCTATTTGACCATTTAGACTGTGCAAACTAATGATTTATGTTAAATTGAATTATTATAAATAGAATTGTTCGACCATTCAACTGTGTGGGAGACCACGGTTCAATCCCAGGTTGTGTCATACCAAAGACTTTTAAAATGGTACTTGATGCTTCCTTGCTTAACACTCAGCAATATAAGGTACGTATCAAGGGTAAAGTGGAGCAATCCTGGGAAAGGAGTAACGCCCTCCCCTATACTTCGGTGTAGTAGCTATTGAAAAGGGAGCCTTCTGCTCGCCCTGAACGACGGTCGCCAACTATACTTACTTATTGATACAAATAAATATTTGGAATCATTTAACTGTGTGCAAACAAATGAGTTATTTTGAATATAATTATTACTGTTAAATAGCAATTCTTGAAACTCTTTAACAATGTGCCCAAATTGAATTGTTGATATTACATTGAAATACTTGAAACTATTTCACTCTATGTAAATGAATGAATGAATAGTGTTAAATAGCAATACTTGTAACCACTTCTCTTTCTTCAAACAAATGATTAATATTGAATAGAATTATTAGTGCTGGATATAATTGAATCCATTTAACTGTATTGAAACAATAGCAATATTAGTGTGCAAATAAATTCGTTCTAACTCATTTGAAAATGAAATTACCAACAAACTATTCCCCTGCAAATCATATGTATATCAATCTAACTGTGTGCAAACAAATGATTAATAGTAAGTAGAATTATTTGTGTTAGATAGAAATTCTTGAAACCATTTAACTGTGTGGTAAAAATGAGCTCTCGTTGTTTAAAAATGTTATCTTGAAAATGTTTTTTAAGTCATATATATTTAGTATATATGTATAAACGGGATATGGCATTAAATAACCTACAAGTGTTGATTTACCATAAACCCCAAACAAACAATAAATCCTGATATTCCGTTGCTGGTTCGCTCATCAGATTCCACTGGAGATAGCTGAATGTTCAAATTTTTAAATGTAGGCCGCAGATCGATCCTCTTGTGATTACTTCCTCTGTGGATACATAAAGGCTCAAATTTAGGCCTCAGATAACTGACGAAGTGAAAGACCAGAGGCAATGACTAAGCAAGCCCTGTAGGACTTCAAGGAGAAGCTTCAGGGTTCGGCTTCAAGTAAACATTTAACTGGTAGGATGGGCAAGTATACATTTAACTAACCCTCCACCACTCGTATGATTAATCACAAGTTCAATTTTCAAGCTGAGGAAAGCTGTTTAGATTCTGTTTTTCTTCTCCTGGCTTGTTGCCTAAGCAAGACTAAAGAATCCAGTCTGTCCTACTATTCACTCACTTTCCTAGTCGGCTGGGGCTGTAGAATACACCGACTGCTTCTCTACAGAGGAGTAAGACCTCCCACAACGAGTGTCTGATATGAGACACTAAACAATCTGATGGTGATGCTCCAGTATTCCTGGAGCTTTGGGAGATGTGGAGTACTCCTTTATTGCTATCACTCCCAAGTCTACGCTGACCCGGAGTGGTAGCACCTGACTGGGTGGTAGCACCTGAGTGGTAGCATCTGATCAATGGGTCAAATAGAACTAAACTGTGTGCTTATGTTAAACTGAATTGCTTGAAATAGAAATATTTTTGCAAACTGTCCTTATGCTACACTGAATTGTTTAAAATAGAACTGTTTATTTGTATAAAAATGGATTTGGCAATAATAACCTACAAAGGTTATACGCCATGAAACCCAAGCAAACAAACTATTCACTCTAGTGCGAAAATAGATGGATTCATGCCTTTCTTAAGGGCATTAGCGATGATTGAAATGCAAACAGTGATGACAATAACAAAACAAAAAGTGTCTCTGTGATGATGTGGCAAACATAGTGGACAATGTCATCGTTGTAAGCGAGTTCAAACCCTATTAGTCCTGTTACGTTCACTTTCGGATGAAGGCTCTTGGAATAGGTATGAACCTCTCTATCGCTCAGCCCAGCTATGAGTTAAATAGTACCAAGACTGTTCTTCTGCAAGAATGGGTTTGGTATTCAATAACCCATGAATGTTGATATGCCATTAAACAAAGAAACCAGACCAAAACAAAATGGAATATATTCTTTCTTATGGTGAAATAACATTTTGTATAGGATCTATTTTGTCTTTTTCATTTACACTCCAAACCCGGGAAATCGTTGTTCTGGTCGCTGTATATACAAGCTTGAAGAGTGAATATTGGGTAAATTTACTGGCGTAATTCATACACAAAATATGTATCAGATTCCACACTTGAATATTAATGTGAAGACGTTTCACAGTAGATTGATGAGTTGATTTTAACGGCTTGTCAACCCGTCTAGAGTTATTCTGTGCCTAGATGTTAGGGAAGTGAATTCCTTGTTGGTTTAAATTTAAATTGTTAATCTAGTTGTTTCTTTTATTTTATACACAGTTATATGATATCAAGTATTCCTATCTAATACGGGGGGGGTGTCCTCGTGGTGTAATGTTACAGCGATGGACTGCGGAATCGTTGTACGCGAGTTCGTACTCCAGTCGCGCTATTACGTTCACTTTCGGGCAAATACCCTTGGGAAAGGTATGAACCCCCTTATCCTCCCAGCTATGGGTTAAATAGTACCACTACTGTTCTTCTTGGAGAATGGCTTTGGCATTAAATAACCAACAATGGTTGATATGCCATTAAACAAAGAAACCAAACCTATCGAATACAAATAATTTGTACATATTTGTGTTATTTCAAGTATTCCTATCCAATACAAATAAGTGTATGTATTCAAGTAACTGTTTGTAACATTTATTTGGACACAGTTATATTTGTTCAGGTAACTAATAATAATATTTAGTAAACAATTGTAGCTTCAAATTTAAATAATTTGCAGTTATACATAAGGAATGTTTTCTTATTCAAATAATTTGCACACAGTCGTATGATCTCAAGTGTCTCTATCTAATACTAATAATCATATGGATTCAAGGAGGTGCCCGTGGTGTAATGGTTATCGTCGTATGAAATAGACACGGTGACGCGAGTTCAAATTCTGGACGAGACTGATAGCATTTCACATAGCACTTGGGAAAGGTATGAATCCAATTATTCTCCCTCCAGCTATGGGTAAACAGTAGGGCAGACTGTGTTCTTCAGCCTTGGTGAGGCAACTAGTCTAGGAGAAGGAAAACTCTGAATTCAAACCTGTTAAACTCCACTTTAAAAATTGACCTTGTGTCATATCCGAGCGAAGGCGTTGGTAAATATGATTATATGGTTTCAAGTATTTCTATTTAAAAGTAGTCGCTTATTTGCGCACATTTATGAGGTTTTAAGTAACCAATTATAATCCTTAGTAAACAATTATAGTTTCAAGTAAATATTCTTAATACAAATAATTTTTATAGATATATGGTTTCGAGAAACTAATAATAATCCTTAGAAAACAATGATAGCTTCAAGTAACTATTCTTAATACAAATAATTTTTACCCATATATGTTTTCAAGTAACTAATAAAAATCCTTAGTAAACAATTATAGCTTCAAGTAACGAGTCTTTATACAAATAATTTACAGTGATCTGGTATCAAGTACGAATGACTTTAAAATATTTATTTGACCGATAGATCAGACCCTAACAGGTACTAATACTTAGAGTGGATCTGGGAGTTTTGGCAATGAAGGGATACTCCACACTCTTAAGATCTCCAGAGCTAATGCCTGACTATGATTCAGTTTACAGTTATACTCAGGGCGCCCATTTTTGAAGGGTCTTTTTCCTTTACCAACAAGGCGGGTTTCATAGCTGAGGTCATACTGTGGCATTTCTCTGATTCATAAAATAAGGCGGGCCCGAAAATGTCGGACTGCAGCTTTTTTGGAGGGACAAGACCGAAAAGGAAATAGTGGGCGAAAGATTCGTTGTGTATCATCATATTTAGCCTCTATCCAAGGTTGGATGTCAACAAATACCGGATTCAAATACGTACGTTAAAAGACGCCCAGGAAATAAGCCTGAATGACGATTCGGACGTCTTCCCGCTCGTCCAATTACGCCGGTTATTTTCGCAATCCTGTACGCCATATTAGACGTCAATATAATTTCCTGGATTTCTTCTCCCGCCTCTTTCTGGCCGGTATTCTTCCCTCCCTTCGATACCCTCTTTATCAGCACCCCTGCCAACTTCATCTCTACCATATTATTGTACTTGTCTTTTTCATACTCTCCGGTTGTATATTTTTTATTCTTGGCTTTTTCCCTATTTTTGGATGATTGTCTCTCTTCTTTATCTTGTTTCAGTCTTAATCTTTTTCTTTTTCTTTTTTTTTTCACATTGTTTTTCAACTTTTTGTTTTCTAAATTACATTCTGCTTTTACTTTCTACTTTTACTTTTGCTTTCTATTGCAATATTTCCTTTTTTGCTAATTTCTACTTTTACTTTCACTTTCCGTTTCGTTTACAGTGTTTTCTTTTCTCTCTTATTATCATTTTCGTTTTCGTTTTCTGGTGAAACTTATTTTTTTATCAATTTTTACTTGTAATTTCACTTACGTTTTCCATTTTAGTGTCTTCTTTCTCTTTCACTTTCACCAACAGTTTCTTCATAGTATCCGATTTTCTTCGTTTATTTTATGGCTAGTTCTTTTAATAATACTTTTGAAACTTTGAACTTTATATTGGCGTTATCATAACTTTTACATCAAAATTTTTTATGTATATCAGCACACGCTTTCTCTTTGGTAATTTATGTATATATATATATATGTGTGTGTGTGTGAATGTGCGCGTGTGTGTGTGTGTGTGTACGTATGTGTGTGTGTGTGTGTATGTATGTGTGTGTGTGTGTGTGTGTGTGTGATTTCATGGCCTCATGATGAAAAAATGATTAATTTTATACAACAAATATTTGTTTTTTTCGAAATAACCCCCTTCCTTGTCAATGCACTTAATTCATTGGCGATTGGTAATCGAACAATCTTTTTCTTTTCCCTTTTCTTTTTCTCTTCTTCTTTTTCTTTTCTCCTTCTCTTCTTTTTTTTCTCCTCTTCTTTTCTTTTTCTTCTCTTCTTTTTCTTTTCTCCTTCTATTCTTTTTCTTTTCTCCTTCTCTTCTTTTTCTTTTCTCCTACACGTCTTCATTTTCTTTTTCTTCTTCCTTTTCATGTCTTTTCTTCTTTTTACCTTTCATCCTTCCTTTTCTTCTTTCATTTCTCTTCCTCTCTTTTTCCTGTTTCCTTTTCTATCATTCCTACTTACTTTTCTTTTTCTCTTTTTTCTGATTCCTCATCTTTCGTCCATTTTTGAGCTTTTCGATTTTCGTCTTTTCTTCATTTTTTACGTCTTTTTTTCTTTTTTCTTTTCATATTTCTTCTTTTTCTTCTTTTTTATTCCTTTATATAGCTTTTCCCTTTTTATCTTTTCTCCTTCCTTTTCTTTTTTTTCTTCCTTTATTTTTTTTCTTTTTTTATTTTCCCTTCAATTTCTTTTTTTAGGGGAGCTTTTCTAATTTCTTTTCTTTCTCTTCTTTTTTCTTTCTTCTTGATCATCTTTTATCTTCCCTTTTTATTTTCGTATTTCTTACTTCCTTTACTTTTTCACCTTTTCTTCCTTCTTTTTCATCCTTTACGCTTTTGTCATTTCTTTCATCTTATTTTATTTTCTTCATCTTTTGTGGGGTTTTTTTGTCTCTTCTCCTTCTCTTTCTCCTTCTTCTTCTTACTTTCTTCTAACTTCTTTTTTGTCTTGCTTTATTTTTCTCTTCTGCCATCTTTTTTAAAATATTTCCCCTTCTCTTTCGGCTTTTCGTTTTCCCTTTCTATTTCTTCTTTTTTTTTTTCATCTTTTCTTCTTCATTTCCTTTTTCCTCTTTTCTGTTTCCTTCTTTAGAATTTCTCTTGCTTCTTTTACTTGCTTCTGAGTTTTTTTATATCTCAATTCTTTTCCTTTTTTAACTTTATTTATGCCGTTTCCTCTTATTTTATATCTAATTTCTCTTTCATTTTCGACTTCCGTTCAAAGAATTCGATCGTTTCCATAAATACCGATCCGTCAGCAATGGTGGGTAGGCGGGACTGTTGTTTTGTTGGCTCAGTGCAAGCCGCTCTCTGACAGTGGTCCAAATGATGAAACATAACTTCCTTATCCTCACCCCCTACCCATTTCTTTCTGTCGATAACGACCTCCGCCTTTCTTCACTACTACCCCCCATCTCTTCGGAGAAAAGATCGCACTAACTCACTAGGTACGGGCACGCAGAAGAATCCTCGTGGCGTAATGGCTAAAGCTATGGATTGCGGCCTCGAAGTAAGCGAGTTCGATCCCCGGTCGCGCTATTATGTCCTCTTTCGGATGAATGCCCAAAGAAATTAAAAAAACTTATTTCACTCCAGCTATGGGTTAAATAGTACCACTGCTATTCTTCTAAATTATTGGCTTTAGTATTAAGTAACCCGCGAAAGTTGATATGCCATCAAACAAAAAAAAACCTAGACGAGATTGATTAATAATAAGTAAGTAAAGTTTGCGACTGTAATCGAAGGTGACCCGTAGGCTCCCTTTTCAATAGCTACTACACCAAGGTGTAGGAGAGGGCACTACTCCTTTCCCTGGATTGCTCCGCTTTTACCCTTAATACGTACCAAATATTGCTGAGTGTTAAGCAAGGCGGTATCAAGTACCATTTTAAAAGTCTTTGGTATGACGCGACCAGGGATTGAACCCAGGTCTTCCGGACCATTGACGAACACTCTACCCACTAGGCCAATGAGCCGATGAGCAAACTTTATTCCCAAGACCTTGTCGCTGAAAGAAGATTGACTGAGTAAATTCTTGACGTCTTCTGCAGAGTTGTGGTTGGCTAATTCCTCTTGCAAACTAGGAGACTGTGTTCAATTATTGCTAACTGTTTCAATATTTTGGCGCTCTGCCTCTAACATATTGACCTCCGACTCGGCCGAGATGTCAGATGAGAAATGCACCTGTGTAAATAACAGGTGCATCCGGTCGATGATATCAGGGGATGACCTTGACTGTCGACGGGTTGAAATGAGTGCGAATTGTGACGCCACAGGAAGCAGGTGGATGTCAAACAATTATATAACCCGGGTGCGACAGGAAGTCAGTTGTTTGGAGATTAGAGTTTGAAGTCAGTGTTCCAGTTCGCGGAGTGAGAACCAGACCCAGCAGAGGCTGGTCGTCCAGGCCCCCGGTTGAGCAGCCCAGGAGAACGGGAAAAAAATGCTGCTATAGCCGGAAGAGTGGGGGTCAATATGTTGCCGTCTTTGTTCAGTTTCCAACTCACCTCTCCCATAATAACCCTTTCGTAACCCTTTCGAATAAAGTGAGAGGTATATTTTTCTAAAGAACTATGTCCACTAGTCTTTATTGTGTTAACTTTGTGTTAGCATGCATATGAGCATGTTACATGCCAGACCAAATTAGCTCTGTCATCTTCTTTTCATAAAGGCAATCACTAAGAAGCTTTGCGTTGAAAGCTAAACTCGCAAGCCATTTTGTGATATAATTTGTTCGCTCCCCACCAGAGGGTAGAAACTGCATATTTTACTGAAAGTGAGGAAGAAAAGAAGGGCGTTTTCGTGGAATGACGAGAGTGTGTTTTCCGACCCTTAAATAGCAGCAAACGAAATCTTACCTTTCACCGAGGCTCGAACGCTGCTCACAAACTTCAGAGATAAACACGTGACTACATCTGCCACGAAAAACGCTCCTCTCTGACTCTGTCTGTCTGTCACTGTGTGTGTGTCTCTCTGTCTCTCTCTGTCTCTCTGTCTCTCTCTCTCTCTCTCTCTCTCTCTCTCTCTCTCTCTCTCTCTCTCTCTCTCTCTCTCTTCATATGTGCGTGTGTGCTAGTAAGCTTTTTTACGTTGCTTTTACTTTTCAAATGACCTCTGCGCAGCTATGATAAAATATTTATTCTTTTTCTTTTCCCTTTTCTTTTTCTTTTTCTTTTCTCCTCTTCTTTTTCTTTTCTCTTCTTTTTCTTTTCTCCTTTTCATCTTTTATTATTGTTATTATCTTGTCTATTATTTTTACATTAAAAGTGGTTTTCCTCTCTTTTTAATCCATTGGTTGGTTGGTTGGTTGTTTTGGTTGATAGTTTTAAGGTATGTCAACCCTCGTTGGTTTATTTAATGCCTAATTTAGTCCCTTTACTAACTATCACACAACTCCAAATACGTAATAATCATTTGAAAACAATAATAGCTTCAGTTGGTTGGTTGGTTGGTTGGTTTTTTATGGCATATCAACCTTTGTGGGTCATTTGATTCCAAATCCTTATATATATATATATATATAAGATGACCGACCGTGGTCGAGGGCAACCGGAAGACTTCATTTTCAATAACTACTACACCATGGTGTAAGGGAGAGTGCTACTCCATTCCCTGGATTGTTTCACTTACCCTTGATCCGTACCGTTAAATGGTGAGTCTCAAGTAAAGAAGCATCAAGTACCATTCTTTGAGTCTTTGGTATGACTAGACCTGGGATTGTACCTCGGTCTCCCGTACCATGGATGAACACTCTCCATATATATATATATATATATATACGAGGTGCATACGATAGGTTTCCAGACTTCTTTCGTATGGGCACTTTTATTGATAGTACACACACGAAACTCTAGTGCCCTTCGAAGTAATCCCCTCCGGCTGCAATGTACTTATTGTACCCTAGTAACCCTAACCCTAACCGTTTGGCCAATCAACTCTGGTGTATTGACTTCATTACTCCTCTCACACATCTCATCATCCCTCATAGACTCCCTGCCTTCCTTGAATCTCTTATGCCACTCAAAGACTGATGCTCGATTCATGCAAGATGGTCGAAAACCAGTTTGAAGCATTCCATAGGTTTCTGTGGCATTTTTTCCAAGTTTAAAATAGAATTTTATTTCATATCGTTCTTCTAAAGTGTCAGATTGCACTTTTGAAATTCACCAGCAGTGACAATCAGGCTTTAGTAGGGTGTATTCCAATTTCTGCTGTAGCTGTTCATTTCAACCTAAATTCATAAAAGTTGGTCAGTCATCTCATAAGATGTATAGCAATAACATACTGAATTTTCAAGAATCTACGACAATTTTAAATGCCCACACAAAAAAGTCTGGAAACTTATTGTATGCCTCTCGTACTTATTGTTTGCACACAGTTAAATGGTTTCAAGTATTTCTATCTAACTAAATAGTTTTAAGAGTTGCTAATACAAATAATTCAATTTGATATTAATCATCTCTTTGCACAGTAAATGATTACGTAGTTCTACTTGATTCACTGATGGGACCCTAACAGGTATTATCAATCCTTGTCAGACTGGACTTGGAAGTAATGGCAATGAAGGGGTACTCAACAGTCCCCAAAGCTCCTGGATGTGAGATTCACCATCAGATGCAGTTTAATGTCGTACCCAGGGTACTTGTAATATTTGACTTATAGATAGAACCCTAATAGGTACTATCACTTCGGGTTTATAGTTCACCAAGGAGTTATGGCAATGAAGGGGTTTTTCCACGTTCTACAAAGCTCGAAAACTGGACCATTTTAAATGCCATAGGAAAAAAGTCTGGAAACTTATCGTATGCACTTCGAATATATGATTTGTAAGCAAATACTTATTAAGTAACTTCATTTATATATATATATATATATATATATATATATATATATATATATATATATATATATATATATATATATATATATATTATTTCTAAATGAATAATTTGTTGGTAACTTTATTTATAAACGAGTTGTTTGAGCTCATTTGTTTGCACACATTGTTTCAAGTATTCCTATCAAACAACAATAATCATATCTAATATTAATCATTTGTTAGTACACAATAAAATTGTTTCAAGTATTCCTCGCTAACTCTATTTGATATTAATCTTTTGCTTGCACACTGTTAAATGGTTTTAATGATTGCAATTTAATATCATTAATCTATCAAGAATTCCGATATAATAGAAATAAATTGTACACGGCTGCATGGTTTGAAATGATTAAACAGTTCTATTTGGCTCATTGGCCCAGTGGGTAGTGTTTGCCAATGATCCGGGAGACCTGGGTTCAATCCCATGTCGCGTCATACCAAAGACTTTAAAAATGGTACTTGATATTTCCTTGCTTAACACTCAGCAATATAAGGTATGTATCAACGGTAAAGTGGGGCAATCCAGGGAAAAGAGTAGGGAGCTCCCCTACACCTCGGTGTAGTAGCTATTGATAAGGGAGCCTTTTGGTCGCCCTCGACTTCAGTTGCCAACTTTATTTGACACTTAAATGGGACTCTAACAGGTACTACCAATTCTGGTCTGAATGGACCTGAAATTAATGGTGATGAAGGGGTATTTCCTTTTTCCCAAAGCTCCAAAACTGGAGCCTCATCATGAGATGGTTTCGTATCATATCCAGAAGTATTCCGATATAGTAGAAAGTAAAGTTGTCTCCCTTTAGTCGATGGCAACCAGAAGACTTCCTTTTCAATAGCTAGTTGGGGAGGGCGCTACTCCTTTCCCTGGATTGCTCCACTTTATCTTTGATACGTACCTTATATCGCTGAGAGTTAAGCAAGGAGGTATCAAGTACCATTTTTAAAGTATTTGGTATGACGCGACATGGGATTGAACCCAGGTCTCCCAGACCATTGGCGAACACTCTACCCACTTGAAACAACTGATGATATTCATCCCTAGTAAATGATTAAATAGTTCTATTTGACACCTAAATATTTACCAAACCCTCTGCTCGGGAAGGATATGACACAAGGTCAATTTTTAAGCGGAGTTTAACAGGTTTGAATTTAGAGTTTTCCTTCTCCTAGACTAGTTGCCTCACCAAGGCAGAAGAACCTAGTCTTCCCTACTATTTACCCATAGCTGGAGGGAGAATAATTGGATTCATACCTTTCCCAAGGGTATTAGTGCAAAGTGAAATGCAATCAGCCTCGTCCAGGATTGAACTCGTGTTGCAGTGTTCATTTCCTACGACGATAACCATTACACCACGGGTACCTATCAGGTACTACTAATCCTGGTCAGGATACGCCAGGAATTAAGGGCGATGAAGGGGTATTTCCTATTTCACAAAGCTCCAAGACTAGAGCCTCATCATCGGATGGTTTCGTGTCATAATCAGGATACTCACTGGGGTTCTACCGGGTGCAATCAGCATATTCTACAATCCCAGCCGACAGTATAGTTATAGGTTCAAGAAATTATTAATAATATAAAGGACCTTGTTTACATTTGTATACAAAGTATTTATATCTAATATGAGGTGCTCGTGGTCTAATGGTTATCGGCCTAAGAAATGGAGATGATTAAATCCTGGCTTAACCTGTCAGCATTTCACAATGGAAAAGATATGAATCCAATTATTTTCTCTCCAGCTATGAATGAATAGTAGATCAGACTAGGCTCTTTAACCTTGGTATGGCAACCATTCTAGAAAGAAAACTCTGAATTAATCCCACTAAAAAATTGACCTCGTGTCACACATTGCTCATGGTCTAGAGATTGTATAGATACATGATATGATTAATTTTCAAAAAGATCTATTTGATCTGTAGATGGAGATTTAACTGTTATAACCACTCCGGATCAGAGAGGACCTGGGAGTTATTGCAAAGACGAGGTGACTCCACACTCCGCAAAGTTTCAGCACTGGAGCCTCACCACTGGATGCAATTTATTATCATTCTCAGAACATCTTTTACTTTATTTTATTTAGTGGTTTATTTATTTTGCTGATTAGGGGCCCACTCTGCACCCGAAGTGGTAGTTCCTCTCTGGGTCCAACCTATGGGTCAAATAGGTCTGATTTTAAGATTATTGTAATTAGATCGGAATACTTAATACCATATAGTTTGTGATAATTAATTCAAAGCTTTAATTGTGTCTTAAGAATTACTATTATTCATTACTTGCAACTATGTAAATGCTTGCAAATTACTATCGTTTAATAGGAATACTTGAAACCATATAACTGTGTACAAAAATGATTATTATCTTTTGCGTTCTGGTTAGTGAACGCTTGTAATATTAAATAAAGGACAAACCACGAATGAGAGGAAATAGAGATATATTCCCAGGAAAAATTATATACAACAGACAGACAATTAGTAGACAAGAACATAGGATTAGTGAATACAGAATAAAGATATATTCCAACGATAGTATTGGCTTCCGTTACTACGGTAGCAAGTAAGGTGATCTATTGCGATCTCCAGTCTCCAACGCTCTAATACTATTCCTATAAGAAGCTGCTCTTCACCTTCTAGTCTGCCCTGGTATTAGTAGCTACTGCTATATATGGCAGATGAACTAGGTCATTGTGTGAGAAAAGGTGGGCGATACCCAACACCCCCCCACTAAAATTGTTTTTCAATATTCTTGACCAGATTTTTCTTTTTTGTGAATTTTAGTATTTTTTTTTCTTTTTGGGTCAATAATGAATTGCTGGGGATCTTCCCGCGTGAGTTCGAATCTTATCCTCGTAGCCAACTGTTGCATTCTGGTTAGTGAACGCTTGTAATATTAGATAAAGGACAAACCACGATATGAGAGGAAATAGAGATATATTCCCAGGAAAAAGTATATACAATAGAGAGACTATTAGTAGACAAGAACATAGGATTAGTGAATACAGAATAAAGATATAGTCCAACGATATTATTGGCTTCCGAAGCTGCTCTTCACCTTCTAGTCTGCCCTGGTATTAGTAGCTACTGCTATATATGGCAGATGGACTAGGTCATTGAGTGGGAAAAGGTGGGTGATACCCAACATTATCAAATAAGAATAGTAGCTTTAAATCATAAAATTGGTTATAAATTATAAGTGTTTAATAGGAATATTTGAAACCATATAACATTGTGCTAACAATTGATTATTATTATTATATAGTTACTTTAAATCATAAAATTGTGTATAATTTATTATTAGTACTTAATAGGAATACTTGAAACCATATAAATGTGTGAAAACAAATGATTATAGACAAACAAAAATAAATACAATAGAAAAAATGAAAATATAGTTGTGATTGTAATCAAACATTTGCAAACGACTCAATTTTTGGCATTAAATAACCCATAAGGAGGGCTATGCCGTTAAACGAATCAATTTAAACGGAAAAAATTAAATACCATTTTGGCATTAACTATCCCATAAGGAGTTGATATGCCGTTAAACAAATAAACCAAACCATATGAACCAAATTTTGGCATTAACTATCCCATATGGAGTTGATATGACGTTAAACCAAACCAAATGATCCGAAAGATCCTCAGGTTAAATAGAAACAAAGAGACTAATTAAATATTGTTTCCACAGGTAACAGTGGTACTTATAGTCATAGGATCACCTGGAAGGATTCGGAGGTGTCTTGCAGAAGAAAAGGATGAACAGGTTTTCTTTGGAAGAACTAAAGTTATTCAGAATCCATTCTTGTTGACACTGGGCATGAAGAATTATGGGAGTGCTTCATGATTTGAGTGAGATTTGCTGTAACTTGATCCCCTGGATAAAGCACCAGATAATCTCCGTTTTTTGTTGTTTTTTTTTTTTTGTTTTTTTTGGATATATTTTCCTGGCAAAATTATGCCTTTGTCTACGGAGGTCTGTGTCAATAACAGAAAGAGGAAGAAAACCACGAGTCTGTAAAGGGTAATGTGTCAAAAGAAAAACGCGTGACTCTCGGAAAGGAAAAAGACGTCGTTTAATTCCCACCCTCCACCCAACAAAAAATAAATAGATAAATAAATAACAAAAAAAAAAAATTTAATGAGAATTTAACAGCAAACCGAACTTTGTCACACGTCTTAAATTAAACACATGAAATAGTTTCCCGCTTCGTTTTATGTATATATTAAATATATATATATATATATATATATATATATATATATATATGTCTGTGTGTGTGTGTGTGTGTGTGTGTGCATGTAAATATATGTATGTCTGTCTGTGGGTATGTGTGTGTGCGCACCTATGCGTGTGTGCCTAAAAGTGTATGCACAAATTCGTATTTCATATGCAGGTATATAAATGTGTGTGTGCATGTGTGCGTGTGCGTGTGTGTATGTGTGCATGTGTCTGTGTGTGCGTATTCAAGGAAAATCATTTTGTACATATGAACAAAACCTAATTATACTGCACATTCATATGTGTATAGATAATAAAATTATATATATCCAAACACACTAATGAATATATACACTTACACACACACACTACACTACACACACACACACACATACACAGACACACATATGTATATATATATATATATATATATCATCATCATCATGTCGTGCCACTAGCACGGATATCCCTGACCCTCTCTCGCCACTTCTCCCTATCGTTCCTCGCCTCTGGCAGGTCTTCAGGGCTACATCCCGTATCCTCACATAGCCGTTGTATGTCTGTTCGAGCAGGTCGTCCTGCTTTTGCTCGGCCATGTGTGGGGGTCTATAGAAGTACATCACTTATGAGCTCGTCTCTGCTTCTCCAGCAGTGTCTTGCATGTCTGGTTCGTCTAACTTGGATAGTTTTCGTGATGGGAGGCAGGTGGCCGTATAGTTGGTGCCTTGTCGGGTATATATATATATATATATGTGTATGTGTGTGTGTCTGTGTATCTGCGTTTGTATACATATATCTATACATGTGATATTTGTTTGGTTTCATTGTTTCATGGCATATCAACCTTAGTGGGTTATTTAATGACAAATCCATTCTTGTCGAAGAACAGTAGTGATAGTATTTTAATCCATAGCTGAGGAGATAGTATTTAACCCATAGCTGGTTCATACCTTTCCTAACTGTATTAGTCCAAAAGTAAACGTATCCACACGACTGGAATTCGAACTCGCTTATTTCGAGACAACAGTCCACACCCTACGATGTTCTTAGGAAAATTATTCGTAAACAGTATTTACCCAGATGCCATATTGATTGTAAAATGGTCATAATTAACAATTTTAAAAAAGTGTTGCTTTTAAGTTTAGGAAAACTATTCGTATTTAAAGGACAGTTTATTTCTTTTTATCACTTTGGGGTTACCGTATTTATTTGGTGTGCGTTTTACAACATATCAACCCTTGCAGGTTATTTAATGCCAAATCCTGTTTATATATATATATATATATTTATATATATATATATATATATATATATAATTTATAAATGGATCGGTAACAATTTCTAAATGTGCCGGAACTCATTTGTTTGTAAATAGGTTAAATAGGTTCAAGTATTACCAACTAACACTAATAGTTTTATTTGCACAGAGTTAAATGGTTTCAAGTATTGCTATAAAACACCTACAATCCAATTTAACACTAGTCATTTGTCTGCACACAGTTAAACATCTAAACAGTTCTATTTGACCCATAGATGGAAACTCTGGGTCAAAGTGGACCTGGAAGAAGGGGTACTGTACAATCCCCAAAGCTCCAGATACAGTGTAGTACCATACCAAGAACACTAGATAAACTCGCAAACTCCTAAAATCAAATAGATATTTCAAAAATAAATTTTGTTTTATTTTCCAAACTTCAAAAGTTAGTATGTATTTACCCAACAACCGAAAAGACAGCAGACGTACAGCCACCTGTCTCCCATCACACAAACAGGCGAACAAGACACGCAGAGCACTGCTGGAGAATTCATAACTGATGTTCTTTATTGAACTACTACACATGGACACACAAGTGTTGGCTGACTTACTGAATGGATGAAAGAACTTACATACATCAACTCTGTGTGGGCACTGGATAAAGTCTAGAGGACCAAGCAAGAGCCATTGCTGGTAGGGATGGATGGCGAGAGAATATCGGGGAACTTTGTGCTGTCAGCTCGACTTCATGACTTTGAGGGTGATGACAAGGGATCCGAATTTAGAGTTTTCTTTCTCTTAGATTGGTTACCTGACCAAGGTTAAAGAACGCAGTTTGCTCTACTATTTACCCAGAGCTGCTAGGGGATAACGAATTCATGCCTTTCCCAAGGGCATTAATGTGAAGTGAAATGCTAGCAACTTTGTCTAAGACTGAATTCGAGTCACTGATTTCATTTCAACGACGATATCCGTTGCACTGAGAGTGCTTCCTGGAGTGGTAGTATTAATCTAATAAGAAAAATAGGGGAGGGTATAAATCTGTTCAATAACCCTGTTGAATAAAGAAAGTTTTCACTTCAGCGCCATTGAACGGCTTTATAGTTTGAGCAGAAATAGATAAGAGGCCTTACTTTCGGAGCAACCCTCGTATATTACTGGTTACTTTCTTACAACATAAGTTGCAATCCCCTACTGTCCATGATTATTCCTTGATATCCAGTTGCCCAGAATACACCGATTGCACCTCTGCAGAGGGATAAGACCCTCCCAATGAGTGTCCTGCATATGACACTAAACAATCTGATGGTTAGGTTCCAGTGATGCTGGAGCTTTGGGGAATGCGGAGCACCCCTTCATTGCCATTGCTTCCAGGTCCACTCTGGCCCAGAGTGGTAGCACCTGATAAGGGTCCTATCTATGGGTTAAATAGAAGTAAACTGCATACTTATGCTTAACTGAATTGTTTGAATTAGAACTGTTTGACTAAACTGAACAGCTTGAAATAGAAATAGTTTGGACAATTAAACTTGCACTTACATTTAAACTGCGTGCTTATGCTAAACTGAATTGTTTGAAATGGAACTGTTTTTGACATTGAAACTGTTCTCACGCTAAACTGAATTGTTTAACATAGAACTGTCTTGACATTTAAATGTATGTAAACAAAATCTGTACTTATACTAAACTGAATTAGTTGAATTGGAACTGTTTTACTAAACTGAATAGCTGGAAATAGAAATGTTTTTGGCAATTAAACTGTGTACTCATGCAAAACTGAATTGTTTGAAATAGAACTGATTATTTACATAAAAATGGATATGGCGTTAAATAACCTACAAAGGTTCATATGCCACAAAACCAACCAACCAACCAACCAACTTGATATTCACTTTCAATAAGGTTTCAACTTTCAACCCTCCTTACTCATTGCAGTAGAATTCAGTTTTATTGGTTGGTTGGTTGATTGATTGGTTGGTAAGATTAATGGATTGTCAAACCATCTTGAATAATTTTAAGCCGACGTCAGTTTAACAATCCAGTTATATAAAAATCTATGTTCACAATAATTTTAAATAGGTTGAGTTTGGGTGGGTTTGGTTTGGTTTCTATGCTTAATAGCATATCAACCTTCGTGGGTTATTTGATGACAAAGCCATCCTTGTAGAAGCTGTACAATTGAACCCGTAGGAAAAGACCTCGTAGCATTAAGGTTAAAGAAACCAAACAATAATAGTATATTCGATGCTCCGCTGCACTATTTTTTTATTGCAACATTTAACTTAATTGATAAAGCCATTTAGTTGTCTCAATTTCTGAGACGAAGCTTGATGATGAAAAAAAAAAATCTGAATATGAGTAGAGGTAAAAAAACAATACCTAATAGTAGTAATCCTTGTTAAATAAGAACATTAAAGTTATAACTCCCAAATATTTACTCTGAACTGTCCAGTAGGACACATAGCGTAACGGTTATAGGCGTTGGTTCCGTAATCTTCTAAGGAGACAATCAGGTTCAATCCTGACTGCAGGCGTGTAACAATACAGGAATACTTTACACTTGTGCCCGGTTATGGCTAACGGAATCACAACAGGTGACACCTGTGGATTCAATAAAGGACGTTGTTCGAAGTTCTGTGAAGGTTCCCGAGTTCGACAAACACCTGAAGAAGGCCGGATGACATATCGGCCGAAACGTTGTGGAAATAACAATGAATACAAAAACCCTTAATGATAATGTGTCATGTCAATAATGAATCATGCATCCAAGGTTAAAGAGGCACTTTACCTCAACTATTTATTCATATCTCCCTTATATTATTTGCAAGATCATTCGACTTGAGTAAATATAGTAATTTGGCCCAGTCGGCTGGGACTACAGAATATGCCTATTGCATCTCTGTAAGGCTCCCCAAACCACAACGGGTATCCTAGATATGATACTAAGCAATCTGCGGGTGAGGCTCCAGGAGCTTTGCGAAATATCCCTTCATTGTCATCGCTCCCAGGTCCACTACCGGTCCGGAGTGGTAGCACTTGATAGGGTCCTATCTGTGGGTAAAATAGAGCTAAATTTAACTGTTTGAAATAAAACTGTTTTGATATTTAAACTGTGTACTTATTCTAAAATGAATTGTTTGAAATGGAACTGTTTTGATATTTAAACTGTGTACGTTATGCTAAACTGAATTGTTTGAAATACAACTATCTATATATATGGATTTGGCATTAACTTAACCTACAAAGACCAAACAATAATTATTGTTTGAGGAGTCCCCGTGGTGTAATGGCTAAGGTGCTTGACCGCGACCTCGAAGTGAGTGAGTTCGAGCCCTAGTCACGCTGTTAGGTTCACTTTCGGATTAAGACCCTTGGGAGAGACATTAAACCTTCTTATTACCCTTTCTATAGGTTACTATCACCGCTGTTTCTCTAGAAGGATCTATTTGGCATGAAATAACCCACGACAGTTGATATGCCATTAATCAACGAAATCTTAACCCATTTCGGAGGTGGAATAGGGGAGTTGACATATAGTTTATTAATCTAAAAGTAAACGTAATAGCGTGACCTATTTTGAGTTGGTAAATACCCATGGGAAAGGTATGAATCCCCTTATCCTCCCAGCTATGGGTTAAATAGTACCACTACTGTTCTAGAAGAATGGCTTTGGCATTAAATAACCTATAAAGGTTGATATGCCATTAAACAAAAAGACAACCAACCAACCAACCAACCAATATCTTAAGATTGCTTAGAATACACCGATTGCTTCTCTGCAGAGGGATAAGAAGCCCCACCCCTTCAACGAGTGACCTGGATAAAAAAAAATCAGATGATGAGGTTCCAGTAATGTTGGAGCTTTGAGGAATGCGAGTTCCACTTTACTGCCATTACTCCCAGGTCCACTCTTGTCTGAAGTGATAGCACCTGATAGGGTCCTATCTATGGTTCAAATAGAACTAAGCTGTGTACTTATGTTAAACTGAATTGCTTGAGATAGAATTGTTTTTGACATTGAATCTGTGTACTTATGTTAAATTGTTTAAAATTGAACTGTTTTAAGATTTAACTATGGATAAACAAAAACTTTGCTTATACAAGACTGAATCGTTTGAAATAGAACTGTTAACCGGGCCATTGGCCTAATGAGTACAGTGTTCGCCAATGGTCCGGGAGACCAGGGTTCAATCCCAGGTCGAGTCATACCAAAGACTTTAAAATGGTACTTGGTGCGGACTTGCTTAACATTTAGCATTAAAAGGTAAAGTGTAGCAATCTAGAGAATAGAGTAGCGCCCTCCTCCTGCATTTCGGTGTAGTAGCTATTGAAAAGGGAGCCTTCGAGTCACCCTTGATTTAGGTCAACTTACTATATGTGTACCAAAGTGTTGAGTTTTAAAGAAAGGAGTCCGCAGAAAAAGAAATACTCAAACTCTAAATTTAAAGGAGAAAAATATTCACCTACACTACAATATTTGCAGCTCGAAAAGTTCGTTTCGTTATGTTCTTCCTTTCCCTTCTTCTTGGTGGCGATGGCGGGTGTCGGTGATAGCCGGCTGTTGACACGCTCCTGACAGTTGGGTCGTAACAGGCTGGGTAGGATGGGCTGGGGTCTCCTGAACCTTTGACGCACCTGTTTTGAAACTTGCCTTCAACTCTGCCAGAATCTCCTGACTTGTTTTCTTATATAGAGATTTTGAAGAACAAATCGAAGATCCCAGAATGTTCGATATCACCAGTGAAACTGTCGTAAAACACGTGATAATTCATGTGTGATTATATTAAAATCACGTCTGAACCCTGTCGGTCATTCTGCCCGCACGCGCTAGGTTCATGACATTTTCACTGATTGACGACAGCCGATACGCTCGTGCGTTCTTAACGACAGCGCCCGTCCGTTATATTACATATAAAAATGTATTTGGCATTAATAACCTACAATGGTTGAAGTGCCATAAAACCAAACCAAACCAAACCAAATGTTTTTAGAGCCATAATACATCGATGTAGTTCAAAATTTTTAATATTATCGTCGTAGGAAATGGACGACGACACGAGTTCAAATCCTGGACGAGGCTGATTGCATTTCACATAGCATTAATACCCTTGGGAAAGGTATGAATCCAATTATTTTCCCTCAAGCTATGGGTAAATAGTAGGGCAGACTGGTTTCTTCAGCCTTGGTGAGGCAACTAGTCTAGGAGAAGGAAAACTCTAAATTCTAAACCTGTTAAACTCCGCTTAAAAATTGACCTGGTATCATATCCAGCCCGAGCGGAGGGGTTGGTTAATATGGTTAGTTTAATGTCATATCCAGAATACTCGAAAGGGGTTCCTACCCCTCTGTAGAGTTGCAATCGGTATATTCTATCGCCTCAGCCGACTGGGCTGATTTAACTTCAAGTAACTATTTAGCTCAGTCGGCTTGGGCAGTAAAATACACCAAATACATCTTTGCAGAAGAGTAAGACCCCCCCCCCATCAAAACGAGTGTTCTAGATATGACAATAAACCATCTAATAGTGAGGCTCCAGCCTTGAAGATTTAGGAAATGTAGAGTACCCCTTCATTGCCATTACTCCCAGGTTCAGACATGGAGTGGTAGCACCTAAGAGGGTCCTATCTACGGATCATATAAATAAATGACTTTTATTAAATTGTGACTGTTACATAGCAATACTTAAAAGCATTTAATTGTGTGCAGAAAAGAACTCTTTTAAGAATTTTTTCAACAAAATGTGTTTACAAATCATATATATATATATATATATATATATATATATATATATATATATATATATATATAGGATTTGGTATGAAATAACATACAATGATATGCCATAAAACAAACAAGCAAATGACTGATGTTAAATTGTGACTGTTATATAGCAATACTTGAAAATATTTAACTGTGTGCAAAAAAATAGCTCAAGCTCGTTTAAGAATGCTATCAACAAAATGTGCTTAGAAATCATGTATATATTCAATACATATGTATAAAGAACATTTGGTATTAAATAATTTCCAAAGGTTTATATGCCATAAACCCAACCAAACCAAATCCTATTTATTTTATATATATGAATAAACAAGATCTGTTATTAAATAACCTCCAAGGGTTGATATGCCATAAAACCCAACCAAACCAAATCCAAAGTATTCAATATCTATGTATAAAGAGGATTTGGCAGTAAATAACCTACAACGATTGATATGCCATAAACTCAACCAAACCAAACCAAACCAAGTAACTATTCTTAATACAAATAATTGGCTCACAATTCTACAGTTTTAAGTATTCCTATCAAATACAAATAAAGTAATCATATGCTTAGTTGGTTTTACAACATACCAACTCCTGCTGGGTTATTTTATGCCACAATCAGTTTAACAATTATAGTTTACAATGGCACTAAAATGTGTCTTCACAATCCTTTTAAACTGTTAAGCACTTCATGTTTCAAGGCAATATCGATGCTTCAAGATCTAGAATTTCACTGTAAAAATTTTTCGACATAAAAATAAATCTCAACAATCATTTTCAACCATGCTCCGTACTAACAACCTACATACAGTTACAAAATTTCATCATTATCATCATGTCACACTGCAAGCACGGATTTCCCTGACTCTCTCTCTCTCTCTCTCTCTCTCTTATTCGTCCCTATCATCCATCACTCTCGGCAGGTCTTCTAGATTACATCCTGTGTCCGACCAACACTGGCACGCCCGTGTGAAGGGATCTATAGGAGAAAGTTACTTATGAGTTCGTCCTAGCTTCTCCAGCATTGTCTAGCATATCTTGTTCGTCTTATTTGGATGGTTTTAGAGATAGGAGGCAGGTGGCTGTACAACTGCTGTTTTGTGGGATGTTGCTTCCAGGATTTGTTCAATATAGCTCGTAGCATTCTTGTGCTGTTCCGGTCAAGCTTTTTCTCTATTCGCTTTGTCAGCGCCCATGTGGTGCATCCATACAGTACAGGGTGCGGAAGCAAAACTAGGAATATTCTTATATGATAATGAACGACTCTATTATAAAACCAGATTAATTTCAATTTTAAAAAATAAACAACAAAATAAGAAAATAGACACAAAACAGTAAATTTACTCAATATGGTCGCAATTTTTTTTTTTCAATTATTCTATTGACACACCTTCGAAACGATCTGCATACCTTCCGAATAAGTTCTTCAGACATTTTTTTTCATTCCTCCTCAATAGCAGTCTTAAGCGAACCAATATTTGGATAAGAAGTTGCTTTTTATTTTGTTTTCTAAAACGCCCCATATAGAGTAATCAAGGGGGTTAACGTCAGGGCTTGATGGAGGCCATAAAAAAATCTCCAGTTGTTTCGGTAATTTTTTTTGGCTTGGTGTCGGCGTTGAGCAAGTCATAGAGTCTTTGTCCTTTCTTTTCCTTCTCGCTCATATTGGGCTGAATTTTAATTAAAATGTGCTTGAATAATAGAGCTAATCATAAAGATTTAGATTTTTTCTTTTTTTTTTTCTTTTTTCTTTTTTTTTTCAAAAAATTAAAAATTATTCCATATTTTGCTTCTGTACACTATAGAATTGACACAATTAATGCTAGGAAGAATGTACGCTTTATTTTATCGGATAGGTAGTATTCCAATCCAATAATTTTTAAACGGATCTATTTGACTCATATTACCGGACATTGGCCTAGGGGTTAGAGTGTTCGCCAATGGCCCGGGAGACCTGGGTTCAATCCCAGGTCGAGTCATACCAAAGACTCAAAAAATGGTACTTGATGCTTCCTTGCTTAGCACTCAGCATTATAAGGTACGGATCAAGGGTAAAGTAGAGCAATCCAGGAAAGGAGTAGCGCCCTCCCCTACACATTGGTGTAGTAGCTATCGAAAAGGGAGCCTTTGGGTTACCCTCGACTATGGTTGTCAACTTTACTTACTATTTGACTCATAGATGGGACCCTATCAATTACGGCCACTCCGGGTCAGAGTGAAGCACCTGTTATGGCAACAAAAGAATTTCTTTACACTTCCCAGAACTCCAAAGCTAGAACTTCACCACTAGATTCAGTTTAGTGTAATGCCTAGGACACCTAGAAGAGTAAGACCCTCCCTCATCGACAGGGCGGGAAGATAACTTGATAATCAGAGCAAGAAAAAGGACGGAAGAAATTACCTTAATCAATATCAACTGATATGTTACATGTGCATCTATAAACGGATATGACGATATGTGCGTGCTTTTATACAGTCATACTTACAGAATTACGCACAGACACAGAAAAACTCCCGGCAACACGCGCATGGACGCCATGTTTGAAATATTTAATTTTCTACTTTGCTAAAGTCCCCACCTTTTGTTCGGTTGCCACCTGAAAGGATATCAAAGAAAATCAAAGGCGAAAAAAGCGGGAACGTCGTGACGCAGTTGATGATTAGGTAGACCGTCAGTAACAATCGACTGATCAGGTGACACCAGAAAATCGATAACAGGTCATAATTCGATCCGCGAGACGAATTGAAAACACAACAAAAGAGTGAGAGAGAGAGAGAGAGAGAGAGAGAGAGAGAGAGAGAGAGAGAAGAAAAAAAAATTTCCGTCGAAAAGTTGAAACTAAAGCTTCGAAACTAATTAGAGTTTTGGGGATTTTTTTTTTATTTCAATCGTAATAGAATCATAACACGAACCTTGGTAGTATGAATTTACCCAACCCCTCTGTACGAGCAGGAAGCGACACAAGGTCAATTTCTGAAGTTGAGTTTAAAAGGTTTAAATTCAGAGTTTTCCTTTCCTAAACCGGCTTCCATAAAAAGTTAAAGAGTTCAGTCTGGCCTGCTATTTACCCGTAGATAGAAGGATAATGGTTGGATTCATGCCTTTTTTCTTTTTCTCTTTTATTTTTAATTCATATCAATCAAATACCCTTAGGAAAGGTATGAACCACTTTATCCTTTATGGATTAAATAGTACCACGACTGTTCTTGGGGAGTGTCCTCGTGGTGTAATGGTTAAAGCGATGGACTGCGGAATCGCAGAAAGCGAGTTCGAACTCCAGTCACGTTATTACATTCACTTTCGACCAAATACCCTTGGGAAAGGTATGGACTCCCTTATGCCCAAAGATATGGGTTAAATAGTACAACTACTGTTCTTCCAAAAGAATGGCTTTGGCATTAAATAACCTACAGAGGTTGATATGCCATTAAACAAAGAAACCAAACAAAACTACTGTTCTTTTAGAACGATAGATTTGACATTAAATAACCCAAGAAGATTGATATGGCATTTAACAACAAAACGAACCATATTAATCATTTACTCAGCTCAGTTGAGAACAAGGTTTGACTTGATTTCTTAATTTAATGGCATATTAACTTTCATTGGGAATTTAATTCCTAAACCATCCTGGTAAAATAACAGCGATGATACTATTTAACCTATTACATCATTTTTGTTAATTAAACATGATAAGGAATTATTTACAAAGCTTAGTTTAGTACAAGGTCGCATATATGAGACGCTCAGTGAGAATCGAACTCACCAACAATGGTCTGGTATCTTAGCTAGCTAAACATTACACAGTGAGAGGCATTTTCAAAGCCATAGTTGATACTTTCTAAGCTTAGTTTTTTTTTTTGGCCTAAAGCCAGAAGTATGGGGCACCCTTTGAGAATCAAACTCACAATGATGTGCTAGACCCAATTTTTAAACTTTACACCATGTGAAGCATTTGCAAAGTCTTAGTTGTCGTTTTCTAAGATTAGCATCGTTTACCATAAAGTCAGAGGTATGCGGCACCCAGTGAGAAAGAAATTCGCTAAAACAATCGGCTGATCAGGTAACACCAAAAAATCGATTACAGGTCATAATTCGATCCGAGAGATGAATTGAAAACAAAATTTTAAAAAAAAAGATAAAAAAACTTTTTTTTGTCAAAAAGCTTTGAAACTAGGTCGAATTTTTATTTCAATCGTCAAAGAACCATGACTCTGTCTGTGGGTAGCTTGTGATAGGAAAAAAGAATTTGCAATTTCTTTTGTTTTGGTGGGGGGGGTTCGGGGGGGGGGATTATACTGGTCATTTATTAAACTTTGTTAAGTAGAAAACAAGGCCAGCATATCAACCATTGAAGGCTATTTAAAGCCAATACATTTTTATACGTAAATATTAAATATATGATTTCTAAACCAATTTTGTTGATAACATTTTCAAACAAGCCTAAGCTCATTTTTTTCACAGAGTTAAATGGTTTCACTTATTTCTATCTAATACGAATAATTCTATTTACTATTAATCATTTGTTTTCACACAGTTAAATGGTTCCAAGTATTGCTATTTATGCTAACAATTCAATTAAACATCAGTCATTTGTTTACACACAGTTAAATGATCAAACAGTTCTATTTCTAACAATTCAGATTAGCATAAGTCAGCAAAGTTAAATGGTTCCAAGTATTGCTATGTATCACTAACGATTCAATTAAACATCAGTTATTTGTTTACACACAGTTAAATGAATAAACAGTTCTATTTTAAGCAATTCAAGTCATTTTTGCAGTCAGTTTAAATGCCAAACAGTTTCATTTGATCCTTAGATAGGATCCTATCAAGTGCTACCACTAGAGCTAGAGCTAGAGTGGACCTGGGAGTGATAGCAATAAAGTAGTTATCCGTTGTAACATAGAGTCTATTGATGACATCGCTCGGATGTAAAGCCTATTGAATTGTCATCAATTTCCTTGTTCCGATGTTCATATTTCTGTTATCCTCCCTAGTCCAATTTAAGAAGGGTCCAGAGAATCCTGTAAAGGATACTGCCCCGTTACTTATTTCCTTTGATAAGATTTCTGCTTCCGAGTTTGGTTTCGAGAAGTTTTCTTGTTCTTCTGTCATTTTCACACCAGTTTTGACTGATAGTTTTTCACGGAAGACAGAGTGACAGCAAGTCTCGTCAGATTTTCAAGATTCTTTGAATTATTCTTGCTGATCTCAACAGTGATTTAGTCCGTACGTTCTCGTTCCCTTCTATCATCTCCACTCCACCCAATCTCTTTTCCGAGCCTTTGGGGACTGGGAGTGATGGCAATAAAGTAGTAATCCGTTGTAAAATAGAGTCTATTGATGACATCGCTCGGATGTAAAGCCTATTGAATTGTCATCAATTTCCTTCAACTTAATTGGCATCACTATCACTTGTATTTTTCACAATTTTTCAGCTCTCTAGTATTTGTCGATTTTTTCATTTTCTTGCTTTCATTTTCACTCTATGTGAACGGCAAAAATCCACAAGTTAACAAGTTATATCCTTTTCTTTTCTTCTGACGGGTTCCAGTGATCAGTGTGTACCTCAAACTCCCATAGAATTCTATGCGTCTCCTTTTCTTAGACAGATTCCGGTTTATGCATAAACCATTTGTCAGTATGATGAAATTTCTGTTTCTTGCGCAATTCCCAGCGGATCATCGTCCCTACCCAATCATTCTTAGTTTTATATTTCTTTTATTATTATTTGCGTGTTTTTCACACCAGCGTTAGTTGATGGTTTTTCACAGGAGTCTAAGTGATGACAAGTCTCCTTAAGTCTTCAGGACTTTTCTCAGTATTCTGGCTGATTTTATTGGTTTCGATTCGTCCTCCGGTTTTCAACCAAGCTTTCGGAGACTTTTCTAACCACACCAATTATAAATAGTATCAACCGTTATTCTTATGTTTCACGGGGTGGGGGGTTAGTTCCCTAGCAAGGATCGAGTACTTATTTCTCTTTTTGTTTTCTTTGATATTCACTCTGTGGTCCGCCGGGACGGCAAAATCCTCTATACGACAGGTTCTGTTTTTCTATTTCTTTTATACACACACACACAAACACACACACACACACACACACATATATATATATATATATATATATATATATATATATATATATACGCTCCCCCATGGGGGTTGAGCACTCTGGCGAAGGAATTGTCGGCCGCCCCTAGCGTAATGCAAAGCTCTTCGTAAGAACTGAGCACTCTGGTAGCCGATAGGGTATTAAAAAAAAAAAAAAAAAATGTAAACAAAGGCTGCTGCTGCTGTTGCTAAAAATAAAATACCTTAAAATTCCCTTAGCCAACGTAGTCCGCTTGTAGCCGTGTGGTCTGAAACCTTAATCTATCGTAAAGTTGGACGGGTTTCGATCCCGGCTTCGAGCGTCTTGCGGGTCTAGCCACACTCAAGAGTACTGATAGAACGAAACAGTCTGTCTGTGGATGACAATATATATATATATATATATATATATATATTGTTAAATATCTCAGGGTCTGGTCTTCTAGCTGGGATTAGGTGATCTGTTTGTATCTCAGAATAGAATTCCAGAGAATTTTATGTCTCATTCTCTTAGACGGATTCTGGTTGGTGAATGTAACAATGTTATTATTATTATTATTATTATTAAATCATGCGATAAAAAGAAAATAGATGCCTTGAGTAGAAGAGGAAAAAACAACAAACGAAATATGAAATCTCTCAGTTTGTCAAGCATTCAAAAAAACTGTTAATCGCTAAGATTACTCCCCCTCCACCTTTTTTTTCGACGATGTCAGAGGAGAGAGAGAGAAAAAAACAGGAACTTTTGGCATCTAAGAAGAAGGGGCAACCGCTGATAAGCGCGACTGTCTTATTCTACTCTTTCCCTCCACACACACACACACACCCGCACCTCGCTCGCTCCTTCGTGTGCTCGCCCGCTCTAGAAGCGCGTGTGTTTCTGCTTATCAGGGTGCGCACCTGGGCAGGTGAAACAGAAGTCAGAGGCAGGGTGGTGGGGTTCTTATCACTTCTGGAAAGTTCGGCGCAGTATGTTGGCGTCTTATCACTGTCGAGTTAGCCTTCGTTCCTTCTTTGTGTTTAATTCGCTCTTTAGTGTCAAAAGGAAGAAAAGTTTTGATATGGCGGAAAGGCTGGTGCGATGTGCGCATGCGTGTCTGCTGCTATCTCGTGTCTTAGCGTTTATACTTATGTGTTAATATGAGAGTACACATCGTCATACACACACACATGAATATTTATATATGTATATATATTAATATATAAAATTATTACTTAAATTATATATATATATATATATATATAGTGCAGGCGCGCCTGGTGAAATGGACACAGCTAGCCGAGTTCAAATCCTGGACGAGTCCTTTGGCATTTCACTTCGCGGTAATACTCTTAGGAAAGGCATGAAGCAATGTCTTCCCCTCTCGGCTATGCTTAATGGATTGATTGATTGATTGATTGATTTTAGCGGCATTTCAACCCATTTTGGGCTATTTAAAGTAAGAATACGCCAGCTATTCTCTACAGTGCGAGAAAAAAGTACACGTCCTGAATATGACATTAAATTTCATTTGTTGGTGAGGCTCCAGTTCTGGAGATCTATGAAGAGTGAATTTCCTCTTCATTGACATTATTCCCAGGTATGCTATGATCCGGGTTTATAGCACGTGTCAAGGTTCCATTTAGGGTTCAAATACTTCTGTTTAAAAACCATTAGAATACGATAGGAATCATCATCATCATCATGTCGTGCTGGTAGCACGGATATCCCTGACCCTCTCTCGCCACTTTTCCCTATCGTTCATTGACTCAGGCAGGTCTTCTGGACAACATCCCGTATCCTCACATAGTTGCTGAATGTATGTTCGTGCTGGTCGTCCTGCTTTTGCACGGCCTTGTGTGGGGGTCCATAAGAGTACATCACTTATGAGTTCGTCCCTGCTTCTCCAGCAGTGTCCTGCATGTTTGGTTCGTCTAACTTGAATAGTTTTCGTGATAGGAGACAGGTGGCCGTACAGTTGGTGTCTTGTGGGGTGTTGCCGCCAGGACTTGTTCAAGATCGCTCGCAGCATTCTTGTGTAATTGCCGTCTAGTTTCTTCTCCAGCCGTTTTGTTAGAGTCCATGTAGTGCATCCATATAGCAGTATCGATGCGACCGCTGCCTGGAAGAAACTGCGTTTCATTTTATCGGTTAGGTCTGATTTCCATATAATCGATAGCCTATTGATAGCTGCCCATGCTTTCGTTAACCTCGTGTCGATGTCCTTTTCGAACGATTATTTTTTATTAAAATAGTTATTTGAAGCTATAATTGTTTACCAAGGATCGTTAGTTACTAAGAAGCATATATTTGTGCAAATTGATGATTATTATTGCGAAGAAATTGTCAAGAAATTATTATTATTATTATATAGGAATACTTGAAACCATACAACTATATGAAAATTATTTATATTAGATAGGAATACTTTATACTGTTTACAAAAAAATCTTTAAAAAAACAACCACAAAAATGTTGATATAAACGTACAATTTCTTAATCTCTAGACATAAAGTAACCCTAGACGGGTTGACTTGCCGTTAAAATCAAAAGTTTGTTGCATTTAACCCCGATCTTTAAGCTTATCTCCCGCAGTCTCTCGACCAACCAAAATTTCCTCTGAACACCTAAAATCTGTTCCCTGAATAGATATTGATCTCTATAAGCCCGTGTTAACTTGCGAAACGTTCCTGTTACATTTTCCCGAATATTGTTATTTTAATCAGGGTTGCCAACCTGAAAAATAAAATTCTCAATCTCATTACTTTCTCGATCGACTTCGTAGATTATTTCTTGTAGTAGTTGTAATATCATTCTGTCGCTATTGCTGTTTAAAGTGAATCAAATTACATTTCCAATGGCCGATGCTTGTGAGATGAAGATTGACGAAATTTTGGTGGTGTGTTACGGGGGATACTCAGAGTCGACTGATAAGTTTTCCCGCTAATTAAGCAACTTCTCTCTCTCTCTCTCTCTCTCTCTCTCTCTCTCTCTCTCTCTCTCTCTCTTATCGTTCGCCTTCGCCCGCTATTATTACTGGTACGCCATTTCTGAAAGAATTCAATGACATGCCGGCCAAAAACGACCTGCACCCATCAACCGTCACTGGCCATCAAATATAATTACATTTCATGATAGGTAATCATTAACGAAATCCCACAGTGTTAAAAAAAACTTGAAACAAAAAAAGACAGTAAGTTGAAGAAAATAAAAGGAAGGGAAACAAAAAACACAATATATTTTTCTTTTTATCCCTACCACCATCACCACCAAAAAAAATATCAGAAATACAAAATAAATGTTTTGAAAAAATATGGAAGTGCTGTCTTAAAGGAGCCGAATAATTGTCTTAGCGACGAATTTCCAGCTGTTTTCAAGATGGCTGGGTTGGGTTAGGCTGGGTAGAGGTGCATCGGAAGGGGTTTGTTTTTATGTGTTTTTTTTTTGTTTTTTGTTTTTTTGTTGTTGTTGTTTATTTATGGGGGGACGTGTAAACCTAATAAACACGTCAACAACGTTGACTGCTTTGTTTGGCCCACGCTTCTCGTTGATATTAGCATCGCGAATACGCCCTCTGGTGAGTGAGTGGCTCTCTTTTTGGGCATGAAGTCAGTATACCATTTGGGGTCGCCACGATAAAAGCTGAAGCGGTGCGGACTTGCTACATTGTCGACTTAAAGGGCTAGTGAGATCAACAATACTGGCGTGGGGACCAGACACGGCATCAGTCGATGAATGGAATACAGTGTTTGTGTCAGGAATCGAAATCGGTTCTGGCGGGCTGCTATAAACAGCGCCACTATAAGTTCCCAAAAGAAAGAAAGAAAGAGAGCCTGTAGCAAGAAGTAGAAGAAGAAGAGGAAAGAAAGAAAGAAAGAAAGAAAGAAAGAAAGAGAACAGAAGAAGAAAAAGAAGAAGGATATATATATATATATATATATATATATATATATATATATATATATATATATATATATCATAACGAGATTACATGTTTTCCTTTCGCCTGACTACGTATGAAATTTTTGCACGTTCTTATGAACACACTTCCATGCCATTTTGGTCAAGTGACACTTTTGAATGTATTACATCATTCTTTATTTTTTCAGGTTGGTAACCCTGATTGAAAATCAACGCATCACAGTTAATTCATCTCGAATTATTGTCACCGTCAAATGCCGATCGGGTCTGCAGTTGTATTTGACGTTTTTATACTCTTCATAGGTGTTACTTTAAAATCAGATTATTTCTGGAGACTACAGAGGTATTTTGTTTTACGGAGAAAAGGCTTGACGGCAACTACACAAGAATGTTGCGAGCAATATTGAACAAATCCTAGAGGCAGCACCTCAAAAAGCAGCAGCCGTACGACCACCTACCACCCATCACGAAAACTATCAAAATTTGACGAACCAGACATACAGGACACTGCTGGAGAAGCACAGACGAGTTCATAAGTGATGTGTTCCTATGGACCCCTTCACATGGCCGAGCAAAAGCAGGGCGACCAGCTCGAACCTACATACGGCAGCTCTGTGAGGATACAGGGTGTAGCTCTGAGGACCTGCCAAAAGCGATGAACGATACGGAGGGGTGGTGAGAAAGGGTCAGGGATATCTGTGCTGATGGCACGACAAGATGATGATGATGATGATACCTGACCTTGAAAGCCATTTTAAAGATTGTTACCATTATTTCGATGATAAATTAGCACGCACAAATCTTTCCATAAAACGGTCAACCTCAAAACATTTTTACTTTTCAGCAAAAAATGATTGACAAAATTTTTCAAATGAGTGTTTACTTTGATATTTAGATGTCCTGTTTCACTAAGAATCTTTTGCCCAGTTGGCTGAGGCTGTAGAATACACCGACTGCATCTCTGAAGAGAAGTAAGACTTCCCCAACAAGTGTCCTGTGGCCAAGTCAGCTGGGGATGTAGAATACACCGACTGCATCCCGGAAGGGGTAAGACTACCCCAACGAGTGTTCTGGATATGACATTAAACAACCTGATGGTGAGGCTTCAATAATGCTGGAGCTTTGGGGAATGAGGAGTATCCTTTCATAATTATCGCTCCCTGGTTCACTCTGGTCCGGAGTGGTAGAACCTGATAGGGTCCTATCTATGGGTCAAATAGAACAAAACTGTAATTATGTTAAATTGAATTGTTTGAAATTAACTATTTTTAGATTAAACTGTGTGTAAACAAAAAAAACTATGTACTTATGCTGAACTGAATTGTTTGAAATAGATCTGTCGTTTATTTACACACAGTTAAATGACTGCGTGTAAATAAACGACATACCTTTAATTGAATGGTTAGTGATACATAACAATACTTGGAACCGTTCAACTTTGCTGATATGCTAAACTGAATTGTTTGAAATAGAATGGTTTTACATTTAATTGTGTGTAAACAAAAAACTGTACTTATGCTAAACTGAATTGTTTGAAATTAAACGAAAGCAGTCGGTGTATTCTACAGCTCCAGCCGACTGGGCATTATATTTAATAAAAGTATAAAAAATAATTTGGCATTAAATGGCCTACAGGGATTGTCCAGTCGACCGGAGCAGTAGAATACACCGATTGCACCTCTACAAAGGGGTAAGACCCCCCCCCACATCGAGTGTCCTGGATATGACACAAAACAATCTGATGGTGAGACTCTAATAATGCTGGAGCTTTGGGGAATGCAGAGCATCCCTTCATTGCCATTGCTCCCAGGTCCACACTAGCCCGGAATGGTAGCACCTGATAGGGCCATATCTATAGGTTAGATAGAACTAACTGCATACTAATACTAAACTGAATTGTTTGAATTAGAACTGTTTGACAATACTGAATTGCTTGAAATAGAAATGTTTTTGGCCATTAAAAAAATTTTCTGTAGTAAATAAAAGTTGAAACGAGGAAGAAGTATTTGAACTCAGGAGCCACCTGGAAGAAATATCAATTTTGGTCAGTATGTCTTTAAGTTCTATCAATTTAAAATGCTGAATTTTACAAAATGTTATGCTGTATTTTGTTTGTGAAATAATGCTTAAACTATGCGTTTTAAATGTAAAGACACGCTTACTCTACTATAAAGCCAAATTGGTGTTAGTCATTCCAATGTCAGCGAACAAGGCAGAATGTTTTTGAATGTCTTCTCTCGAATAATTTAAAAATTCGTAAAGAAAGCCTTAACAGTAGTTTAGAAGAAAAAGCCTAAAACACCTAATGCTACCATAGCCCCCCCCCCCGAAGAGAGAAAAAAAAATGAAATGAATTTCCCCCCCCCCCCAGTAGACCGCCTTCAAAGCTACCTAAAATTTCAGTAGTAAATAAAAGTCGAAACGAGGAAGAAGTATTTGAACTCAGGAGCCACCTGGAAGAAATATCAATTTTGGTCAGTATGTCTTTAAGTCCTATCAATTTAAAATGCTGAATTTTACAAAATGTTATGCTGTATTTTGTTTGTGAAATAATGCTTAAACTATGCGTTTTAAATGTAAAGACACGCTTACTCTACTATAAAGCCAAATTGGTGTTAGTCATTCCAATGTCAGCGAACAAGGCAGAATGTTTTTGAATGTCTTCTATCGAATAATTTAAAAATTCGTAAAGAAAGCCCTAACAGTAGTTCAGAAGAAAAAGCCTAAAACACCTAATGCTACCATAGCCCCCCCACGAAGAGAAAGGGAAAATTTTTAAGCTCTATAATTCCTGAAGCCTGCTAGGTTCCCAACTGTAGTAAAAGAAAAAAAAATGAAAAAACCTAGGAAAAGTCCCAATACAGCAAAAAAAAGCACAAGTCAGTACCAGTGAAAGTACCTTAATGTTGGACTTTAACTAAGTTAAAACTTAAGAAAACTTAAACCAAAATTATCCCCCCCCTTTTTTTTGCGTACACATGGGAAGCAGCATGATGTACGTAAAGATATTTGAATAAACCCATGTACGACCAAACTCAATACCTAAACGGGTCCTGGACGTGAGTTTGACGACTTTACGCTCAGGATCGCTAGTTCGATCGGGGAACTACTGCTGCTCCTCTATAAGAGTGGCTTCTATAGAAGAGAATAAAACAGCCATCGAAAGATAACCATGACCCACACTCAAACCACTTACACAAACCGCATCGCTCTTCGCGCGGGTAAAAAAGGGGCGCGTCCTGCTGAGGTTTGAGCCCTGGCCTCGGTGTTCGAAAAATCAGCTACAGAGCTCAAACAACCAAAACTACTAAAATGCAAGCAAACACTACAAATAGCCACATTTAACGTAAGAACCTTAAATAGAATAGGACAACTCCCAGAGCTAATCGCATCGGCCGAAGAACATAAGATAGACATAATATGCATACAAGAACACAGATACACGCACACCGAAGTTATCAAATATCACGAAACTGGCAATGGCTGGTCGCTCGCCACTGTATCCGCATGGAAAAACTCTGTCAACGCCGCAGTAGGAGGGGTAGGATTACTTATAGGACCTAGAGCATTAAAAACGCTTAATAGCGTTGAGAAAATACAACCTAGAATGATGGCAGCTACATTTAACGGAAACCCCAGAGCAACAATCATCTCATGCTACAGCCCCACCAATGTTAGTGAAGAAACTGAACTAGTCACCTTCTACGATGAGTTATCCTCATTAGTGCGTAGCATCCCGAAACACAACATGTTAGTCATTGGCGGAGACATGAATGCCCAAATCGGGAAAAACGGAAACAACAAATACAGCCTCCACAACACGTCAAATAGGAATGGGCAACATCTAACAGATTTCATGATAGAAAATAGATTAGCATGCCTCAATACAAACTACCGAAAAAGAGAGGGCAAACTATGGACATACACGTACGCAAACAATACTAAAGCTCAGATAGACTACGTTCTTATAAACAAGAAATGGAAAAATAGTGCATTGAATTGCGAGGCATACTCCTCTTTTGAGGGTGTGTCCACCGACCACCGAATAGTCACGGCGAAAATACGGTTAAGCCTACGAAAAAACGCCAAACGAACAGCGACCACCAAACACTATGACTGGGCCCTATTAAACAACAAAGATATAAGAGATAAATACGTATTAGAATTAAGAAACAGATTCGAAACACTACAAGAAAAGACGGAAAAAAGTACACCAAACGACGAATATGAAAACTTCGTCAATGCACACCTCGAGGCAGCAGCAAAATACATTCCAACAAAACTTAAAACTAAATATAGAGTCCCATGGGAAACTTTAGCGGTGAGAGAAAAACGTGCACTAGTGAAAACAGCCTCTAAAAACTATCAAAAAAACCCAACAAACACAAATGCCTTAAAACTAAAAACGGCACAATATCAATTAGCAGGCATATATATAAAGGAACAGACAGAATACATTCAAAATCAGATAGATAAGATTAGAGACTCGGTGGAAGATAGACAATCTAGAATAGCCTGGCAAACAATAAACGAAGTGAGCAGAAGAAAGAACACAGCCAAAGCAAAACTTAAAACCAACAAGAAAGAATAAAACTGTGAAAACAGCACTTCGAAAACTTACTTGGAAACCCACCAAAAATAACGCATGAACCAATCACCAGAATAATTAGCAAA
This sequence comes from Sepioteuthis lessoniana, assembly GCA_963585895.1. Lineage (NCBI taxonomy): Eukaryota > Metazoa > Mollusca > Cephalopoda > Myopsida > Loliginidae > Sepioteuthis > Sepioteuthis lessoniana. The sequence continues at coordinate 10,036,662 of OY757937.1, forward strand.
CAATTAGACATTAAACTAGGACCGTTCACACAAGAAGAACTCGACTCGGTTCTCAAAAAAATTAAAAATAAGAGAGCTGCAGGGCTGGACGAAATTCCCCCGGAAGTATGGAAGACCAGACAATTCGACGACATACTGCTCCGACACTGCAACGCAGTATACAATCAAAATCCGATAGATAGATGGATGAAGGGATGCATACTCCCCTTCCCTAAAAAGGGGGGCTTCGGATTAGCCAAAAACTACCGAGGCATAACACTTACATCCATAGCTGCCAAAATCTACTATGCCCTACTACGAAACCAAATAGAACCCAAAATCGACATCATACTTAGAAAAAACCAAAATGGCTTCCGAAGAAATAGATCCACGACCTCACAAATATTAACCATCCGCAGAATCCTTGAAGGTCTACGGGCAAAGAACCTACAAGCGACATTAATATTTGTCGACTTTACCAAGGCTTTCGACTCCATTCACAGAGGAAAGATGGAACAAATCCTACTAGCGTACGGCATACCTAAAGAAACCGTAGCGGCAATAACAATTCTCTATAGAAACACTAAAGTAAAAGTACGATCACCGGATGGAGACACGGAATACTTTGACATTGTAGCAGGAGTACTACAAGGAGACACGCTGGCCCCGTACCTCTTTATCATTTGTCTAGACTACGTACTTAGAACATCGATTGACAAAATCAAAGAGAATGGCTTCGAACTGACGAAGAAAAGAAGCAAAAGATACCCCGCAACAACAATTACCGACGCCGACTACGCCGATGACAGAGCGATACTGGCAAATACACCTGACCAAGCCGAAACTCTTCTGCATAGTTTGAAACGAGCAGCAGCAAGCATAGGCCTCTATGTTAATGCACACAAAACGGAATATATATGCTATAACCAAACGGGGGACATCTCCACTCTAGAAGGAACCCCACTTAAACTAGTTGACAAATTCATGTACCTAGAAAGCAGCGTCGAATCAACCGAAAAAGACATCGAAACGAGGCTAACGAAAGCATGGACAGCTATCAATAGGCTATCGATTATATGGAAATCAGACCTAACCGATAAAATGAAACGCAGTTTCTTCCAGGCAGCGGTCACATCGATACTGCTATATGGATGCACTACATGGACGCTAACAAAACGGCTGGAGAAGAAACTGGATGGCAATTACACAAGAATGCTGCGTGCAATCCTGAACAAGTCCTGGCAGCAGCACCCCACAAGACACCAACTGTACGGCCACCTGCCCCCTATCACGAAAACTATTCAAGTTAGACGAACCAGACATGCAGGACACTGCTGGAGAAGCAGAGATGAACTCATAAGAGGTGTACTCTTATGGATCCCCACACATGGCCGCGCAAAAGCAGGACGACCAGCTCGAACGTACATTCAGCAGCTATGTGAGGATACAGGATGTTGTCCTGAAGACCTACCTAGGGCGATGAACGATAGGGAGGAGTGGCGAGAGAGGGTCAGGGATATCCGTTCTACCAGCGCGATATGATGATGATGACATTTAAACTGCGTGCTTTTGCTAAATTGAGTTGTTTGAAATGGAACTGTTTTTGACATTGAAACTGTACTCATGCTAAACTGAATTGTTTAATATTGAATTGTCTTGACATATAACTGTGTGTAAACAAAACCTATATTTATACTAAACTGAATTGGTTGAATTAGAACTGTTTGATTAAACTGAATAGCTGGAAATAGAAATGTTTTTGACAATTAAACTGTGCACTCAGGCTATACTGAATTGTTTGAAATAGAACTGACTATTTGCATAAAAATGGATTTGGCGTAAAATAACCTACAAAGCTTGAGATGCCATAAAACCCAACCAACCAACCAACCTACAAGGGTTGATATGCTATAAAACCTAACCAAACCAAAGCAAACTAAAAATCTTATGAAAGAGCCAAAGTTTTCCCCCTGCCTCGTTGTCAACAATAGTGTGCTCAACGATGTGGCAGTCCAATTCCTTACGCACTACGCCACGTGGGTTCCACCCAAGAGTGTTCTTTAAAAATATACTAAAAATTGGTAAATTATGGCCATTATATAACAATCCCTCTCTTTATATAAAAGGACAGTCAAAGATTGATAAAGGTAATCATTTTGTCATATTTGAATTAACTGATTTGCATATTTCTCTTTAAAAATCATTTTTCAAAATCAGTTTCTGTCTTTAACAAGAGAGCAAATGAGGCCAAGAAGACTGGCGTGGGGATTTGACATGGTGACATTTTCTCAAATATCTATTTTCGACACTAATTGCAAATGAGCTGTTTTTCAAAAAAAAAAAAAAAAAAAAAAAAAACAGGTTATGAAAAAAAAATTAGCTAAGAAATGAATTACTGTTTCATTATTCCTTTAAAATCTAATAACCAGTTTTTGCAATAAACCTGTTTTCTTTTTTTAATTCAATAAGTGATACGTTGATATCTTTTTAAATCGTTTTCGGCGGTGGTAGTTTTTATCTATCAACCTTAACCTTCTCGTGAACTGGTAACGTTAGCCTTATCGTACGTCCACCCACCAACCTGCAAAGCTGAGAAAACTTTTTCTTAAAAATAAGATAAATATATTCATCTACTAAAGTTAGCAACTTAGTCCAGATAAGCTCTTGGTCGTGGTACAGTGGTTAGCAAGGTGGTCTCATAAATCAACTATTATGGAATACGCATTTACCCAACCCCTTCGCGACGAGCAGGATGTGACACAAGGTCAAAGTCGGAGTTTTCCTTTTCCTAGATCGGTTGCCTTACCACAACTAAAGTACCCAGTCTGCCCAATTATTTACCCATAGCATCAGTGGGGAGAGAAGTGACTTTACCCAAGGGCGTTAGCATTGATTGGAACGCAAATAGATTCGTCCAGGAATTGAACTAGGATCACTGAGTCCATATCCAACGACAAAAACTGCTACGCCAAACACGCTACAGACATCATGGGTCATTTTTAAGTGCAGTAAAGCTGGTTTAAATTCATTTTTCCTTCTCCTACATTGATTGCCATACAAAGTGTTACAAGAAGAGGAGAAGAACTCTTTCTCAAGCGCAAAATGAAACGTCTCGGACTTGAACTCTGGACGTCGTATCCATTTCCTATGACGGAAACCATAACTTCTTGCGCCTCCTGAGTAGTGAGCTGTTTTCTCACAAGGTGCTCGATATTAGTGACCTTGTCCCAAATCTACGTGGCGCTTAGTCAATAACTATATACGAAGTCACGATCTGGCTGTGTCAGTACTGCTGCATGAATGCAGCACTTTGGACGCTAACAAAACACACGGAGAAAAAGCTTGATGGGAACTTGCTGTGGAGTCATAAAAACACTCTCACTGACACAATGAACTAGTCTCTAAAGACTATTTATATATATATATATATATATAGTGTATATGTTTTCTTCAAAAAAATAGTTGAGTTCCTATATTGTCTCCAGCATGTATTCATATTTACCCAACCTCTCCGCTCGGGCAGGATATGGCACAAGGTCAATTTTTATGCGGAGTTTAACAGCTTTGAATTTAGAGTTTTCCTTCTCCTAGACTAGTTGCCTCACCAAGGCTGAAAAACCTAGTCTGCCCTACTATTTACCCATAGCTGGAGGGAGAATAATTGGATTCATACCTTTCCCAAGGGTATTAGTGTTATGTGAAATGCAATCAGTCTCGTCGAGGATTTGAACTCGTGTCGCCGTGTCCATTTCTTACGACGATAGCCATTACACCACAGGCACCTCCAGCATGTATTTATTACTTTTTACGGTCGGACTACCTTATAACAGAATTACAAAACAATGATACGTACTGTTTGGAACAAATCCTGCAAGCAACATACAACAAAAACAGAAACTGTACGGCTACTTACCTCCCATCACACAAACCCCCCAAGTTAAACTAGACTTGCGGGCCACTCATGATAAACATTCTCTTAATAGACAACTACATGTGGACGCACCAGTGTTGGTCGACCAGCAGGGGCCGACATACAACAGATCTGTGCGGACACTGGATGAAGTCAAGGGGACCTGCCAAGAGCAATGGCAGTTAAGGACGGATGGTAAGAGAGATTCAGGGAACTTCATGCTATCAGCACGAATTGATGATGAGTTCCTTCGCCAATGTTCCGGGAGATCGGAGTTGAATTCCAGGTTGGGTCATACCAAAGACGCAAAAAATGGTACTTGATGCCTCCTTGCTTAACACTCAATATCATAAGATAGTGATCAAGGGTAAATTGGAGGACTCCGGAGAAAGGAATTGCGCCCTTCCTTACACCTCGGTGGAGTAGCTGTTGAAAAGCTAGCCTTAGGGTCGCCCTCGACTACATTCAGTATAACAACTTATATATATATATATATATATATGTGCGTGTGTGTGAGTGTGTGTAAAGAATAGATGTCTATTCACTTCTTCGTGACAGTCTCATTACAATTACCTTTATGCAATTTTACCAAAGAAAAATACAGTCATTAGATAAATTGTGTTTGATCTTCTTTCTAAAATACGTGAAACTATCCGTAATGGGACTGTCATAAGGATTAGTAGACATTCATTCACTTTAGGCTTCATCTTGCTCTACTGTTCAGTAATTGAGCACTTTCTGACACATGAAAAATGGTTTATAGAGATTTTTTTTATTTCATTATATATATATATATATATGTGTGTGTGTGTGTGTGTGTGTTTCTTTACCCATATATATATATATATATATATATATATTGGCGTAAAGGCTAAGGTACTGGACTGTGACATTAGTATTACCTTCACTTTCAAACTAATACCCTTAGAAAAGGTATGAACCTGCTTATTTCCTCAATGTTAAATCGTAAAACTGCTTTTCTTCTACGACGTTTTGGGATTAAATAGCCCACGTAGTTTAACATGCCATTAAACAAAGCAGTAACAAGAAACAATATATATATATATATATATACATATATATATATATAAAAAACGTCATAAAAAAGAAGTTACATATTTCGATATATAAACATGACCAAGTGGTGCTGAAGGAGTGAATGTGCGAGAACACGACAGGCAAAATTTCTTAGAGAGGGGGAATAAGCGAAGAAACTGTAAACACATGACCTTATAATAGCAATAAAATCAAAAGTGAAAGTGAAAGTAGAAAAAATCCCTATCCTGTCCTATACCCCTATTACCATCAACAACACCGCCGCCACCCCGTTATAAAACTAGCGGCGAGAACTGGCATTTCAATGAGCGTCTGGTCACTTTAACACTTCGTTCCCTAAGGCCCAACTATACGAGTTGTTTATAGGCCATTAAAACAAAGAAATAAAGACAATAAAACAAAGCCATGCGCTAATGGTAGATGACACAGCAAGTCATAGCGTTTAGAAGAGGCCGGTATTTCTTTTGTCACGCCCCGGACGCCACGTCACGAAAATGGACTTGTCAATCATCTTCCCACGAGCAAGATTATTGGTGAGATTTTCGGCACGAACTGCAAATGAGCTGATCAAAAGTTGTCACACCCATTCTCTTTGTTTTGTTTTGTTTTTTTTTTTTGGGGGGGGGGTTCTTGCTTGGTTCAACCTGTTTTTGCATGCAATGAAGGCGTGACCAACAACTGACTGACTGGTTGTAGAATGTTTCCCACTTCAAGAAAGAAAATATAGAATATGGATTCTTTTATATTAAAAGTCATTGGACAAGGCTTGATTTTAATATCTCTCTCTCTCTCTCTCTCTCTCTCTCTCTCTCTCTCTCTCTCTCTCTCTCTCTCTCTCTCTTCCTCTCCCCCCTCTCTCTCTCTCTCTCATTATTCCATCATCTTTGCAGAAACAAAATAGTGCGTTATTTCCCTTAAATATTCTGTTGATATATATATATATATATATATATATATATATATATATATATATATACAGAGTATTTAAGAGAAATAACATACTATTTTGTATATTATAATATATTGTATATTATTGTATATACATAGTATATATATATATATATATATATATATATATATATATATATCAACTTAATGACCATTGAATATTTCATTTCTTCATTGGTGAGAGTTTTTTGTTTGAAGTAATCTAGACACCAGCAAATTTTTTCTGAATAAATTGCATACATATATATATATATATATATATATATGTATATATATATATATATATAGTATAGTATAGTATAGTACAGTATAGTATAGAATAGTACAGGTTTATGGTTCCCACTAGCTCATTTGGTGAGATAATGGCGGACCAAATAGTGCTCAATATCAATGATAGAGCTTTTATATATATATATATATATATATATATATATATATATATATATATATATATATATATAATACACGATAGTGTCTGTGACCCTAGTTTTCATGCTTTCCTGTCTAACGAATGAGTAAAACCTGAACCCCCGGGTCACAGACACTACCATGTAATATATATATATATATATATATATATATATATATATATATATATATTTAAAAAGAACAAACGTAATATGACAAATAGGAATGTTTCTTAAATTTTGTTGATTTTGGGGGGGGGTTAATTCTCAGCTCGTTTTGACCCGCAGTTTTTTTAAATGTTTTTGAAAGGAAAAAGTTTTTTCAGAACTATTTAAAGACTTTTGAAATATTTTGAACGAGTTGATGAGTTCATCATATTTATATATGATCATCATCATCATCATCACGGATTTCCCTGAATCTTTTTTGCCATTCATCTCTAACATCTATCACTTCCAGTAGGTCTTCTAGACTACACCCAGTGTCCGTACAGAGCTGTTCGTCCGTGTGAAGAGATATCTAGGAGAACGTCGCTTATGAGTTCATCCTTACTTCACCATCAGTGTCCCGCATATCTTGTTCGTTTAACTCGGATGCTTTTTTGAGTTTGGAAGTAGGTAGCCGTACAAGTGCTTTTTGTGGGATTTACTTTAGTATACACTATATTGCTGTTTCCTGATTTTAATGGACGAGAGGTTAGCATTCCTTGTACTTGAAAAATATCTTCATTATAGTTTGATTTCAAAATATATATATATATATGTATTCCACGCTCTCTCTATATCAATCTATCTATGTATATATCTTTCTTTGTGTAGTTAAATAGTATGTTATAAGTCTAATTTCTCTTACAGCAACTGGGGAGAGAGAGAGAGACGGATGGACGGAGCTCCGTGGGGCTCCTCGTGGCATAATGATTAAAGCGCTGGATTGCAGAATCGTAGTAAGCTAGTTCGAACTCCAGTCGCGCTATTACGTTCACTTTCGGACAAATACCCTTGGGAAAGGTATGAACCCCCTTATCCCACCAGCTATGGATTAAATAGTACCACTACAGTTCTTCTCGAAGGATGGCTTTGGCATTAAATAACCCAAGAAGGTTTATATACTATTAAACAACAAAACAAAGTTCCGCAGAGCCAAATACTCTCTTTCAATATGACCTAATAAAGTTTTTTTCAACATAGTCCTTCTTCATGTTCTTACTCTTCTTCTCTCAGTTTAACAATGCTTGGATCCCATTGGTCAAAAAAATTCATCAACAGCAGTGACGTCATCATACGAGCCTTTCAGCCTTTGAACTTTATAGCCCTCCCTCGTTTATACATATATATATATATAAGGTGGAACGATAAAATTGTCGTCCTAAAGAAAACAACACTACAGCTTTATTTTAAATTTTTTATTGAAAAAATCAATTCAGGTAACTTGATTATGTAGTAGAACTGACATCTATTCAATGTAGCCGCCTTCAGCCTCAATCACCGCCTCGTTACGGATCCGGAACTGGGAGCATGCCTTTTCCACAAGCGCCGGTGGGAGCTCGGCGAATACTCGGCGGATGGCGTCGATCAGGCTTTGGTGTTGTGGGAGGTCATGTTGGTGATGTTCTCGACGTATGACCAAACGAAGTAGTCTAGCGGGTTCAAGTCAGGGAGGAGGGGGCAGTGAGAGAAGGGTATAAAGTCGTAGAACTCCTTCTGAAGCCAAGCCTGGGTCTCTTTGAACTTGTGGGTCGGCGCCGAGTCCTGCTACCACACCCAGAGTCTGCCACCGGCCACCTGATTGCACCAGGGGATCACCATACTCTTCAGCACATCCAAGTACACTTTGGCGTTGACTTTCAAGCCGACTTCGAAGATGTGAGGTGGCATGATGTGGCCCTCACTTGAAACTACTCCAAAGACCATAACCGTAGCCGGAAACTTTGTTTTCATCACCCTGGGCACGTCCCTGTTATTCGTGGCAATCCAGATTTGCATTTTGAGAGTGCTGGCATGAGTTGTACAGCGGCGCATCTCCGATCTCGCTCGTTGAAAATTGTGTCACTTTCAGACATAATAGAAGGTTCCTATCGCTCTTAGGATTTGTACACAACTGGCCAACTAGTAGATGGTCTGCAATAAAAAAAGAAAACTGGTTTTCATTAAACGGAAATGGAATCGTGTCTTTTCTAGGGCGACAATTTTATCGTTCCGCCCTGTACAAATATGCACACACATACACACACACACATGCCCACACATACATAAATGCATACACACACACATAAAGGGTCGTTCAAAAAGTTCCAAGGCCTCGCCCAGATATTAGATTCGTCGTACACCTCTCATCTTTGTATGGGCCTCACGTACACAAAAATTAAAACAGAAATCTGAATTAATTTTTCTCGTTTTATAAGAATTTGTAGTATGTTGCCACAACAAAAATCTTCAGTTCTGGCTCTTCTTTTGGGGTGAGGCTTTGTACTTTTTGAACGAATCTCGTATATACATAAAAAACATACATATCACACACACACACACACACACACACACATACACATGTAGAGAGAAACACAGAAGTAACAGTCATATCTGTAATAAATCCTTGATTTTGAATTCCATTTTTTACGGCAACTATAGCCTCTCGTTTTTTAAAGGCTGACGCAACATAATCTTCAAATCTGGCTAGTAAATTTCAACAATCAACAGACTCTAGTACCTACGGGAAAGAATATCATAGAATTGGGGCCAGGTGAAGAACGAAATGTATTTGTAGATATTAATGTTTTCTGTATTTCTAAAACAATGCTTCTGTCTCAGTGTATTTATACAGCTGGATGCATGTGCCTGCTGCTCATTACTCACCCTTATCCAGCCAACTACGGGTTAAATAGTAGTATTACTATCCTGCTAAAAGGATGGCTTCGGCATAAAATAGCCCACGAAAGATATTATGCCATTAAATAAAAAACTAAACTAAATTACTACCAGGGTACAACTCAATGTCTTTCAAAACGCATTTTCATTGTGCGAGTAAACCAAACTGTAAGAAGGTGAATTCCATCATCATTATTAGATTAATTATTATAACTAATTAATTCATGTGCTAATTAACATTCGAATGATATTTTCAATTAAAAAGATACGATCAATCATTTCAATCAGCTACCAATAGTGATAATAATGATGATGATAGAAATAAATACGCGGACGGAATAATGCTTAAAAACAAATAGAATAATGTTTCTAAACAAACAGATATGATTAGGGAGGATCGGCTGTTTAATGAGAACATTTCAAAGATGTAGGCTAATATACTTTCGATACTTACAATCACTTGGCTGTGTGGAAGCAAATTACTAGCATTAGATAGAAGTACTAGTGTTAGACAGTAATATTTGGAACTATTTTTTAGTTGTATGCAAAAAAGTGAGCTCTGGCTTGTTAAAAAATGTTAAACAACTAAATATGCGCTTACAATTCATATATATTTGATATATATACATAAACAAGATTTGTCATGAAATAACCCATAAGAGGTTGATATGTCATAAAAACCCAACCAACCAACCAACCAACCACTCAAAATGTTTGTATAAAGCATACAGAGACAAACATCCACTTTATGTTTTTTTATTGTCTGTATTTGTTTGTGTGTCTAGTATCTGGTGATGCGAGACTTCAGGTTCCTGGATTTATAATCATATTCTACCCTACGCCGTTAGTTATGACGTGGCGTAACCTGGTTTTTGACGTAAATCGGACGTCATCATTAATCATCAAGTCGCGCTGACAGCATGAAATTTGCGTTAAAAATGTCTTAAAATAAAATGAAAACAGTAAAACTAGCTCAAATAACTCGCGAAAGAATATAACTAGGATTTGGTATTCGAAAGAACTGCGGCAAATTATTTCTTCCCGAATGAAATAAAGGAAGTAGAAAGAGGAATTCTTATAAAGACGGATTTTTTTAATGAAAGCCTAAAAAAATCCATGATTTTCTGTTTTCTCTGACTCAAAAAATATACCGTAAATCCCAATCAAAAGAATATCCTGGAATCTATCCAGATTATCAATCACAATCTACCCCGATTCTCAATCAAAATCTACCCTGATTATCACTGAAAGATATACTCCAATATTTACCATGAATCTCAATAAAATAAAACTAGAAATAACTTGTCCTGAAATATACAGTGAATATAAATCAAAGATCTACCCCGAGTTCTATACCTCTATCTGAAAGAAAAATACCCTAGCATCTAAATTTGTTTTTGTTTTTTTTTAATCCACCCTGAAATGACTAAACATTTACAGAAAAAAAAATAGCAAAAACATGTTGCTTATTTATTTTACTTATTTATTCATTTTATTTTTGGACGAAAATGTTTTGAAAATTAATTTTTATTTATTGCGGACTTTTTGTCCTCATCTTGGTAGGGTTTATTTTTTTTGTTGTTGTTTTTTTCACTACGTTTCGGCCAAATTTCACCTCCGGCCTTCTTCAGGTGAAAAAAAAAAAACTACCAAGATGAGGACAAAAAGTCCGCAATAAATAAAAATTCATTTTCAGATTAAGAAGCCTCATCTCAAAATGATTCCAATTAAAGACAAGTACGAAAATGTTTTGTTTTTTGTTTTGTTTTTTGTTTTTGTGGGGAGATTGTGTGTGTGTGTGTGTGTGTGTGTGTGGTCGGGGGTTATTTTAAACTCATATTTTTCTTCATCTTAAAATTTGGGGTATTTTTTCTTTAATTGCGTATCACTCGGTTCGTACTTCTATGACAACGAGAAAACTGCACATATCGAAACCAACAGTGAACCAGCAGTTTATCATTATAATGTTCAATACGCACTGGCAGGAAGATAAAGGCCCGAGTGAGTTGCAATTAAAAAAATATAAATGAAGATTTGGTTTTTAGTTGTTTTATGGCATATGAAGTCTTATGGGTTATTAAATACCATCTCATGTTTATATATGTATATATATATATATATATATATATATATATATATACTGTCATCCATAGACAGACTGTTTCATTGTATCACAACTCATCAGTGTGGCTAGACACGCGAGATGCTTCAAGCTGGAATCGAAACCCGGCCGACTTTACGCCCATCGGATATCTTACCACACAGCCATTAGCAACTTCAGCGTAAGCGAAGAGATTTAACGTATATGTATTATTTTTTCTTTTGTTAACATATACGCTTAAGGATTATCGATCATTCAGTTCATTAGAAGAGCTTCGCATTATGCAAGTAGTAACCGGAAATTCCTTCGCGAGAGTTCAATCCCCACCCGGGGAGGGGACATATTTGTAAGCGAATAGTTTGTTGATATCTAATTTTTTTTAAACGGACCAGAGCAAACGATTAAAAGGTTTCAAGCATTATTTCAAGTATTTTTATCAAACACAAATAATTTTTTGATATTAATCACCTTCCCCACCTTGCCCAGTCGGCTGAAGCTGTAGAATACACCGACTGCTTCTCTGCAGAGGGGCATCCCCCACAACGAGTGTCTTGATACGACACTAAACAATCTGACGGTGAGCCTCCAGTAATGCTGCAGCTTTGGAGAATACGGAGAACCCCTTCATTGCCATCGCTCCCAGGTCCTCTCTGGCCCAGAGAGGTAGCACCTGATAGGGTCCTATCTATGGGTCAAAAAGAACTAAACTGCCTATTTATGCCAAATTGAATTTTTTAAATGGAACTGGTTTTGCATACTAAACTGAATTGTTTGAAATGGAACTGTTTCAACATTTAACTGTATGTAAACAAAATCTTTACTTATATTAAACTGAATTGGTTGAATTAGAATTGGTGGACTAATCTGAATAACTTGAAATAGAAATGTTTTTGACGAATAAACTGTACTCATGCTAAACTGAATTGTTTAAAATCGAACTGATTATTCGTATAAAAATGGATTTGGCATTAAATAACCTACAAGTGACTGCAACTCTCCTCAAGTCTGTAGGACTCTTCTCAGTATTCTTGCTGGTTTTAATAATGCTGTCGTTTGGATGGTCTCCACTCATCCTCTTATTTCCAAGTCCTCCAGTCCCATTATCATATCCTTTGGTGACTGTACCAAGTGCACCAATTACAATTGATATCACAGTCACTTTCATGTTCCATAGTTTTTCAGTTCTCAAGGAATATCTAGGTACTTTATTATTATTATTATTATTATTCAACTTTCATAATTGATACATTGTTAATTGTCATCATAATCCTGGGGTGATTCAGAAGTTTTGCGGACGTGTCGTCTTGGTATAATGGTTAAAGCGTTGGACTGCGGAATCGTAGAAAGCGAGTTCGAACTCCAGTTGCGCTATTACGTTCACTTTCGGACAAATACCCTTGGGAAAGGTATGAACCCTCTTATACTCTCAGCTATGTTCTTGTAGAAAGATGGCTTTGACATTAGATAACCAACAAAATGTTGATATGCGATTAAACAAAGAAACCCAAAAGTTTGCAGTGTTGTAGTAACGTAAGACACAATTTGACAGCTCTGGATGCTTTTTCGTGAAAATGAGGTCGTTATGATGAGCCCACTGGACTTGGATTCCCTAGATGTAACGTGTGTTCGGCACCTAACGGGAGTCCAGTAGGTAACGTGAGTCCGGCACGTATGCCTGTCCATAGTTTAATCTAGACCCACTGGTTTAGTACTATTGTATGCTATATTAATGCAGTTCGCTCACCCCGAAGGTGGCCTAGCTGAAGCTGAGAGCCATTCGGCCACGAATCTAATACTGAATCTTTTTTTGGACTCCGTCCGGCAGACAAAACTGAGAAAAGTGTTATCATCATTTATTACTACTTTCTCAATAGTTTTATGCAATGGATCTCCTACCACTACCATTGCACTTCCTGTGCTATCAGCCTGAGTGAAGGTGTGGGTGTTTTGACTGACATGCAGGGGTAAAAAATTTGACCTTGAAGTGAGACGTGATGAAAAAGGGAATTTAGCGGTTTTTCACAATTGGCTTTCTGATGAACCACGCAACAAGACCGCTTTTGGGGATCTTAAAGATTTTTAGTAGGCTCTTAAAAAGGGGGCTCCAATAAAAAGAATTTTTATATGACGGAAAGAATTTCTCCCTTTAAGAGAGAGACATGGGAAGACCTGCGAAAGGTTGGTCTTGATTTATTAAAATGATAAACGCAGGAACAAAACTCAAAATATGCGCCTTGTCCAGTTCTTTTACCAGAGGAGATCAAGTGACACCCTCTCCTACGTTTCGAGTTTCCAAAACCGACCACGCAACACTAGTACATCTTTCTTCTTAATTTCACTTTTTTTTATCAAAGAAAGACGGTCTGAGATCTGCGATAAAAAAACAACAGAACTAAGACGATTCGCTGGTTGTTTGGTTGGTTTCAAGGCCTGATAACCTCTAACCAAGACTTACATGGTTTCAAGTAACTATTCAACCAGCCGAATAGGGGACTTTGTCGTTCTGGTTGACCACAGCATAAAACTGAAAGAAAGTGAAAAGAGAGATAAGTACTTTGACCTTGCTAGAGAACTAAAAGATACTATGGAACATGAAAGTAGCGATTATACTTATTGTAATTGGTGCGCTTGGTACAGTCACCAAAGGTTTGGTACGGGGACGGAAGGACTTGGAAAAAAGAGGACGAATGGAGACCATCAAAACTACAGCATTGTTGAGATCGACCCGAATACTGAGAAGAGTTCTGGAGACTTGAGGAGACTTGCTGTCACTCAGACTCCAGTTAAAAACCATCAGCTAACGCTAGTGGGAAAAACTCTCAAAAGAGAATAATAATAATAATAATAATAATAATAATAATAATAATAATTTGTTTGGACATGGCTAAGAAATGGAAACTTTAAGAGAGAAAGAGAATCTCTCTTAATAGCAACACAAAAAAAAAACGCCGTAAGAACCAATCATATCAAAGCGAGAATAGATAAGACGCAACAAAATAGCAAATGTAGGCTATGCAGTGACAGAGATTAAACCATCAATCACATAATATGCGAATGCAGCAAATTAGCGCAGAAGGAATACAAGACTAGACACGATTGGGTCGGCAAGGTGATCCACTAGGAGATGTGCAAGAGATTTAGATTTGACCATACCAACAAATGGTATATGCACAACCCAGCACCTGTCCAAGAAAATGACACACATAAACTCCTATAAGACTTTGACATTCAGAGGGATCACCGAATCTCGGCCAAAAGAGCAGACCTAATAATAATCAACAAAAAAAAAAGAGAAATTGCAAAATTGTCGACTTTGCTGTCCCGGCTGACCACAGAATAAAATTGAAAGAATATGAAAAGAAGGATAAGTACCTCGACCTTGCTAGAGAATTGAAAAAACTGTAGAACATGCAGGTGACAATTATACCAATTGTAATTGGTGCTTTTGGTACAGTAACTAAAGGATTACTAAAGGAGCTGGAAGATTTGGAAGTTGGCGGACGATTGGAGACCATCCAAACAACAGCATTATTGAGAACGGCCAGAATACTGAGAAGAGTCCTGGAGACTTGAGGAGAGTTGCTGTCACTCAGACTCCAATGAAAGACCATCAGCTAGCACTGATGTGAAAAACTCTAATGAGTAAATTATAATAATAACAATAAAGGACCAATCATATCAAAGCAAGAATAGATATAAGATAGAATATATACGCAACAAAACAGCAGATCAATCACATAATAATCGAATGCAACAAATTAGCCCAGAAAGAGTATAAGACTAGACACGACTGGGTGGACAAGGTGATCCACTGGGAATTGTGCAAGATATTTAAATTTGACCATACGAACAAATGGTATATACACAAACCAGCATCTGTTCTGGAGAATGAGACGCACAAACTCCAATGGGATTTTGACATACAACCAGATCACCTAATCTCGGCCAGACGACCAGACTTTACAATCTTCAACAACAACAAAAAAAAGAACTTGAAGAATTGTGGACTTTGCTGTCCAGGCTAACCACAGTGTAAAACTAAAAGAAAACGAAAAGAGAGATAAGTTCTTACTTGAGAACTGAAAAAAAAAAACTATGGAACAGCAAAGTGACGGTGATACCAATTGTAATTGGTGCACTCGGTACAGTCACTTAAGGTTTGGTACAGGGAATGGAGGACTTGGAAAGAAGAGGATAAGTAGAGACCATCCAA
The DNA here is from genome assembly GCA_963585895.1 of Sepioteuthis lessoniana. Lineage (NCBI taxonomy): Eukaryota > Metazoa > Mollusca > Cephalopoda > Myopsida > Loliginidae > Sepioteuthis > Sepioteuthis lessoniana. The sequence continues at coordinate 10,052,138 of OY757937.1, forward strand.
ACGACAGCATTATTAAGATCGGCAAGAATACTGAGAAGAGTCCTGGAGACTTGAAGTGACTTGCTGCCTCTCAAACTTCAGTGAAATACCATCAGCTAACGCTCATGTGAAAAACTCCCAAGGAGTAAATAATTATAATTATTATTATTATTATTATTATTATTATTATTATTATTATCGAAAATCTATAATAACAAAACAGGAATTTTTTTTTAATTGTCTGTCTGACCTTGTCATAGTTTGGTTGTCATTTTTATTTATTTACTTATTTATTTATTTATTTCGTTTATTTTGGTGACACGACTTTTGGAAATGGAGAGAGTTTTTTTTTTTTCTTTTTCTTGTTTTTTTTTTTTTTGGTATGTTTGTTGCTTTTTGGGGGTTTTTTGTTTGTTTTCAGTTTGTTTTTGTTTTTTTTGGGGGGGTCCTTTTTCATTTATTTATTTATTTGTTTTATTCCGAATTGCCGGGGCCACCTCCTTTGGGATTGAATGAATCACAGAAAAGAAATAAAAATAAAAATTATTAGATGAGATCGATTTTGGAAGAAGCAAAGATCAAATGTGCCGCTTGGTCAGGCAAAACTGAAAATAACCGTGACCTTTCTGGGAAAGAACGACAAAGAATGAATATTCAAGAAAAGAGGAAAAATATCCTGAAAATATATACGATTTATTTTTTAAGGCGTAAATAGAAGAAAAAAAAATGTTATAGTGCTACAACTATTTTCTGAGAATAATCTTTTCTATCGACGTGTTGTTTTGTTTTTGTTTTTTTGTTTTTTTTTTAGCGGTTTTACAAGTGAAGAAAAGAAATAATGATTGAAAAGAAATATCTGTAATGTTTAGCAAGCTAGTGAGATCGATTCTCACAAGGTGTCCCATAATTCAGGCCAAGTGTCTGTCTAAGTTAAACTCACTAAATAACGACTAGATATATTCAGACACCTCAAAATTGTATAATGGTTTGGGAGCTTGGCTACCAGACTATATCAAGCGAATTCGATTCTCACTGGGTGTCCTATGCTTCTGGCTTTCTACCAATCGAAGCAAAGTTTCCTAAATGACGACCAGATATATTCAGGCATCTCACATGGTGTAAGGATTAGCAAGCAAGGCAAACAATTTTTTGTTACTGAGTCTGATTCGCACTGGTTGTCCAATACTTCCGGCGTTGTGCTTAGCTAAGCTTGGTAAGTGACTGCTAATCGTATTTAATTCAATTTTATGGGCTCCTTGGGTGGTATAATAGTTAATAAACTAAGTTAGAAGAACTTCGTGAGTTCGATTCTTACTGGGTGTCCCACATATCTGGACTTATGTAAATGTAAGCAAAGCTTACTAAATGGTAAGAAATATTTTGTTTATCTATATGCCCCAATTTGTGTGTGTGTGTGTGTGTGTGTGT
>OY757937.1:10058544-10073544 GCA_963585895.1 Sepioteuthis lessoniana
AAAAGAGGACTGATCGCCATCATGGATACGGTCAACTAATCCTAAGAAGCGGAATCCCCACACCATAACGCAAAAATTACTAGCCATTCCCTCAAGTCCCCTCGGATATATACGAATCAGAATTCATAAAACTCACCTATCACCCCAGTCTGTATATAAAAACAATTATCAATTCACTGACCCTAAAAAAAAACTAAAACAGAGATATCCTTATACTACTTAGCAACATAAACCGCTATAACTCAAATTACAAATCTCTCTGCAACAAACTTAAACCGGACCACACCCTCTATCAACACTCAAAACATATACCAACTCACACCCACACCCTATATCAACAATCACTATATCTACCAACTCACACCCACACCCTATATCAACAATCACTATATATACCAACTCACACCCACACCCTATATCAACAATCACTATATATACCAACTCACACCCACACCCTATATCAACAATCACTATATATACCAACTCACACACACACCCTACATCAACAATCCCTATATATACCAACTCACACGCACACACTATATCAACAATCCCTATATATACCAACTCACACCCACACCCTATATCAACAATCACTATATATACCAACTCACACACACACCCTACATCAACAATCCCTATATATACCAACTCACACCCACACCCTACATCAACAATCCCTATATATACCAACTCACACACGGTCTCTATATCAACAATCACAACAAATACCAACTCACACCCACACCCTATATCAACAATTATAACATATACCAACACACACACACATCCAATATCAACAGACACAGCGTATATTAACTTTTACACACACCCAATATCAACAATCACTATATATACCAACTCTCACACACACCCTATATCAATAATCACTATATATACTAACATACAACCACACCCTACATCAACAATCACTACATATAACAACTCACACACACCCTATACCAACAGACACAACGTATATGAACTTATATACACATCCTATATCAAAAGACACAACATATACCAACTCTCTCACACACACACCATATACCCACAAGCTGAACATACTATTACTCTAAATTTTTAAATGAAGCTGCGTGTTTTTTGTTTGTTTGTTTGTTTTTTTCATTTAAAGTATTCAGACCATTGTCGTCATCTCGGTTGTTAATTTCACAGCGTTTCCGCCGCTGCGTCCTTCGGCCTTCTTCAGGTGTTTCTTGTCGAACTCTGAATCTTAAACGGAACTTCGAAATGAACCATTCCATGAAGGTAGATTTTTCTGGTTCTGTTAACCATAACCGAATAAGCTATAGTAATTATTCTTTGTTTTTTACTTGTAGTCAGGATTGAACCCGCAACCGCCAGATGATTTCGTTTAAAAATTCATTAACCCCACGTCTACATCCGTTATGCTACGTATTCTGGTAGACAAATCAAGAACACAACACACGTCTTCAGCAAATTACTACTAATAAGAAATCTCCCATTAAAAGCACTCAAAGCGATCATAGACGTCTCCTCCCTATATACCAACATCCCTATGAAGAGGAAGTCCAAGTTTGCCGAGAATTCAAGATAGATTTGTGGCGAACAAAGATGTGCGTGATTGAAAATAATACCGGTTTACAATTTAATAAATTTTATTTCTTTAAATTGAGGGAAAATTTTGCTGAAAACAGAAGTTGCAAAGTCTTTTCTTGTTAGAAAAGATGATATTAGTCAAAGCGTAAATATTTTAAGAGAGAAAGTGAAGATTCATGCCTGAAATGTAACAGTTTTGTTTAGTCTTTATTGGGAATCCTTTTGAGATGAGGCTTCTTAATCTGAGAATTATTTTTTTTTTATTGCAGACTTTTGTCCTCATCTTGGTAGTTTTTGTTTTTTTTCTCACTACGTTTCGCCCAAATTTCACCTCTGGTCTTCTTCAGGTGATTAACCGCGACCTCGGATAGGAATGCTGAGTCTTGTAACCGTATCCCCAGTAATTACTGCCTTCCATAGTTGTTGTCTATCGCACCACGTAGTGAGAAAGACAACAAAAAAAAACTTCCAAGATGAGGACAAAAGTCCGCAATAAAAAAAAATTGATTCTCATATTAAGAAGCCTCATCTCAAAAGGATTCCCAAGAAAGACAATTACAAATTCGGTACGGAACCGACTATGGAAGACCAGAGAAAGAGAACAAATAATTGGATTTATAAGACCAAAAAATCCAACCCTGATCGCCTTTCGGGGCCTGTGGCGCAGCGAATAGAGGCGTTGAGTCTCTACGGTTCCAGGTGAGCATTGTCAGAAGATAGCGGTTTCAATTCTTACCTAAGCCGGCCAGAGGTTTGCTTGGTCAAAAACGTAGTGCGATAGACAACAACTATGGAAGGCAGTAATTACTGGGGATACGGTTACAAGACTCAGCATTCCTATCCGAGGTCGCGGTTAATCACCCGAAGAAGGCCAGAGGTAAAATTTAGCCGAAACGTAGTGAGAAAAACAACAAAAAAAAACTACCAAGATGAGGACAAAAAGTCCGCAGTAAAAAAATTAATTCTCAGGTTTTGTTTAGCTTTAATCTAAACGGATATATTTTGCGTGCGTAAAAGATCTGCGTATGAGTGTGTCACCATGCAGTGAGAAAATATATCTATGCGTTAAACATGTATACGGCTGCAGCTGAAATTTTCATTTGCAGGAGACAGGTCGAATAGTAGTACAAATATTTTTATATAAACAATTACATATTCGTTCAGTTTAAGATAATGTAGCGATGATCAAATTAGATTGATTTTTGAAGTAGAAGAATGTAGACTTTCACTCAAAAGAAACAAACTGAAAATTTTTTTTAAAAGGCTACGGAATAAATCAGGATAAGCTACTAAAGATCTATTTTATCCCTATTCATAAGATTCAGGTAGGCCCGAAATTAGATTTTTTTAAAAATCGATAATTCATCTATCATTCTACTTGGTTAAAAATGCATTTTCAACAATCTAGGAAGGAAAATATTTCTTAAATTATTTTGGGTTATGATCGTTCAAATTTTTTGCAACAAGTCAAATATTGTCGTCTGCAAACCTCGAAAAAATTCTAAAGTGAACGTTTAAGTGCCGACTGATCATTAATTGCAAAATACAAAAACAAAAATTACAGTTTCTCAAACCTATTTTTTGTTGAAAAAATAAATAAGTAAATAACTTCTTTTTTTTTTTCGCATGGATTTTTCAGTTGATTTATCGTATATGCTACATCATAAAATTTATTCTGACACAAGAATTTTCAATTTCAAACATTATCTACAAATTAGAGAAATTTCTATTGAAACAAAAATGGCGACTAGTTAGTCCAATATATTTATGCATAAATTAAAAAATAAACTACTCCACAAATATGCTATAAAACCAAAGCATTTCTGCAGATATAGCGATGATATGTTCTTCATATGGACACATAGACTAAACAATCTATTAGATTTTTACAAACACATAAACAGTAACCACAACACCATTAAATTCACTTTGGAACATTCTAATATTTCCATCCGATTCCTCGATGTGCAAGTACGTATTAAGAATAACCTAATCTCCACATCCTTACACACTAAGCCCACTGATAATCACAGATGCCAAGATTTCTATTGTTGTCACCCCAATTAATCTTTCAAAATCCATTTTGTACAGCTCTTGCTTACGTATTAAACGTATTTGTTCAGACGCCCTTGGATATCTATACAATATAAGACTATTAGCTTAACGATTCATCGACCGTAATTATCCAATAACTATAAACTAAGAAGCAATAAAAAATAACCTCAATTCTGAGTATTACAATATAGATCCAAAAATCCTAATAATCGAATTCCTAAAGTTTTTAATCTTGGCTATAACATGCATAAAATCGCTCACTCATTAATTAAAGATTTCCAACACATACAAAAACCCAAAATCAATTCCATATACTAAGAACTATTCATCAATGGTAAACGACAACCACCCTATCTATCTTCACTTCTAACCAGTCCAGTTGACTGGAGCTGTAGAAAACACCGACCTCGTCTTTACAAAGGAGTAAGACATCCCCCCTCACAACAAGTATCCTTGATATGACACTAAACAATCTGATGGTGAGGATCCAGTCTTGGAGCTTTGGGGAATGTGAAGTATTTCTTCATCGTCATTGCTCCCAGGTTCACTCTGATTCGGAGTGGTAGCACCTGATAGGATCCTATATATGGCTGAAATAGAACTGTTTGACATCGACCCTGTGCGCAAAGAAATGACGTACGTTAAATCGAATTGTTAGAAATAGAACTGTTTTTATCATTTAACTGTGTGTAAAAAAATGATTGATGTTTAATTGAATTGTTAGTGATGCATAACAATACTTGGAACTATTTAACTGTCTATAAACGGATAAGTTGAACAGAATTATTACTGCCAGAGAGTTATACTTGAAACTCTTTAGCTATGTGCATAAATGGAATTATTGGTATTACATAGCAATACTTGGAACTATCTAACTGTGTGGAAATAAATGAATCGTGTAGAATAGAATTACTAGTGTTAAATAGCAATACTTGTAACCACTTCATTGTCTGCAAAAAAAAGTGTTAATATTTAATTGAATCTTAAGTGTTATATAACAATAACTGAAACCATTTAACTGTGAAGAAACTATAGCAATACTAGTGTACAAACAAATGAGCTCTAACTCATTTAAAAAGAAAATAGCCAAGAAACTATTCACTTACAAATCATGTATGTATATCCAAATGTGTACAAATAAATGACAGATGCTAAATTGTTATTGTTACATAGCAATACTTAAAACCATTTAAATTAGAGAAAAACAATGATTAATAGTTAATAGAATTATCCATATTAGATAAAAATACTTGAAACCTTTTAACTGTGTGCAAAAAAATGAACTCAGGCTCGTTTGAATATAATACCAACAAGATGTATTCATAAATTATATATATATATATATATATATATATAGTCGAGTTTAGGCTTCCTGATGATCCGTTAAGGTGAAACTTTAGTAGAAGATTTTTCGACTCGCTATTTAGGTTAATTTTATAATTGGCTCCATTGTCTTGTGTTGAGCACTTTAGTAATTGTAGCATTGCAGGATTCGCGGAAGGTTTTTAGTTTTCTTTTGACCAACTGACTGCGTATCCCTTGATTTTTTTCGGGGTCGGACGAGGTTGACCTTTTATTTCTTTTTGACCCAAATTTTTTTTTTCTTTTTCCCAAGGGCGGTGATTCGAGATACTTTTTTCTCTTGTTCCTGGCCAGGTTTTTTTTTTTTGTTTTGTTTTTTTCTGGGACCGTGAATACTGGTAGATATTAGATTAGTAAATATATATATATATATATATATATATATATATATATATATATATATATATATATATAAAGAGAATTTGACATTAAATAACATACAATGGTTGATATGCCAAAACCCCCAACCAAACTAAATCATATGTATATATATATATATATATAAAGAGAATTTCGCATTAAATAACCTACAATGGTTGACATGCTATAAAACTCAACCAAATAAATCAAATATATTTAATATATATGTATAAAGACGATTTGACATTAAATAACCTACCATGGTTGATATGCCAAAAAAAAAACAACCGAACTAAATCACATATATTTGTATAAAGAGGATTTGGCATTAAATAACCACCAATATGTCATAAAACCCAACCAAACCAAATCAATTCACTTCTAACGTCATCTAGAAAGAAATTCAATAACACCCCACATCATAGTATCTACATGTGCAACAAATCCCGTGGTTTATATAGAAAACTCCAAGTTTTATATTCCTCTTTTACTATAACTAACGCTTATATCAAAATCCACTCCCTCATATATCTTGCCATCCACAACTTATATATATGCATACATATATCCACACACACACACACACATATATATGTGTGTGTGCGTGTGTGTGTGTATGTGTGATGATATATATATATATATATATGTGTGTGTGTGTGTGCATATATATATATATATATATATATCCACAACTTATAATTACTATCTTTTTACTACAAATTTAACAATTCAACTCAGACTTATATCCATTTTATGACATCACACCAATTTCATTTTTATTAAAATCGCCGGACCAAGAGGACAAGTTTCCTCAAAATATCTAAAAAAAACAAACATCTACTTTAAAATGCTTCTATTCCAGCGGCCTTAGATGTCTGAACATTATTAATTATTAACGTTATCGAAACCAGGTTAACGAAAGCATGGACAGCTATCAATAGGCTATCGATTATATGGAAATCAGACCTAACCGATAAAATGAAACGCAGTTTCTTCCAGGCAGCGGTCACATCGATACTGCTATATGGATGCACTACATGAACGCTAACAAAACGGCTGGAGAAGAAGCTAGATGGCAATTACACAAGAATGCTGCGTGCAATCCTGAACAAGTCCTGGCAGCAACACCCCACAAGACACCAACTGTACGGCCACCTGCCCCCTATCACGAAAACTATTCAAGTTAGAAGAACCAGACATGCAAGACACTGCTGGAGAAGTAGGGACGAACTCATAAGAGATGTACTCTTATGGACCCCCACACATGGCCGCGCAAAAGCAGGACGACCAGCACGAACATACATTCAGCAGCTATGTGAGGATACAGGATGTTGTCCTGAAGACCTACCTAGGGCGATGAACGATAGGGAGGAGAGGCCAGAGAGGGTCAGGGATATCCGTGCTACCAGCGCGATATGATGATGATGATAGTCCAACTCATTTTTAACAAATTTATACAAAAAGTGTAACATAGCCACACATGAATATTGAAATGTTCATAACATATATACATAGAACATAGGAATCCTGAAACACGAAAAACACTTACGACTTCTTAGTTCAGGTACAAAACTTTTTATTACCTTTGAGTTTAAAAGTTCTTCGACATAAGGAGAGAGATACACATTCTTTGTATTCTGGCTTTTTTATCTGCACCCCACAACACGTGTGGCACCTGCCACAAGGCCACTGCGAGCAAGCGAAAGTCAACAGTCTTCTTGCGAGGCAGGACTCAACTCAACTAACTGACTTTTTCAAAATCCCCAAAATCCTCCGCGCACGCTTCCGGTGCATGACGTCATTCACATCCTCTGGTCCTAGGATTTTTATTTTGACATCTGTGAACGACACATCCTCCTCCCACGCGCGTTAACACCTGCGCTTAAGTTTGCACCTAACTATCTCATGTGCTGAGCCGAAAGGTTCTCAGCCTAACTAAACCCGAACGCAAGATATATAAAACAAAATCCGTCGGCCATTATATTATACTCAGACTTATTTCCAGTTGATGACATCACACCAATTTCATTTTTATTAAAATCGCCGGACCAAGAGGACAAGTTTCCTCAAAATATCTAAAAAAAAAAAAAAACATTTACTTTAAAATGCTTCTATTCCAGCGGCCTTAGGTGTCAGAACATTATTAATTATTAACGTTACATATAGTCCAACTCATTTTTAACAAATTTATACAAAAAATATAATTGCCCAGTCAACTGGGGCAGTAGAATATACCGACTACTTCTCTGTCGAGGAGTAAGACACCCCCAACGAGTGTCTTAGAAATGAGCATTGAGGAATGTGGAGTACCCGTTCATTGCCGTCGCTCCCAGGTCCACTCTAGCCCAGAGTAGTAGCACAAGATAGGGTCCTATCTATGGAGCAAATAGAAATAAACTGTGTGCTTATGCTAAACTGAATTGTTTGAAATAGAACTGTTTTTGAGATTTAACTTTTTGTAAACAAAAAATTTTCTTATGCTAAGCTGAATTGTTTGAAATTCAATTCGGCGTTAAATGTCCCGAAAGGGTTGATACGCCGTAAAAGAAAACAACCAAAAAGCCAAAAAGAATACGTGTAATCCTTATTTCATATATATATATATTACTTTGGCAAAAACACCAAGCGCCGTTGACTTTATGTACACGCTATCCCAACTTAGATATATAAGCTCTATCACAGATATTGACCACTATATATATGTGTGTGAGTATATATATATATATATATATATATATATATATATATATATATAGTGCTCATATGTATGTATATATATATATAGTGCGTATATATGTAAGTTAGGATAGCCTAGACACGCGCGCATACACACACACACACAAATATATATATATATATATATATATATATATATATATATATATATATTCAATAAATAATTCAATAAATATGGTGAACTATTCCTTAGGAGTTGGCAATAAGAAGTATTGTTTACAACTATAACTTGTATAAGGAAATTAATTAATTCTTTCCGGTTCCTGAAGACTGTCAGCTTGATCTTCTTTTCTGATGATTCTGAATAGAACTTTTTATTTACCGGAGAATTTCCTCCACATAGAGTACTTTTCGGCTCAGGTTCTTCGTAGCACAACCACGTTTAGCCTATTTGTAAAGTTTTTTTAATAATTTTTTTTTTACTAAAATTTGTTTTTTCATACATTCTGTGAAATTTTTTCATTCATTCTGTGAAATTTACGGAAGAATATGTGATATTCTTCCGTAAATTTCACAGAATACACCGACTGCTTTTCTGCAGAGCGGTAAAACTTCCCCCAACGAGTCTCCTCGTGGCTTTGTGGGCTAAGCCTGCAGAATACACCAGTTGCATCTCTGCAGAGCGGTAAAACTTCCCCCAACGAGTCTCCTCGTGGCTTAGTGGGCTAAGCCTGCAGAATACACCAGTTGCATCTCTGCAGAGCGGTAAAACTTCCCCCAACGAGTCTCCTCGTGGCTTAGTGGGCTTAGCCTGCAGAATACACCAGTTGCATGTCTGCAGAGCGGTAAAACTTCCCCCAACGAGTCTCCTCGTGGCTTAGTGGGCTAAGCCTGCAGAATACACCAACTGCATCTCTGCATAGGGGTAAGACTCCTCCAACGAATTTCCTAATTTCCCAGTTGGCTAAGCCTGCAGAATACACCGACTGCATCTCTGCTGAGAGGTAAGACTCCCTCCAACGAGTGTCCTGGATATGACACTAAACAATCTGACGGTGAGGCTTCATTAATGCAGGAGTTTTGGGTAATGTGGTGTACCCCTTCATTGCTATTACACCCCAGTCCACTCCGGCCCGGAGCGGTAGCATCTGATAGGGTCCTATCTATGGGTCAAATAGAACTATTTGACATTTAAAATGGGTACTTGTGCTAAATTGAGTTGTTTGAAATAGAACTGTTTGATCATTTAACTGTGTGTAAGCAATGACTGATGTTTAACTGAATTGCTAGTGATACATAGCAATACTTGAAAATATCAAATTGTGTACAAACAAATGATTAATAGTAAATTATTCGTATAAGATATAAATAAGTCTAACCATTTAACTGTGTGAAAAAAAAGAACTCAAGCTTGTTTAAAAATTTTATCTACAATACGTGTTTACATATTATATATTTTGTATATATGTATAGAAAGGATTTGGTATTAAATACCTTACAATGGTTGATAGGCCACCAAACCAAAACAGCCACCAAAGATTTATTAACAGGCCTCATTCATGCTTAGGGCTCTGTTTTATTTTCCCTATTTTGAATAGACTCAAAAAATACAGGGTGAAACGATAAAATTGTTGTCCTAAAGAAAACAACACTACAGCTTTATTTTAAAACTCTTATTGAAAAAATCAATTCAGCTAATTTGATTATGTAGTAGAGCTGACATCTATTCAATGTAGCCGCCTTCAGCCTCAATCATCGCCACGATACGGATCCGGAGCATGCTTTTTCTACAAGTACCAGCGGGAGCTCGGCGGGTGGCGGCGATCAGGCTGGCTTTGGTGTTGTGGGAGGTCATGTTGGTGATGTTCTCGACGTATGACCAAACGAAGTAGTCCAGCGGGTTCAGGTCGGGGGAGGAAGGGGCCTGACGGACTTGATTAGCATGAGGTTCTTTGTCTTCTCAGTCAAGATCTGGCTTGTCTGGCGCCAGTAGGACCTACACTTCAAGTCCTCCTTCACACATGCATTCACAGTTGTGTGTGAGACGCCTAAATCTCTGGCAATCTGGCGAATAGGCCGCTGGGGAGTTTCATCAATGATTGCCTGGACCTTTTCGACGAACTCCTTGGTCCGGGTCTTCCTGGCGGTGTCCTTCCGCTCCACCACCTCCAAAGTGTCGTCCGATGCGTTGAGCTGTGCCCTCAAGCGTTGAACCATCCGGGTTTGCATTTTGAGGGTGCTGGCAATGGTCCTGTTGTCATAACTTGGATCGGTAGAGAGCATGAATTGTACAGCGGCGCATCTCCGATCTCGCTCGTTGAATATTGTGTCACTTTCAGACACTTGGGATTTGTACACAACTGGCCAACTAGTAGATGGTCTGCAACAAAAAAAGAAAACCGGTTTTCATTAAACGGAAATGGAATCATGTCGTCTTTTCTAGGGCGACAATTTTATCGTTCCACCCTGTATTTCTGCTAGATTAAAATAATTTTTGCTTTAAACCTATTCAAACCAAAGCAGAGTTGACATTTCTGAAAAAATTCTGAAAAAATTTTGAAATTATTTTTTTTTTTTTTTGCTTAATTCAAACTCTATTCATACAATTACATTCACTTTTTGTCTAAAATGTTTTCAAAGAATTGATAGGGAAGAAGAATATTGGTGATTAAGACGTCTTAAAGAAGCAATGTATATGTTGGGCTTCAGTGACCTGTTGGGCAGACCATGTAAAGAGATGAATACAAAATCGCGGAGGGGTTGGGTAAATACATACTTAAAACCCGATGATCACAAATGAATATCATTGATAACTTGAAAACAGAACTCTAAAAAATAAAGGATTAACTTTTGCATTAAATAACCAAACACGTGTTAGCACCCGAAAAATCAACCTAACCAAATCAACCCATTTACATTCATAATTTTAAGAGCTTATCAACATTATTCATTATCGTGAATCGTTCGATGTTATATTACTTCTTTTAAGAAAGAACTATGGTATTTTATTTTTTGTAAAAAGAGAAGGCTGTTTTATTCTGTGATCATCGCTCGGACACCTTAAAGTATCTCTTTGAAACAACCAGGGGAGAATGTCTCAAGTTGACCTTTCAGGAAAAAAGCCATTTGACATTTGAAATTATTCTGTTATTGATACAAGTGGACACTGTACAAGGAAAAAATGATGAATAATAGTTTTTATTCATCATATATATATATATATATATATATATATATATATATATATAAATCATTATCAAGATAAACTGACAGCAAGGATTCCCTTGACTCTTTCTCTCTCTCTAGTCATTCATTTCTATTAGTCATCATCCTTAGCAAGGCATCCAGACGGTATCTAGTGTCCGCACAGAGCTGATGAATATAAGTTTTGCTGGTCGATCGTGATTGGTGTGTCCATAGGAAAACAGTTCGTCCTTACTTCCCTGACAGCACTCAGCATATCAAGCACGTCTTGAATGATTTATGAGATGGTAGGTAAGTAGCCGTACAGCTGCTGTTTTGTTGGGTGCTGCTTCAAGGATTGGTTCGAAAGAACACACAGCATCATTTTGTAGTGCCCATCTGGCTTTTTCTCCAAGGGTTTCTTTAAAGTCCAAATGGTGCAACTATACAATAGTACTGACACGGAAACAGCTTGAAAGATACACAGAGAGTACTAAATAGTTCTAGTCCCGACAAAGAAGGGAGTAAAATACAGGTTGGTGAAATTGCCTTGATCCAGGGCGCCGCAGGGCGTGTCCGAACCAGTGGAGCCCCCGGCGTAGAAGAACTCCTTGGAGACGTTCAAGTTTGCAGAGCCGATTCAGCACATCACTTAAGGTGTGGTCGCGTAGGCGAACATTGAGGATCCGTGCGAGGCAGAAATTAGGGATGACCTCTAGATTCTGTGGGTCAACGAAACGCATGGACCATGACCCAGGGCCGAAAAGCAAAATCAGCCGGACCCGTGATTGACAAATGCAGCCCTTTGTACAAACAGACCACCGAGATGTTTTTATGGCATATCAACCTTTGTGTGTTATTTATAGCAAATCCTGTTTATACATGTATACTATACACACATGCATACACGCACACACGCACATTCATATGATTTGTAAGTGTATATGTTGTATAGTGGCTCGTACCACGTGACTTCCGGTATCGCGGAAGTATAAAAGACGCCGTGTCTCTTAAGAAGCAGAAGCAGAAAGAGAAGCAGAGAGATAGCTCTGAAAGGACGTCGGTCAGTAGTAAGACCAACTTCGGATGTAACACCAACAACGCGAGACTTATAATACTAGTTGGACTTGTACCACTTGAGTTAATAAATAATTAACTCTATTTCACTGTGTATCTTTTCCTTACCACAATACAGCAGTATAGTTAATAGGTAACGTTTTTTTTTAAATAAGCCAGGACTCATTTGCACACAGAAAACATGGTTCCAAATATTATCATCCAACACTAAAAATTCTATTTGATATTAATCATTTGTTTGCACAAAGTTAAATGGTTTCTAGTATTGCTATTTAACACTGATAATTCTTTTTAATATTAACCGTTTGTTTACACACGGTTAAATGGTTTCAAGTATTGCTATTTAATAAAAATAATACTAATATTAATCATTTATTGGCACACAGTTTAAATGGTTTCTAAAATTGCTATTTAACACTGATAATTCTATTTAATATTAACCGTTTGTTTACACACGGTTAAATGGTTTCAAGTATTGCTATTTAATAAAAATGATACTGTCTAATATAAATCATTTGTTGGCACACATTTTAAATGATTTCAAGTATCACTATCTAACACTGATAATTCTATTTAATATTAACGGTTTGTTTACACATGGTTAAATGGTCTCAAGTGTCGCTATAGCGCAAATGATCCTTAGTCATTGACTTTAGCACCTTTAAGATAAAATAGGGCAGTTACTTGCTTGTCATAAGATCAAACCGAAGAATAAAGTCGGGATAATCATAAAAGTGCTAGGGCTTGACATGATCACCTGATTGATCAGGCCAGACGTTTGGCTAGCCAAGTAAAGGCCAAAATGAAGCTTTGTAGGTCGCAGACTGTTCAGTCCCTAAAATCCCGTCCTTAAGCAACACACAGCCAACAGGTTGCCTCGTTGGGGAAGTCTTCACCTTATGCAAAGATACAATCGGTGTATTCTTCAGTCCCAGCCGACAGTGGGACGGAGATTACGTCCTTAGATTAACCGTGGAATTCCAGATGCTTGAACTCTGGGTCTTTCTCACATATGCTATTGTTGAGAGTTATCTGCCGTTTATCTTGATAAATTTCCGATCTGAAATAGGTGTTAGGAAGTGTTTGTGGTTATGATTGTAGAAAACGGACTCAGCAATACGTGATCAAATCCTGGACTAGGCAGCTTGCATTTCACACTGCGCTAAACCTCAAGGAAAAAGTATGAAACCAATTATTCTTCTTCCAGCTATGGGAAAATAGTAGGGTAGACTGGGCTCTTTAACTTTGGTATGGCAACCGGCCTAAGAGAAGGAAAACACTGAATTCAAACCAGTTAAATAAACACACAAGAAGGTATTGACATACAGAATAAAAACCAAAAGGGATCAATATCTTGTTGGCTGGTTGACTGGTTGGCTGGTTGGTTGGTTGGTTGGTTGGTTGGTTATATGGCATATCACTCCTTGTAGGTAATTCAATGCCAAATCCTATTTATTCATATATATTATACAAGATTTGTGCATGAATAGTTTGTAGGTAACATTTTTAAACCAGCCAGAGCTCATTTGTTTGCACACAGTTAAATTGTTTCAAGTATTGCTATCTAGCACTAATGTTGTTAAATAGTTTGAGCCCAGTCGGCTGGGGGCTATAGAATACACTGACTGCTTCTCTGCAGAGGGATAAACGAGTGTCCTGAAATGACACTAAACAATCTGATGGTGAGGCATGCAGGGTACCCTTTTATTGCCATCCCTCTCAGGTCCATTCTGGTCCGGAGTGGTAGCACCTGATAGGGTCCTATCTATGGGTAAAATAGAACGGTTTGACATTTAAAATGTGAACTTTGACATTTAAACTGAGTGCAAACAAATGACTTGTGGTAAACTGAATTGCTTGAAATAGAACCGTTTAATCAACAAATGACTGACTGTTGGAATAATTAGTGATACATAGCAATACTTGGAACCATTTAACTGTGTGCAAACAAACAATTAATAGCAAATATAATTATTCGTTTTGGATAGAAACCATTTAACTGCGTGCAAAAAAAGGCTCGTTTAAAAACGTTATCTATAAAATGTGTTTAGAAATTATATTTAATATATATGTATAGAAAGGATTTGGCATTAAATAACCAAGAATAGTTGATATGCCATAAAATCAAACTGCCAAACCAACCCAAAGCACCAGTTAAATGTTTTAAGTATTGCTATTAAACACTAATAATTCTATTTCATATTAATAATAATCCCGCATAAAAGTCGTAACAGTACTATTTGACCCATGGATGCCAGTCTAACAGGTACAACCTCTCCGGGTCAGAATGGACTTGAGAGTAATAGTAATGAAGGGGTACCCCACCTTCCCCAAAATTCCAGGACTGGAGCCTCATCATCAGATAATTCAATGTTCTACCCAGGACACTCGCTCGGATGAGGGGTTCTTAACTCTCAGTAGAGATGCAGTCAGGGGATCAACCGACTGGATTGTCAATATTTAGAGATAGAACGACTCAACAGCGTCATTAAAAAGTAACTCCCAATTTTGAAATTCTTATAATTTATTTCTTAACTAAATTTTTTACAATTTTTATGTATTTTATATAAGTATTTCGAAATAGGGATCACCCAGTTGGCTATGGGCGCTGTAAAACACACCGACCGCATCTCTGCAGAGGAGTAAGAAACGAATGTCCTAGATATGAAATTAGACTATCTGATGGTGAGGCTCCAGCCTTGGAGA
>OY757937.1:10078544-10118544 GCA_963585895.1 Sepioteuthis lessoniana
TCCGCGACCTTAAGTTTCATGAAGATTTACAAACAACAATCATCAGGCAGGAAACCTAAGGTCGTAGACAAACTTCCATGGCATTAAATATAAAATCTATTATATATCTATTTACTATTATTATATTATAGCTCTGTCACAGATATTGAGCACTCTCCAAATTATATCACACTTGGTTCGCCACAAACCCACAAAGTGAATTAACGACAACCAACACTGTTACAAAATATATATGAGGGCACCTCTGGTGGTGTAACGGTTAGCAAGCTAGACTAGCAAACCTACACGAGTGAGTTCGAGTCTCATTGGGCGCCCCATTCATTCGGCCTTGTGTCACATCGAAGCAAAGCGCTTTGTAAATTCATCATCATCATCATGTCGTGCTGGTAGCACAGATATCCCTGACTCTCTCTCGCCACTTTTCCCTATCGTTCATCGCATCTGGCAGGTCTTCTGGACTACATCCCGTATCCTCACATAGTTGCTGAATGTATGTTCGTACTGGTCGTCCTGCTTTTGCTCGGCCATATGAGTTCGTCCCTGCTTCTCCGGCAGTGTCCTGCATGTCTGGTTCGTCTAACTTGAATAGTTTTCATGATAGGAGGCAGGTGGCCGTACAGTTGGTGTCTTGTGGGGTGTTGCCGCTAGGACTTGTTCAAGATTGCTCGCAGCATTCTTGTGTAATTGCCGTCTAGCTTCTTCTCCATCCGTTTTGTTAGAGTCCATGTAGTGCATCCATTTAGCAGTATCGATACGACCGCTGCCTGGAAGAAACTGCGTTTCATTTTATCGGTTAGCTCTGATTTCCATAAAATCGATATATATATATATATATATATATATATATATATATATATATATATATATATATAAGCATGTTTGATTAAATCCTTTCAAGTTTCCTGAAAAGTGTCTTGGTTTCAGCTTAGAATTGGTGGATGAATTTATCAAAATTGTCCCGAGTGCTTTCGAATCTTTCATAAGCCATCATCAGGGTTTGATTGCATGTATAAAGAGTGTTTTTTAAAGAGTTTTTGAAAGTTTTTAGATTTTTATAACATAAAATGACGTAAAAACTGGGTTGCTGATGAATCTAAAAAACACAACGTTATCGAGAGAAATAGAATATTATCAAGAAATATGAAATATTTGAAAATCAGCTTCTCAGTTTTATCCAACTCTGCGTTTACGTAATTTTGTTATGTTATAAAAAACCTAAAAAACTTTCCAAAAATTTTTTAAAAAACACTCTTTATACATGCAAACAAACCTTGATGATGGCCTATGAAAATCCGAAAGCGCTTGGAACAGTTTTGGTAAATTCATCCACCAATTCCAACCAGAAACCAAGACACTTACCCGGAAACTTGAACAGATCTTAATAAAATTATATAAACAAAATGTGTCTTTATTATTTAATCAAACATGCTTAAATGAAATACTGCTACTCAACCACACACACACACACACACACACATATATATATATATATATATATATATATAATGTAAATTACTGATTAAATTTTTTTAGAGGGGGGAATTTACTGTGAATATCATTAGTTTAGATTGAATTATTTCACTATAAAGATTAAAATTTGATATACTAAAATAAGATATAATAAATATAATGCATTGGATTGTAAGACATGTATTTTTGGCAGCTTTAAATTTTCCTCTGTTAAATTTGAAGTGTGATGAAACGGTGTGTTGTTCTATACATGCCAAAATGAATTGATACTTAAGGATATTTGGTTAAGGATACTTGGTTTGAATAAGGTGAAATTTTTTTTGTTTGTTTGTTTGTTTTGTTTTGTTTTTGGCTTTTTTTTTTTTTTTTTTTGGTAGTCTGGTTGTGAATTAGAAAAGAGTTATTTTCATCCATTTGTTTAATTTGAAGAAATACTGTTAATTTTAGTGCATTGATTAATATCAATGGATGGTAATAAATTTATCATCTTAATATGACCGATTATTGGTCTTTATTTTGAATATATATATATATATATATATATATATATATATATATATATATATATATATATATATATATGACAAGTTTTTTAACATATTTCCCAAAAATCAAAAAGAGATGAAACTCAGGATAAAATCTACAATGATCATAGTTTACTTACGGTTTTGATTCGTGACAAGAAGTTTCATGAAAATCTGAAGATTTCATCTTACTCTTACAGTATGATTCCTAATATATATATATATATATATATATATATATATATATATATATATATATATAAGAAAAACTCAACAGACTATCATTTTGCTATAATAAATTTATTTCAGTTGGTTACTTGATAAAAGCAGCTAAATGACAGTCTATTGAATTTTCTTTCAATCATATATTTATATTTTCTGTCATCAGAAAGCGATTTTTCAAAGTGACTAGTTTAACCGATTTATTCGAAAACATCCAAATAGATGACGCTCTGTCCTCCTTGCGAGAAACAGGGTTGTACGAAAAAATATGACGAATTAAAACTGATTAATCATGTGCAAACAAGTGAAATCCTGCCTATAGAAAATTTTACATACTAAGTATTCATTGGTAAAAGGTATATACATATAGACAGAATTTGGCGTTAAATAACCTACAAAGGTTGATATGCCATAAAACCCAAACAACCAACCAAATCAATTATATATATATATATATATATATATATATATATATATATATATATTCGCTCTGGATGGTATTTATATATCAAAGATCCTACATTGAGTACTCCTGTAGAATTATAAAAATCCTCTTATTGATTCTCAATTTGAATAATTCCACACATATTCTCTGGACACTATATATATATATATATATATATATATATATATATATATATAGTGCAATTAGAAGGAAACTCAAACCTGGTTAAATTGTCATTATAAGTTTATTCCTCCGGAGAATATTATCATACTCTCCGTCTCGTCAGATGATTTTACACGTTAATAGCCATACATCGTACACCCACATAGATTTAAATTATATTCCTCATATATTCTATACAAGAATAATCCACACCCACTGTCAATGGACGCTGACTGGATATTACTGATATATATATATATATAATTGAGAATCAAGAAAATCAATAGGTACATTTTCTTGTTTCTCAATGATATTTTACTCTGCATAAGTTTATTTATATATATCTACCTATATTATAAACTTTCGATTGAGCACTCAATTTTCATAATTCCGTTTAAGTATATATATATATATACTCACTGTTTTCAGTTTCTCAGAGCTTTATTTTTCTTTAATGCTAAGTGACTTTTACAATCCAACTTAGATAGATAGATAGAAGAAAGGCTTATGGTACTTACTAGTTTACATGGTAAGTTAATGGAGGACCAAATGTTGCTGTATTGTTAAATAGTGCTCAATATCAATGATAGAGCATTTATATATCGTTCTTTTAAAATATTCACCCTGGGTGACGAAAGCAAAATGCGTGAAACCCAGGGTCATGGACAATACCATGTAATACAATATACATATATATATATATATATGTGTGTGTATGTGTGTGTGTCGATGTTGTACTTTTGGAACTCCTTAGATTTTATGTCTCTCCTCCTTTTAGCTGTGATTTGCTTTCGTCCTGCTTTCTTATATTTTGCTTTCTTATATTTCAAGTTCCTAGGTTGACGTTGTAAGTTAGTTGGGCCTTTCTATCCCGAGTAACGTCCTGACATCATAGGTATTCTTTATAAGAGAATATGTTGTACAGGGGAAGCTGACAAGTTTTTTTTTAATCATACACAAGGATTTGCCACTTGTATGCCCTTCTCTTCCTCTGAAAAGGTACTGAACTGGCATGGTTTAAGACGAAATCAGCCTTGCTGTGGTCACAGTGAGCGGTCTGAAATGTATTAAGGTATGTACCACCTGGTCTCACAAGTTGTCATGTCTGGCTTTTTGTCAAGGGTTTATGCTTCTTAATAGAACTATATATATATATATATATATATATATATATATATATATATGAAGAAAATAGAAAAGCATATCGATCCAAAAGTAATGGATTTATCATAATGCAGCTACGATGTTAACTCATATCCATAACAAAAGATTGAGACAATTTTTTGAAGCGGGTGCAATTTCGCTTTTACCCTCCGTCAATACACGACCCGGTTTTTTCCATCTATATCATTTCTTAGGTAAATTAATTTTGAATAGCTACAACATATCAAACTTTAATTGATTATCTTTCCATACATATTTATTTTCTTTGTTTCTTTCTTTTCTTTTTTTCTTTTCTTTTGTCTTCTTTTCTCTTTTTTCACCAAAATTCTGAAAATTTATGGTTTTATCAACTTTCAATCCGTTGCATCTTCCAGGAATTCGACACATTTTAAACAACATAGCCTCTGCTAATCACGGGATAGGTTTTTTTCTTTTTTTTTTTTTTTTTCTTTTTTTTTTTTTTTCTTTTTTTTTTTTTTCTTTTTTTTTTTTTCTTTTTTTTTTTTTTTTCTTTTTTTTTTTTCAAAAAGAACGCTTTGTAAGACTATGTAGGTGGTCCGCCAAGCAGACGATCCCTTTGTCTGTTTTGGCGCGAAACCAGACAAAGGGTTTGGACTCGATATTTCGACGGGACCGGAAGTAGGAAGGGAACGCCAGTCAGAGAGTGAGACAATGGGACTGAGAAGAAGGGAGTTGGCGAAGGGTGACGCGAGTGGCCAGTCGACACCGAACAGCAGAAGTGACCAGTTGGCATGAGAGAGAGTCCAGACCAGTAAAAGAAGACCGGTCTTGATGGGTTGGCATCCCTAGTAGCTTTGTAGAAATTTCGCTAGAAATCCACGCTAGCGTTAGACTACATATGCACAAAGGGAATGAAATGTTACATAACTCCCCTTCTGCACTTGAGTTAACCCAAGCATATTGTTCGTTTGTTCGTTTGTTCTTTTTCTCCCACTCCCTTGATTGTATTTCTTGTAGCTATGAAGAAATGTGCGATGCCCCTATCGGAACCACTAGTTGATCACCGGCCGTAAAGAGAAATGGTTTCGAAGAAGGGGACGTCTACGGAGGGCCGAGGGAGTATCGTCACAGCTTATTGAACAGTTATAAACTCATTCTTTGTATCCTATTTATCAACCCCTCCGCTCGGGCAGGATATGACACAAGGTCAATTTTTAAGCGGAGTTTAACAGGTTTGAATTCAGAGTTTTCCTTCACCTAGACGAGTTGCCTCACAAAGGCTGAAGAACCTAGTCTGTCCTACTATTTTACCCATTGCTGGAGGGAGAATAATTGGATTCATACCTTTCCCAAGGGAAATGCTATGTGAAATGCAATCAGTCTCGTCCAGGATTTGAACTCTTGTCGCTGTGTCCATTTCCTACGACGATAATCATTACACCACGGGCACCTCCTATTCTTTGTATAAACATTTTCTCTTCTCCCGTTAAAACATCCATCGCTTTTTTACCATTTAAAGTGCTGATGAAGTTTTTTTTAGAACCGAAACTTCTTAACGTTGACTTTTCTCATAATAAATTCATCACTTTTGAATTCATTTGTTTTTCTGTTTTCTTCCTACTGTTGAATTAGTTTCCATTATTTACTTCTATATATATACCAGGGTGAGTTAAAATTAATCCGTGTTTTGGTACGTGCTAGTTTGCGGTGTGTATATCACGTGACCGAAGCAGTCGTATGAGGTACCTACTGTGGTTGGTAGTATCGTGGCAGTTGGTGCACTTACACGTTGTACATTGCTTTACTTCGAGTGTGTTTTGAAAGCCGCGCAGATGAACGTGCAATGTTGTCTAATTCGGGAATTTATACTTTCCGGTCTTCAAACTGGACCCTAACACCGCAAAAGCAATCCAAAATATTTGTTGTCCAAAAGGTGAAGACGCAGTGTTTTACAGTACAGAAAAAAGATGGTAGAAGAAATTTCGCTCGGGTTACAAGAACTTAACACCGTGTATTCCAAGGCCGTGCTGTAAATCATTGTCGAAAATCTATCGAGTAGCATTCGGAGAGTATGAGGCGAGTATGACATCTCACAGTCCGGTGGGGTTCGTCACTTTCAAGACCAGGGCCAAAAAAATCGGGAGCTACCGAATTGTGCCGCAGGTTACAAAAATCTTGTAAAGACATTGAGTCACCCAAGTATATATATATATATACTACTTTTTTGTTTATCTATTGCTGACTATGCATGTCTATATATCCCTTTGGTCGTTTCTGTCTGTTCACACCTATCTCATTCTCTTAATACGTGTTTGTCTTGTACTCTCATTATATATATATATATATGTGTGTGTGTGTGTGTGTGTGTGTGTGTGTGTGTGTGTGTGTGTGTGTGTCTGTTCATATCTATCTTAGTTAATTCATATATATTTATCCATCTTACTTCATAACTATCTGCTACTTTTTTCTTTCTTTCTTTTAATCCATCTATTGTACCATACCCATGATACGGATATGTGAAACGTACATAGAATGTTCATAACATATATACATAGAACATAGGAATCCCGAAACACGAAAAACACTTACGACTTCTTAGTTCAGGTACGAAACTTTTTATTACCTTTGAGTTTAAAGGTTCTTCGACATAAGGAGAGAGATACACATTCTTTCTATTCTGGATTTTCCATCTGCCCACCCCACCAACACGTGTGGCGCCCGTAGCGCACAAATTCGTCTGGCCTCAGCGAGCCCCGAAAGTCGACCATTCCCGTTCGGAGTCTAGTTCTCAACTCACTGACTTTTTCAAATCTCCCCAAATCCTCCGCGCGCGCTTCCGGTGCATGACGTCATTCACATCTCCTGGTCAAAGCCTCTATCTAGGATTTTTATTTTGACATCTATGAACGAAACATCCTCCCCGCGCGCGCATTAACACCTGCACTCACGTTTGCACCTAACTGAGCCATGTGCTGAGCCGAAAGGTTCTCAGCCTAACTAAACCCAAAGGCAAGATATATAAAACGAAATCCCTCGGCCATTGTATAACATTTATTATACATATTTTATTCTTAGCCATATATATATATGTATCAGTCTGTTCATATATATCTTAGTTAATTCATATATATTTATCCATCTTACTTCATAAATATCAGCCACTTTCTTTTTTCTTTCTTTCTTTTAATCTATCTATCATACTTATTTCATTCTTAGCTATATATATATATATATATATTTTTTTTTTTTCATCATACAACGTGTGGAAGCACGTGCGATACCCTAGCCTCATCAGCCGCCATCCAGGGTGATAACACAGTTTCGGTAGCTCAAGGCGACCGAAACTTATTTCATTCTTAGCTATATATATATATATATATATATATATATATATATATATATATATATATCTTTTATATAAAGACAAAAAAATGTTCACTTTCTTGTTATAAATTTATTTCAGGTTCTTACAAATTCTTATAAGTTTAAAGTTTAACTTAAAAGCTTTATGAAAAAACATCTTCAGATAAGATGTGTGTGTGTGTGTGTGTGTGTGTGTGTGTGTCTCTCTCTCTCTCTCTCTCTCTCTCTCTCTCTCTCTCTCTCTCTCTCTCTCTCTCTCTCTGTGGGTGTGTGTGAGTGATCGTCTCTTTCTATCTATCTGTTGGTCTGCCTCTCTTTTTTAATATCTATCCCAACCTGTTTCTTTCTTTTTATATATTTATCTATCTATCTCAGTCTTCTCGTTTCTTTCTTTCTTTCTTTCGGCTGGAGCTATAGAATACACCGATTGCACCCTAGCAGTACTTATGCTAAACTGAATTGTTTGAAATGGAACCGTTTTTGACATTGAAATTGTACCTCCGTTAAACTGAATTGCTTGAATTAGAACTGTTTGACTGAACTGAATCGCTTGAAATGGAAATGTTTTTGACAATTGAACTGTGTTGTCAGGCTAAACTGAATTGTTTGAAATAGAACAGATTATTTGTATTAAAATGGATTTGGTATTAAATAGCCGACAAAGGTTGATATGCCATAAAACCCAACCAACCAACCAACAATCTTTCTATCTTTCTTTCTTCATGCCTATCAATCTATCTAAAACTACTCATTTCTCTCAATCTATCTATCTATCTATCTGTTTTCGTCTCTTCCTGCTCATACATCTTATCCTGTCTATTTTATATCTACCAATCTATGTTCGATCAGACAACACAGTTGAAAACAGAAGTCTAGAAATATGTGGAGTAATGAAAGGAGTTAATCTCCGAACATCAGACGACAATTAGAAATATCTGAATATCTCGGGCGTTTTCTTTTAACGTGGTAATGATTTTCAGAATTCAGTCAACGTTAAGACCTTCCTTTTTCTTCTTCTTCTTCTTCTTCTTCTTCTTCTGGTTTTTCGTCCCTCTCTCTCTCTCTCTCTCTCTCTCTCTCATAAGGTTTCCTGCTCGACCCTCCACCTTATAAGACGACTGGCTAATCATTCCAACATCTGTAATATGTTGTTCGTGTCAGGCAATAAGGAAGAAAATATTTTCTTTTGTTTATTTGAGCAGGTTCAAACGACCCATAATTTGCAATCTGAGCGCATTCATTAAAGGCTTTTAACTCTAGCCTTATCTTTAAACGCCCAAACCCGTTCCTACCACTCTGAGTTGGGGCCTAGAATACACCGATTGCATCTGCTGCAGGGGGTAATCTTTCTTCACCTTCAAACAAAAGAGTGTCCTATGTATGTTACTAAAGTACATCCAATGGTGAGGCCCCAGCTCTGGTTTCTGGGCAGTGAGGAGTACACCTTCATTGCTGTTATATTGGGATCCACTCTGACCCAAATTAGCAGTACCAGTGAGGGTCCCAACTTTGTGCCAAATAGATCTGTCTGGAATTATGCTTGAAATTATTTAGAACTACATAAATGCATTGGCAATTAAAACATTGATATTGCAACTAACTATGAAGTGTTTACCTGTTTAAAATGATCGTGAACTTTTTTTAATACATTGGCAATTAAAATATTGATATTGCAACTAAGTATAAAGTTTTATGAGTTTAAAATGATTGTGAACTTTTTTAATTCACTGGCTCTTATAACATTGATATTGCAACTAAGTATGAAGTTTTATAAGTTTAAAATGATTGTGAACTTTTTTTAATACATTGGCAATTAAAACATGGATATTGCAACTAAGTATGAAGTGTTTACCTGTTTAAAATGATTGTGAACTTTTTTAATTCATTGGCTCTTAAAACATTGATATTGCAACTAATTATGAAGTTTTATGAGTTTAAAATGATTGTGAACTTTTTTTAATACATTGACTCTTAAAACATTGATATTGCAACTAAGTATGAACTGTTTACCTGTTTAAAATGGTCGCGAACTTTTTAATAAATTGACTCTTAAAATATTGAAAATGGAATGAAACATGAAGTATTAAACTGAAATAGTTACTTGAAACTATATAATTGAAAGAATCAAATTGACCTCCACATAAAATAACTCAACAAATATTGTCATATCATAAAACAAACCAACCAACAAACCAAGAATTTTCAAATGGATAACTGAAAGAAGCCAACTTTTGGCAACTTTGATTTCCCCAACTGCCTCTTCTGTTTGATTGAGGTTCAAGGGGTATAAAAAGTGGTTCAAAGACATCATGTCACTCAATTTAGTGAATCAAGTCGAAGTGATTGGGAATCATTTTAGAAAATGTGAGTTGGGCACCTCATAGGGTGTAATGGTTCACAAGTTAGATTTGACGTCCATTGGTAGTGATTTCGATTCTCACTGGGTGTCCCATACTTTTGAACTTGTGCTGCAACTAAGCCAAGATTAATAAATAATTGAAATGTAAGTTACTGTTCTTGTTACTGTTTCATAAGAAACAATTATTGTGCTGTCCCGGTTGAAAACAGTTCATTACAACCTTCTCCATATATATCAGGCATGTGCAAAAGTTCTCAGTGACTTTTTTTTAGATAAATGAGAACGTTTACAGCTAAAAACGTTTTCAATAAATAAAATGATTAATCAACTGAAATTTTAAAAAAGCAGGAAATTTTTGCAAAATTAAAATAAAAACTTACAACCGGACGAAATAATGGAAGTACGATAATTAATAATTCTCAGGGGTATTATTTTTCATCTTCATAAATTTGGTTGTTTTTTGTTTGGTTTTGTTTTTGATTTTGTTTTTGTTTTTTTGTTTTGTTTTTTTACAACTCACTCGGGTCGTCTGAAGAATAAGTTCCTGGAAGTTTATTCTTCACCTTTGTTTATGATGTTCTTTCGTCAAAGGGATGACCATAATTAGTTGCCATAAAATATAAAATCAACTTGGCTGAATTTGGTTTCTTTTTTAATGACATATTCATGTGAAGCCATCCTTATAGAAGAACTGTAGTATTACTACTTAACTAATAACACACCACTCAATAAGTCCCATGCCTGACATATAGATGGCGCCACTAATTTAAAAAATCCATATGATTTTTTATAAAGTACTAACTTTCAAATGGCACGTGTCAAAATTTGAGTCAAATCGGATTATTAGTTTACAAATTCAGTTATTTAAGAGAAGCTACCTTTGCAAGTCTCATTGACCTAGTGGGTAGAGTATTCGCCAATGGTCCGGGAGACCTGGGTTCAATCCTAGGTCACGTCGTACCAAAGACTTTAAAAATGGTACTTGATACCTCCTTGCTTAACACTCAACAATATAAGGTATGTATCAAGGGTAAAGTGGAGCAATTCAGGGAAAGGAGTAACGCCCTCCCCTACACCTCGGTGTAGTATATATTGAAAAGGGAGCCTTCTGGTCGCCCTCAACTAAGGTCGCCAACATTACTTACTTACGATTGCAAATTTTCAAAACAATGGAAAAATCTGAATTTTGTGTAATGTCCATGGATTTCGGATGGGAAAATACTTTTCAAGCAAAGCAATGGCTTGATAAATGTTATTCAGGCTCTGCTTTGTCAGAAACAACAGTTAAGAGGTGATATGCTGATTTTAAACGCGATTGTGCAGACACAAATGATGCTGAACGCTCAGGTCCTCCAAATACAGCAGTTGTCCCGAAAAAACACAAAAAAAAATTCCACAAACTCGTTTTGGCCGATCTTAAATTGAAGTTGCTGGAGATAGCAGAGGATTTGAAGATATCGGAAGGCTGTGTATTCAAAATTTGCATGAACATTTGTCAATGAGAAACCTATTCAAAGTAGGTGTGTCTCGTTTGCTCACAGTCGATCCAAAACAACAACGAGTCGATGATGCAAAGCGTTGTTTGCAATTGTTTCAACGCAACAAAAAAGAGTTTTTGTGTAAGTATGTGACAATGGATGAAATATGGATGCACCGCTTCACTCCGGAGTCAAATCAGCAGTCAGCTGAGTGAACAGGAGCAGGTGAAAGCCGTCCAAAGCCACCAAAGATGCAAATAGCAGCTGGCAAGGTTTTGGCCTCCGTATTTTGGGATGCACAAGGTATTTTGTTCATCATTTACCTTGGGAAAGGAAGAACCAACAATAGCAAATATTATATAGCATTATTAGTGCGTTTGAAGAAAGAAATTGCCAAAAAACGGCCATAAATGAAGTAAAAAAAGGTGCTCTTTTACCAAGACAATGCACCATATTACAAGTCGATCACAACAATTGCAAAACTACATGAACCTCGAATTGCTTCCGTACCCATCCTATTCTCTAGATCTGGCCACCGGCGACTACTGGCTGTTTGCAAACCTCAAAAGAATGCTCCAGGGAAAGAGATTTGGCTCCAATGAAGAAATGATATCGGAAACTGAGGCGTATTTTGAGGCCAAAGACAGATCGTTCTACAAAAAAGGCATTGAATTGTTAGAGAAGCGTTGGAATCAGTACATCACCTTAGAAGGAGACTGTTGATGAATAATGTTGAATATTGCCTAAAAGTTGTTGTTTTGTTAGTTAGGCCCGGGACTTATTGAGTGATGCGTTTACTAAGGGATTAAGAAAGTTCATGCCTATCCCAATGGTGTGAGTTCGAATGTGAACGTTATAGCGCGGCTGGAGCTCGAACTCAGTTCAAGGTTGCAGTTCAGCCATTACGCCATGGGGAATCCGATAAAATAATTGGCACTTTTGTTGGTTATTTGGGTTTGAACTTGCTTGCTACAACGTCGCAGTTCGGCTCGTTCCCTACAACACCACCGGGGGGTGTCCCCCTTTTATATATATTTATATATATATATATATATATATACATAAAAGGAGGATTAGGTACCCTGATGAACCGCTTAGGCGAAACTATAGTAAGTTAGTTCCTGACTCACTAAGTAATTATCGTTACTATTTTGCTCTACTTAGTATTGAGCACTTTTTGCATTGTAGATTAGCAGCCCTAACGGTGTTTTTTTTTTTGACCAACCAATTGCGTGTCTTTTGATTTTTTTTCAATTGGTATGACAAGGTTGGCCTTTTCTTTTTTTTTTTTTCCAATATGTATTTTCCCCTTGACAGTGATTCGTCGTATATTTTCATCTTCAAATCACTTCCCGGTTTTTTTTTTGCCGTAAGGGCTATTATTTGATATATATATATATATATATATAATTCATGGAATAGTCTATATTCCATGAATTAAATATATATATATAATATATATTTATTTATCATCATTATTATATAATAGCTCAATCCTAGATATTGAGCATTCTCCATATTATATTGCACTTGGTTCGACACATACCCACAAAGCGATTTAGTGAAAACCAACACTCTTATAATATATATATATATATATATATATATATATATATATATATATAAAATGCAGCTTAAAGCAAGGGCCTAAGTCTCTATAAATATACTATTTAAAGGTTTTGTACCTACCCAGTCATAAAAGCATCGAATGTTCTTTTGATGCAATAACTAATTTGCAGATCTTTTATCATGTTATTTCTCACTCCTCATATATATATATATATATATATATATATATCTTTCAGTTTTGCCTTCTCTCTTTCCCAATCTTCCTTTGATCTATCTACCTATCTAATGTTTCTCATCCCTCTCTCTCTCCCTCTCTCCCTCTGTATACCGAATCTATTTTGCTTATTTCTCTCTCCCTCTCTCTCTCTCCTGACCTATCTATATATTTACCTATATATATTCATCTACAGTAATCCCCCCTATCTCTCTCTCTCTCTCTCTCTCTCTCTCTCTCTCTCTCTCTCTCCCGACCTACCTATATATTTATCTATATATTTATCTCGTGTTCTCTCTTCCACTCTCTCTCTCTCTCTCTTGACCTATCTATATATTTATATATTCATCTAGTGTACTCTCTGTCAGTCTCTCTCACACTCACACACACACATACACACACATACACAATATACACATACGCACACCTAACACACATACATACACGTGTATTTCAACATTTATTTATTTATTTATGTATTTATTTATTTATTTATTTTATTTCTCATTCCATTCACTTTTCTATTAATTGCTATTTTCGCCGCCCCACCCCCTTCCGCTTTTTTTTTTTTTTTCATTTTTGCCCACTCCACACCACCTCATTGACTAAGAAACCGACACAACAAAAGAAAAAAAAATTACAGAGTTCAACGAAAATCCGAAATGAATAAGGAAACGAAACGAAGAAATTTTAATTGTTTAAAAGATTGAACATTCCTTCGTCAATCAATTCCGAAATTTTTAGCGCGAAGAGGTATTAAAACTACAAAAGATTTCTTATCTCTTATCTCCGAACGCCGTACTGGATTATCCCCCTTTGACATCTTTACAATCCCTGTTCTTTTTATTCACTTTTATGAGTCGAGTTTGATCAGCATTTCAGCCTGCTTCTTATTATTATTCCAATAACACTTCCTTCTTTCATGTTCGCTCATATATATATATATATATATATATATATATATATATATATATATATATATATCGCTCTATTTAGTGTATAGAGCACTCTTACACTTAGCTTTAGAAATTCTATCGGTGTTTTTTCTTTTGTCAAGGCATACGTTAATGGTTGATTATTTTCAAGTAGTACATATGTTTTTAGTCTTTTTCTTTCTTTTATGGAATTTTTCCCTAGATATCAGTAGGTGTAAAGTAAGTAAGTAAAGTTAGCGACCATAGTCGAGGGTGACCCGAAGGCTCCCTTTTCGATAGCTACTACACCAAGGTGTAGGGGAGGGCGCTACTCCATTCCCTGGATTGCTCCACTTTACCCTTGAACCGTACCTTATAATGCTGAGTGTTAAGCAAGGTGGTATCAAGTTCCATTTTTAAAGTCTTTGGTATGACTCGACCTGGGATTGAACCCAGGTCTCCCGGGCCATTGGCAAACACTCTAACCGCTGGGCCAATGTCCCGGTTTATTTTCAAATTACATCATCCGGGGTTTTTTCACACCATCAGAATTATAGAATAGTTATAAAAATTTTAAAGTATATATATATATATATATATGGGGAAGTGCGTGCGCATGTGTGTAAGTGGGTGCGCTTGTACGTTTGTGTGTGTGTGTGTGTGTGTGTGTGTGTGAACTCTAGAAATTGGAATCACATACACACACCATAACATACACCATTGCACGCACGCACACAACTATAAAAACACATACGCACATTGAAACATAATCATATACATACATACACATACATACAACATCACATACACATACAGTATATCACAGTCCATCTTACACACCTGCACGCCCGTACACACATATCATCACACGCATACACTACATATACACACGCATAATTACATACACCAATACACTCACACCATCACACACATACAAATATCCACACACACATGCACACATACATGCACAAAATCCATCTGTCCCAGTCGGTTGGGGCGGTAGAAAACACCGATTGCACCTCTTTAGAGGGGTAAAAATCACCCCCACGAGTGTCCTCGATATGACACTAAACAAGGGGAATGCAGAGTACCCTTTCATTGCCATCGCTCCCAAGTCCACTCTGGCCCGGAGTGGTAGCACCTGATAGGGCCCTATCTATGGGTCACATAGAACTAAACTGCGTACTTATGCTAAACTGAATTGTTCGAAATAGAACTGTCTTGACATTTAACTGTGTGTAAGAAAAAACTATAGATATACTAAACTGAATTGTTTGAAATAGAAGTGTTTGACTAAATTGAATGGCTTGAAAAGGAGATGTTTTTGACAATCAGACTGTACTTATGCTAAACTAAATTGTTTGAAATAAAAAAAAAAAGTTGGTGACCATAGTCGAGGGTGACCCGAAGTCTCCCTTTCGATAGCTACTACACCAAGGTGTAGGGGAGGGTGCTACTCCTTTCCCTGGATTGCTCCACTTTACCCTTGATCCATACCTTATAAGGAGGCATCAAGTACCATTTTTTTAAGTCTTTGGTATGACTCGACCTGGGATTGAACCCAGGTCTCCCGGGCCATTGGCGAACACTCTAACCGCTAGGGTTTATTTGTATAAAAATGGATTTGGCATTGAATAACCTTCAAAGGTTGATATGCCATAAAACACAAACAAACACCATCACACACATACATACACCTTTACTTATGAACTGCGGAATCGTAGTACGCGAGTTCGTACTCCAGTCGCGCTATTACGTTCACTTTCGGGCAAATACCCTTGGGAAAGGTATGAACCCCCTAATTCTCCCTCCAGCTATGGGTAAATAGTAGGACGGACTAGGTTCTTCAGCCTTGGTGAGGCAACTAGTCTAGGAAAAGGAAAACTCTGAATTCAAACCTGTTAAACTCCGCTTAAAAATTGACCTTGTGTCATATCCTGCCCGAGCGGAGGGGTTGGTAAATAGTACCTTTACTTATACTGACACACTCACCCCATCACACATACCAAGATGCTCACACACACATACCATCACACACCCATACGCACACCATCACCCACACCAATACACTCACCCCCATTTCACACACAAACACACACATGCAAGCTTAGATATTACATGCACACGCAACATTACACACACGTACACACACGCACACCATCTCACACACACACACACCATAATACACATACATACACAGATAAACGCACAGCCACTTACAAACACACCATCACACGCACAAACACTGTTTCGCACACACAATCACACTCACACGTACACACACACACACCATCACATTCACACTCACCATTACATACACATACACACACACACATACCATCACATATACACACCATTATATACGCATACATACACATACATATATCCATACATATCATCTCACTGACAAATACACACATACAAGTACACATACTCACCCATATATACACGCCATCACACACAGATATATACACAACCTCAAACACACACCTATACACAAACCATCACACACACCAATACACAAAACTTTATCATACACATGCACTGACACACATACACGCACACACACACACACACACACACACACACACATATATATATATATATATATATATATATATACAAGGGTCATTTAATAAATAAGATTAGATATTTCTTAATGAATTAGCAATAGGAAGACCTGTTAACAGTTTCATCTTTTTCAAATAAATCAATTGTGATTTGTCCTTTCCTGTCCCAAGAGGCTGTCAGCATGACCCTATTTATAGACTGCTGCAGCTGTAACTTTTTCTGTACTTGAGAGTCAATGAGTTTCCACACAATCGACTGTCTTTTCGACACCGGCTCGTGGTGACCTACCCATGTTTAGCCCATTTGTTTAACTTTTTTTTTTACTAAAACATGCTTGTCTGTACACATCACATTCACATGTTTTGCACTTCTCTGCCACCAAAAATTTGATGACAGACCTCTGTTCAATCCTTGAACACACTGTTTGATTTACCGCAGGGACAAAAATTCTGAAAAAAATTCACTTGGCTTTTTTAATAAATTCACCTTATATACTGAATGCCTCTCATATATATATATATAAATATATATGTGTGTGTGTGTGTGTGTGTGTGTGTGTGTGTGTTTAGAGAAATGTTAGATTGTGGTGAATCTGACAAGATGATGAAAATAAGTGAAAAGGTGGATGAATCAGACACTTACAAAGGGCACTAAACCCCTTGTAAGTGTCTAATTCATCCACCTTTTCACTTATTTTCATCATCTTGTCAGATTCATTATATATATATATATATATATAATTTACTACTTATAGCGTTCTAAATCAATAAAATAAAGTCCTCTATCCACAAAATGCTGTGTAATAGCACAATATTCCAACTATGAAATAAAACAAAATCGTCCAAAATCTCACGAC
Organism: Sepioteuthis lessoniana; assembly: GCA_963585895.1. Taxonomy (NCBI): domain Eukaryota; kingdom Metazoa; phylum Mollusca; class Cephalopoda; order Myopsida; family Loliginidae; genus Sepioteuthis; species Sepioteuthis lessoniana. Next base: position 10,095,817 of record OY757937.1, read on the forward strand.
TCAGAATTTTACGTAGCTGACACACGAGGGAGCCTGTATCGATACGTCTGAAGTCTGTTGAATTCAACTATAGATATTTCTTCACAATGCAATATCTAAGTCACGTGTCTATTACCTGGCTAACCTACCAAGTCTTGGGATCAACTGGCAAACATTTCCAATCTTTTATTCAAAAGATCAACAGAATCTGGAAAAAAAACTTATGATATTTTTCCCCAAACAGAACTGACAAAAGAATATAAAGAAGAGCTTTGAGTCAGTGAAACTTGAAGGGGGGCGTACACTTGTAACAAGAGTTCGAAACAGAAAAGTGAGTTTGAAATAACAATATCATATAAAAGTTGTGGGGATTCTGACAATCAATGGAAAAAAATTTGGAGGTACCCGTGATGTAATGGTTATCGTCGTAGGAAATGGATACGGCGTCACGAGTTCAAATCCTGGACGAGACTGATTGCATTTCACATAGCACTAATACCCTTGGGAAAGGTATGAATCCAATTATTCTCCCTCCAGCTATGGGCAAATAGTAGGGCAGACTAGGTTCTTCAGCCTTGGTTAGGCAACTAGTCTAGGAGAAGGAAAACACTGAATTCAAACCTGTTAAACTCCGCTTAAAAATTGACCTTGTGTCCTATCCTGCCCGAGCAGAGAGATTGGTAAATAGGATCAACGGAAAAAAAAGATCTGAATTGGTTGCTAGATTTCGTCATGAAAGCAGATATTTGCTTTGTAATCTGGCGGCAGATTGGTCCACGTGACTCGGTATGCTATAGTAAGAGTCACGTGACTTAGGTATTGCATTGAGAACAGACATTTATTGTTGAATTTTATGGACATCAGACGTATCGACACAAGTTCCCCCGAGGATCAGGCTAGTCAAAGTCGTGCGTTTTTCCTCCTGTTCTGTTTTATTTTATTGTTTATAAATGAATAAATAGATAAATAGATATTAATCTTACAATCAGTGTAGAATTGTAGTTACGTGAAACTTTTAGTAGCAGTACTTGGTTGCATTTGCGAACTTTTTCATTCGCCTTTAAAGATTTATACCGTATCTGTTTCGGTTTGAGGATACTTGGACCTCACCAGAGATCTGAAAAATTTATAGAACATTCAGGTGACAGTGATGCCAATCATAGTTGAAGTACTGAGAGCTGTCCTGAAGAATCTGGAAAACAGACTGGGGAATCTGGAGAAACGGAATTTTATTTGTTTTTGTTTATATATATATATATATGTATATATTCACTTTCAGATATAAGTAAAATGATAGATATGAAAAGTAAAATATAAAAAATATATTACATATAATTTTGCATAGCACACAAAAAATATTACACGTTTTTATATCATAATACATATGACAATACCGATGATATACTTTGTTGAAAGAAAGAAAGAAAGAAAGAAAGAATTGTAAGAAAGAAAGAAAGAAAGAAAAAAAGAATTGTGTGAAAGAAAGAAAGAAAGAAAGAAAGAAAGAAAGAAAGAAAGAAAGAAAGAAAGAAAGAAAACGTCCCTAAATAAAATTTTTAAAAAGATAAGAAAGCAGAAATCAAATGATGGCTAGAATTGACAGCCGTCATCGTGTGAAGAGGGCAGCGTGGAGTGGGTAGGGTGGTGGATTGAAAAGTGCACAAATGTGTTTCAAAATGGCGAAGTTGTTTGATTGGGAGAAAAACCTCTGATTCCGTGCACCGAGCCGACGGCAGCCGGTGAGTGCGTGGAAACGAGCCAAGTCCCAAAAAGCTGGTAGAAAAGCTCCTGGGGTAAAGCGGGTGGAGGTGGCGTGGTTAATGGCCGTTAGATTAATTTTGCGCCTTTATCTTTTCTTTGCGACTGTTCGTCGGCAAGGTGTTAAAAAGAGTATTGAAGTTACAAAAGCGTAAAGGAAATAAGATCAAGTCCTGACCGACAACAAACGAAGAAGAAGAAGAAGAAGAAGAAGAAGAAGAAGAAGAAGAAGAAGAAGAAGAAGAAGCGAAAAAAGAAGAAGAAGACATTTTGAATGAAAGAAGGAGGAAGACGAAGAAAGAGCAAAGAGAAGGGATACAGAGAATGAGAAAGAACAAATGAAGGAAGAAAAGGGAGAAAAAAATGTTTGGAATTAGAGAGAAAAACAGTGAAAGAAAAAAAAGAAAAAATAAACGATTAAAACAAAAAAGATTTTTAAAGACAGAAAGAAAAAAGTGTAGCTGTGAAAAAAGAGAGTCAAGAAAGTCAAAAAAAAAGGGTAAGAAGAAGAAGAAGAAGAAGAAGAAGAAGAAGAAGAAGAAGAAGAAGAAGAAGACATTTTGAATGAAAGAAGGAGGAAGACGAAGAAAGATCAAAGAGAAGGGATACAGAGAATGAGAAAGAGCAAATGAAGGAAGAAAATGGAATGTTTGGAATTGGGAAGAAAAACAGTGAAAGAAAAAAACAAAAATAATCGATTAAAATAAAAAATGTTTTAAAAGACAAAGAAAAAAGTGTAGCAGTGAAAAAAGAGAGTCGAGAAAGTCAAAAAAGTGTAGAAAGAAGAAGAAGAAGAAGAAGAAGAAGAAGAAGAAGAAGAAGAAGAAGAAGAAGAAGACTAAAAAATCGAGAAAAGAGGAAATCGTAAAAGAAAAAAAGGAAAAAAAAAAGAAATAAAGAAAGGTAAAAGGATTAAATGTTGGGGGGGATGAATGAAATAAAGAAATGAATGCAAAAGAGAAAAGGACAAACAAATATAGTTTTTAAACAAGGTCAGGAGTGACCACAATATTTAGAGAGAGAAAAAAAATACGAATATATAGCTAACGAAACACAGAAATGTCAACATGGAGACTAAGAAATAGATTAAAAAAAAGATGAAAAGAAGTTAATGATATATAGAAAATGACGAAATGGTGACAACGAAATGAAGCAAAAGACGAAATGAAAACAGCAAACTAGGTCACTTGACGTATGACAAGAGAATGGTAAAGAAAAAATGATGGTTTGGTTGGTTGGGTTTTATGGCATATCAACCTTTGTAGCCAAATCCACTTTTATGTAAATAATCAATTCTATTTCCAACAATTCAGTTTATCATGAGTACTCAGTTTAATTGTCAAAAACATTTCTATTTCAAACTATTCAGTTTATTCAAACAATTCTAATTCAGCTATTTCAGTTTAACGTAAGTACAGATTTTGTTTACACAGTAAAATGTCAAAACAGTTCTATCTATAAAAATTCAGTTAAGTGTAAGTACAGTTCCAATGTCAAAAACGGTTCAATTTCAAATAATTCAGTTTAGCATAAGCATGCAGTTTAAATGTAGTAAGTAAGTAAAGTTAGCGACCATAGTCGAGGGTGACCCGAAGGCTCCCTTTTCGATAGCTACTACACCAAGGTGTAGGGGAGGGCGCTACTCCATTCCCTGGATTGCTCCACTTTACCCTTGAACCGTACCTTATAATGCTGAGTGTTAAGCAAGGTGGTATCAAGTTCCATTTTTAAAGTCTTTGGTATGACTCGACCTGGGATTGAACCCAGGTCTCCCGGGCCATTGGCGAACACTCTAACCGCTGGGCCAATGTCCCGGTTAAATGTAAGTACGGTTTAATTGTCAAAAGCATTTCTATTTTAAGCTATTTAGTTTAGTCAAACAGTTCAGTTTAGCAGAAGTATGCCGTTAGTTCTATTTAACCCATAGATAGGACCCTATCATGTGCTACCACTCCGGACCAGAGTGGACCTGGGAGTGATGGCAAAGAAGTGGTAATCTGCATTCCCCAAAGCTCCAGCATTACTGGAACCTTACCATCAGATTGTTTAGCGTCATATCCAGGACACTTGTGCAGTCGGTGTATTCTACAGCCCCAGCCGACTGGGTAAAGAATAAATGAGGTTAGTGAAATGGAAAATATAATGGAATGGAGACAACAAAATAAAGAAAATTTTCAAGTGGCGAAAACAAAATCGGGAAAGAATCTTAAAAATAAAAAAAATGGAGACAGCGAAAGAAATAGAATTACGAAATGGAGAAAAAAGATGAAACGGAGACTCAAAAATAAAGAAAAGTTCGAAATGAAGACCACGAAAGAATTGGCCAGTCGGCAGTGGCAGTAGAATACACCGACTGCATCTTTGCAGTATTGTAAGAAACCCCCACACACACCTAACGAGTGTCCTGGATATGACACTAAACAATCTGATGGTGAAGTTCCAATAATGCTGGAGCTTTGGGAAATGCGGAGCGCCTCTTCATTGCCATCGCTCCCAGGTCCACTCTGACCCGCAATGGTAGTACCTGATAGGGTCCTTTCTATGGATTAAATAGAACTAAAATGCGTACTTATGCCAAACTGAATTGCATTAAATAGGACAGTTTTGACATTTAAACTGCGTACTTATGCTAAACTGAATTGTTTGAAAAGGAACTGTTTTGACATTGAAACTGTACTTACGCTAAATTGAATTGTTTGAAATAGAACAATTTTGACATTTAACTGTGTGTAAGCAAAAACTATGCTCATACTAAACTAAATTGTTTGAATTAGAACTGTTTGACTAAAATGAATAGCTTCAAATATAAATGTTTTTCACAAATAAACTGTACTTATGCTAAACTGAATCGTTTGAAATAGAATTGTTTATTTGTATAAAAATGGTTCTGGCATTAAATAACCTACAAAGATTGATATGCCATAAAACTCATACAAAGAAAACTCAGACTACTTCAAGATATGCAAAAACAGATTTTGGCATTAAATAACCTACAAGGTTTGATGTGCCATAAAACCCAATGAACCAACCAACGACGAAAGAAATAAAATGAAGAAATGGAGACAACGAAATGGAGAAAGAAAAGAAACGGAGACTCCAAAGTAAGTAAAGTTAGCGACCATAGTCGAGGGTGACCCGAAGGCTCCCTTTTCGATAGCTACTACACCAAGGTGTAAGGGGAGGGCGCTACTCCATTCCCAGGATTGCTCCACTTTACCCTTGAACCGTACCTTATAATGCTGAGTGTTAAGCAAGGTGGTATCAAGTTCCATTTTTAAAGTCTTTGGTATGACTCGACCTGGGATTGAACCCAGTTCTCCCGGGCCATTGGCGAACACTTAATAAGTTTATTTTTAATTTTTGAAACTTAATTTTTTATTTAAAGTTCATTTAGTTCTTTAAATTATCAGCTTGTGACAAAACCTTCAGTAATTACTATAAATAAGTCTTTACTTTTGATTTATTTTCTTATAATGACATATCTACCTTCGTGGGTTATTTAATGTCAAAGTCATCGGCCGAAAAGGAAATAATTCTACTATTTAACTCCTAACTGAGAAATAAGTTAGTTCATGCCTTTTCTAAGTCCAAAAGCAAACGTATTTGTATGATTGGGGTTCTATATCGCTTACTCTGATGTCACAATCCAGCGCGTTAGCCACGATGACTCTAGGGATCCCTTCCCTGAATAATTGTAGAAAGTTTTTTGTGGGAGGCAGGACTTGCATAATTTTGTTACAAATCTTTCTTTTATTTGCCTAAGTGTCCTAAGTGGGGGGTTTTAAGCATGTGATTCGCAAATTCAAAATAGCAAGAAAAAAATTGCAAATTTAAAATCTGAATAACAAAAAAAAAACGATCGGCTGACCAGTAAATTGTACCAAAGCGTAAATTTTATAAGCTTAAAACATTGTAAAAGGAAAGTTTGGGTGTGACCAACACAAAATATTGGCCTTTGAACAAAAACAAAAACAAAAAAAAAGGGGAAACGGGGTTCACTATTCTCAAAGGACATCAAACCCAGTCGGCAGGTGCAGTAGAATACATCGACTGCATCTCTGCAGAGGGATTAGACTCCCCCAACGAGTGTCCTGGTATATGACACTAAACAATCTGATGGTGAGGTTCCAATAATGCCGGAGCTTTGGGGAATGCGGAGTACCCCTTTATTGCCATCGCTTCAAGGTCCAATCTGTCCCGGCGTGGTAGCACTTGATAGGGCCCTATCAATGGGTTAAATAGAACTAACGGCATACTTCTGCTAAACAATCTGATGGTGAGGTTCCAGCCTTGGAGATTTGGGAAATTTGGAGTACCCCTTCTCTCTGACCCGGAATGGTAGCACCTGAAAAGATTCTATCTGTGGGTCAAATAGAACTGTTTGACTATTTAAACTAAGTGCAAACAAATGACTGATGTTTAATTGAATTGTTAGTTATACATAGCAACGAATTCAGGCGCGTTTTAAAATGTTATCAACCAAATGTGTTTACAAATGATATATATTTGATATATATGTATAAAGAGGATTTGGCATTAAATAACCTGCAATGTTTGATATGACATAATACCCAACCAAACCAAATCATATATATTTGATATATATGTATAAAGAGGATTTGGCTTTAAATAACCTACAAGGGTTGATATGCCATAAAACCAAACCAATCAAAGGGTATCTTGTCAATTACTATAACAATATGCAAGATTTTCTCTACAAAGTCACAAGAAAAGAAATCAGAATCCAAAGTGTGCGTTATTCCGATCTTACCCCCACAAGTTCAACGATTAAAAGAAATTTCACTGGAAGAATTATAGGGTGCTATTTTCCAAAAAGTGGCAGAAATACCACCAGACATGACTCTTGGTCTTTTAGTCAACCGTAAAAAAAACTTGGCCGGTTCAAACCATTATCGTAACCTATCGTATCTGAAAAAATGATTAGGCATAAGATATTTGACCCATAGATGAGACTCGAACAATAAAGGGATACTCCACATTCCCCAAAGCTCAAGGCCTAGAACCTCACCATCAGATGCTTTAGTGTTTTAACCAAGATATTTAGCCCCTGTTAAGGTGCAGTCGGCGTATTCCAGAGCCGCAGCCGTCTGGGCTAGAGTGGACCTGAGGGTAATGGCAATCGAGCAATAGGAAACGTGGAGTACCACTTTATTGCCGTTACTCCCGGGTCCACTCTGACTCGGAGTGGTAGTGTATGTTAGGGTTCTATCTATGGGTCAAATAGAAGTATTTAATTCTTTAGTATACTTAAAACCATTTAACTGTGTGCAAATAAAATTATGAATTACGTAGGAATACTTAAAACCATCTGTGTGCAAAGAAATGAGCTCAGTCTCGTTTAAAAACGATACTTGTTTTCAAATCATATTTATTTCATATATATATATATATATGTGTGTGTGTGTGTGTGTGTGTGTGTGTGTAAACAGGACTTGCTTTTAAATAACGAGAAATTTAAAAGCTTCATATCTGCTAAATAATAAAGCTACTATTATTAAATTACTCCTTTGACAGTTTTTCACACAAGCGTTAGCTGATGGTTTCTCACTGGAGTTTGAGTGACAGTAAGTCTACTCAAGTCTCCCGGACTTTTCTCAGTATTCTGTCCGATCTTAACATTGATGTCGTTTGGATGGTCATCACTCGTCCAATTATTTCCAAGTTCTCCAGTCCCAGTATCAAACCTTCGATAACTGTTCCGAGTGCACAATTACAATTGGCATCACCGTCGTCTTTATGTTCCATGTTTTTTTGTTTGTTTGTTTTTTTGTTTTTTTTTGTTTTGTTTTTTTTGGTGGGGGAGTCGATTCTCTTGCAAGGTCCAGGTATTTATCTCTCTTTTCGCCTTCTTTCAGCTTTACCTTGTGGGCAGCCGGAATGCCAAAGTTCACTATTTGTCAGGTTCTCTTTTTTCTTTAACTTTTTTTTTTTTACTATGACTAGGTCTGGTTGTCTGGCTAAGATTAGGTGATCCATTTGAATCTCAAAATCCTAGAGAGTTTTATGTATCTCATTTTCCATGACGGATTCCGGGTTGTGCATATACCATTTGTTCGTAAGATCAAATTTAAACTTCTTGAACAATTCCCAATGGATCACCTTGACCCCCACCCACCCAGTCTTATATTCTCTTTGCGCTAATTTACTTCATTTGCTTATCATGTTATTGATCGTTCGTCTCTATCACCACATCATCACTCACTTGAGAGAGACAGAGTTGTACCAAAAAATATAACAATTTAAAACTGGTTAATCTTGTGCAAAGAAATGAAATCCTGCTAATAGAAAATTTTACCTACCTAAGTATTCGTTTTGAAAACTTTGGTTGAATATGTATGTATATATCATATTTACCAACCCCTTCCGCTCGGGCAGGATATGACACAAGGTCAATTTTTAAGCTGAGTTTAACAGGTTTGAATTCAGAGTTTTCCTTCTCCTAGATTAGTTGCCTCACCAAGGCTGAAGAATCTAGTCTATCCTACAATTTACCCATAGCTGGAGGGAGAATAATTGGATTCGTACTTTTCCCTAGGGTATTAGTGCTATGTGAAATGTAACCAGTCTTGTCCAGGATTTGAACTCGTGACGCCGTGTCCATTTTCTACGACGATAACTATTGCACCACGGGCACCTCAATATGTATGTATATATAGACAGAATTTGGCGTTAAATGACCTACAAGGGTTGATATGCCATAAAACCCAAAAAACCAACCAACCAACCACATAGTCTACATTTGCTATTTTACCACGTCTTGTCTGTTCTTGCTATAATATAATCTTCATGGCATGTGAATCCTGCTATTTGAAGAGATTCAGTTTCTCTCCTAAAGTTTCCCTTTCTTAGCCATGTCTAATTTTTTTCGTGTGCGATTTCGCTTGTTTATCGTTTGAAATATCCATACAATTACTTTTCGTCCTATTTTTGCCTTCTGGTTATTATTGTTCTGTTGATCCTGGTGGTTGTTTGCGTTGTTTCTGGTCGCTGTAATCAGTCTTTCTTTGATCTTTTTACAAGGATCATTAAATAAGTTTCCAGACTTTTTTCGTATGGGCACTTTTATTCATAGTACACACATGAAACTCTAGTCCCCTTCGAAGTAATCTCCTCCGGCTGCAATGCACTTGTACCGTTCCAACAACTTCTCGAAGGCCCCATGGAAGTCCTCTTGTGTGAGCGTGTCAATGACCTTCGTCACAGCCTCTTTCATCTCCTCAATTGTCTCATAACGACAGCCTCTGAGCTTAGGGAATAACCAAAAGTCAAAGGGAGCAAGGTCTGGACTAAAAGGAGGGTGAGGAACTGTCTTGATGCCTATCTTGCTCAAATAGTCTGTGACGAGGATGGAGTTGTGGACTGGTGCATTGTCCTGCTGGAAATGCCACTGACCCGATTTGAAGAGTGCTGGCCTCTTCCGACAGAATCTCTTCTTGAACTCCCTTAAAACCTCAACATAGTAACCCTAACCCTAACCCTTTGGCCAATCAACTCTGGTGTATTGACTTCCTTACTCCTCCCACACCTCTCATCATCCCTCACAGACTCCCTACCTTCCTTGAATCTCTTATGCCACTCAAAAACTGATACTCGATTCATGCAAGATAGTCGAAAAGCGGTCTGAAGCATTCCATAAGTTTCTGTGATATTTTTTCCAAGTTTAAAACTGAATTTAATTGCATATCGTTCTTCTAAAGTGTCCTCAAGTCAAGATTGCATTTTTGCAATTCACCAGCTGTAACAATCAGGTTTTAGTAGGGTGTATTCCAATTGCTGCTGTAGGTGTTCATTTGAAGCTGAAATCATAAAAATTGGTCAGTCATCTCATAAGATGTATAGCAATAAGATACTGAATTTTCCAGAGTCTACGACAATTTTAAAAGCCTGTACAAAAAAGGTCTGGAAACTTATTGAATGCACGACGTATGTAGTCTTCGAAGGTCTCATCGATGTATCGACGCTATCATCAATGCAAATGAGTCCTCTTCCTCCTTCTTTTCTTGACACTTATAGTCTGTCCACGTAAGGCCTAATGCATCGTCATGGATTTTTTTGTTCTCTGTTTCATTTGTTGAAGTTCTTCCTTAATCAACTTCAAAAATGGTCCGGGTATCTTACAAAGAAGGGACTACCAAGGTGTTTATCCCTTTGATCAGATTTCTGTTAAGTAGTTTGGAGGTGCCCGTAGTGTAATGGTTATCGTCGTAGGAAATGGTCACGGCGACCCGAGTTCAAATCCTCGACGAGACTGATTGCATTTCACATAGCACTAATACACTTGGGAACGGTATGAATCCAATTATTCTCCCTCCGGGTCACCCACGACTATAGTTGCCAACTTTACTTACTTTAAGTCATGATTGCGTATAAATTCCTTGTAACAGATAGGAATAAGTGATCACATGTAATTACAGTAGGGTAAATAGTAGGACAGACTTGGTTCTTCAGCCTTCGTGAGGCAACTAGTCTAGGAGAAGGAAAACTCTGAATTCAAACCTGTGTCCTATCCTGCCCGAGCGGAGGGGTTGGTAAATATGGTTATGTAGTTTGGTTTGGAGGAGTTTTCTAGTTCTCCAGAGATACTCATTTTTAATTTTTTTTTTCTTTCATCTCCGCTTGTTTGATGGTGTACCAAGTATTTGTACATATCCTTTTCTCCGAGCGTTCTGATTTTTTCTTGATTTGGTAGTTCGAGTCCTTCTGTCATTTAGTTATTATTATTATTATTTTACTCAATTGAGAGTTTTTCACACCACCGTTAGCTGATGGTTTTTCACTGGAGTCTGAGAGACAGAAAGTCTCCTTAAGTCTCCAGGACTCTCCTTAGTATTCTGGCCGATCTCAACAATGCTGTTGCCTCGATGGTATCCACTCGTCCTCTTATTTCCAAGTCTACCAGTATCACCGTCATCTTCATATTTCATAGCTTTTCAATTCTCTTGCAAGGTCCTGGTATTTATTTCTCTTTTTACCGCCTTTCAGTTTTACTATGTGGTCAGCCGGAAAGTCTACTATTTGCCAGGTTCAGTTTTAATCTTCATTTTTTTTTTTTTTTTACTATCACTAGTTTTAGTTATATATCCTATTGACCAACCCCTCCGCTCGGGCAGGATGTGACACAAGGTCAATTTTATTTTTCAAGCAAAAGAGTTTTCCTTCTCCTAGACTAGTTGCCTCACGAAGGCTGAAGAACTATTTACCCATAGCTGGAGGGAGAATAATTGGATTCATACCTTTCCCAAGGGTATTAGTGCTATGTGAAATGCAATTAGTCACGGCCAGGATTTGAACTCGTGTCGCCGTGTTCATTTCCTACGACGGTAACCATTACACCACGGGCACCTCCTTTGCTTATCACTAGTTTTATGGCATATCAATCATTGTAGGTTATTTAATGCCAAATCCATTTTTATTCATATACATTAGATATATATTATTTGGTCTAGGTTTAGTTTTATGGCATATCAACCATTGTAGGTTATTTAATGCCAAATCCATTTTTATACATATACATTAGATATATATTATTTGATCTAGGTTTAGTTTTATGGCATATCAACTATTGTAGGTTATTTAATGCCAAATCCATTTTTATACATATACATTAGATATATATTATTTGATCTAGGTTTAGTTTTATGGCATATCAACCATTGTAGGTTATTTAATGTCAAATCCATTTTTATACAAATAATCAGTTCTATTTCAAACAATTCAGTTTATTCAAACAATTTTAATTCAGCCAATTCAGTTTCGTATTATAGATTTTCTTTACACACAGTTCAATGTCAAAACAGTTCTATATTAAACAATTCAGTTTAGCATAAATACGCATTTTGAATGTAAGAACACAGATTAATTGCCTAAAACATTTCTATTTCAAGATATTCAGTTTAGTCAAACTGTTCCCATTTAAACAATTCAGTTTAGCATAAGTACATAGTTTAGTTTGACTCATAGATAAGACCCTATCAGGTGCTACCACTCCGGACCAGAGTGGACCAGAGAGCGATGGCAATGAATAGGTACTCCGCATTCCCCAAAGCTCCAGAATTACTGGAACCTCATTATCAGATTGTTTAGTATAATATCCAGGACCCTCGCTGGGGGATCGTATTCTACACCCCCAGCCGACTGGGCAACAATATAACTGTGTGTAAATTATTTGTATTCGATAGGAATACATCGACTGCATTCGCTACAAAAGAGGCTACACCTCCGAAAAGAGATGTCATGGATATGACACTAACTGTATTTGGTGGTGAGCCTCAAGCTATGAGTAATGTGAATAACCCGTTCATTGCCAGTACTCCCAGGTCCACTCTGACCCTGAGTTTTAGTTCCAGTTAGGGTCGCATCTATATGGAACAGTTACTTTAAATATTACCGGAAATTGGCATGATGATTAGAGTGTTCGTCAATGGCCAGGGAGACCTGGGTTCAATCCCAGTCGAGTCATACCAAAGACTCAAAAAATGGTACTTGACGCCTCCTTGCTTAACACTCAGCATCGTAAGGTACGGATCAAGGGTAAAACGAAGCAATCCAGGGAAAGGAGTATCGCTCTCCCCTACACCTTGGTGTAGTAGCTATCGAAAAAGGAACCTTCGGGTCACCCACGACTATAGTTGCCAACTTTACTTACTTTAAGTCATGATTGCGTATAAATTCCTTGTAACAGATAGGAATAAGTGATCACATGTAATTATGCAAACAAAAGATTATATTTTACGAATAAAAATAATTGCAATGTAACATCGAAAATATATTTATCATTATCAAAAGAATAAAGCTCCGGCACAAAGTAACACATAAGGAGTTGATATGCCGTTAAATAAACTGAAAGACTAAGAACAACCATAGATTCAGGGAGCACAATATCACCCTGTAATAGGGCATGTTTTCTGCTACAACGCTCTAATTTTCGATATAGTCACTATCATTGACTATCCATTTTCTCAAGTGATTCACAAAAACGTTGCCCAGTCGGCTGGAGCTGTAGAATATACCGACTGCATCTCTGCAAAGGGTAAGCCTCGCCTCGCCGCGCCCAACGAGTGTCCTGAATATGACACTTAACAATCTGATGCTGAGGTTCCAATGATGCTGGAGCTTTGGGGAATGCTTAGCATCCTTTCACTGCCATCGCTCCCAGGTTTATTCTGGCCCGGAGGTGTAGCACATGATAGGGTCCTATCTATGGGTCAAATAGAACTAAACTGTGTACTTATGCTAAACTGAATTGTTTAAAATAGAACTGTTTTGACATTTAACTGTGTGTGGACAAAACTAAACTTATACAAAACTGAATTGTTTGAAATAGAACTATTTGACTAAACTGAATAGCTTGAAATAGAAATGTTTTTAACAATTAAACTGTGTACTTATGTTATACTGAATTGTTTGAAATAAAAATGATTATTTGTATAAAAATAGATTTGGTATTAGATAACCTACAGTGGTTAATATGACATAAAACCCAAACAAACAAAAAAAAAGAACAGCACCAGTGGACGCGACCCAATTTTTTACAGCAGTGATAAGGACAGCATGTCTAATTGTCGGTGTGCTTTTGACACCAATGTAGCTTGTTGGAAAAGAAAATTTTATATCTTTGAATTTTAGAGAATATTTCATTAGCTCTTAATTATCGATGTCAAGTATCCCCCACTTCTGTTAACGAGGCTTAGATCATCCTGGGAGCCTCCCCCGCACGGGGCATAAGACTAACCTCCACCCATAAAAAGAGTGTCTTGGGTATGATGCTAATTTGCATCGTGGTGAGGCTCCAGTTCTGGAGATCTAAAGACTATGAAATCACTCCTTCATTGCTATTACTCCCAGGCCTAAACTGACCCGGAGTGGTTGTAACTATTCGGATCCCAACATCAACTGGTCAAATATATCTTTGAAAACTATTTACCTCTGATCGCAATACTTGAAACCATTTAGCTATGTGCAACCAAGTGATTAAAATTACATTGAATTATCAGTGGCGTATAACAAACCATTTGTGTTCATTTCTTTGTTTTATGACATATTGCCGCTGTAGAAGAACAATAAGTAAAGTTGGCGACCTTAGTCGGGAGCGAGTCTAAGGCTCCCTTTTCAATAGCTACTACACGGAGGTGTATAATGGCGCTATTCCTTTCCCTGCTCCACTTTACCCTTGATCCGTACCTTATAATGCTGAGTGTTGAGCGAGGAGATACCAAGTACCATTTTTTGTGTCTTTAGTATGATTCAACCCGGAATTGAACCCTGGTCTCTCGGGCTATTGGCGAATACAGTACCCACTCGGAAAATGGGCTGATAATGATTCAATTTAACATATAAGAGAGAAATATAGGAGTTCATAACTTTCTATTTGTGTAATATAGCCATGATAAGGATATGTGAAATATACGGATACGTGAAATATACGGATACGTGAAACGTTCGTAAGCATCAAATGTTCATACGCATAGGAATCCGAAAAACACGAAACACTGACGACTCTCTTGGTTCAGGTACGAAACTTTTTTTACCTTCTTGACTTTTAGGTTTTCAACACAAGGAGAGAGAGACACACACAATTTTTACTATGCTGACAGTTCCATCTAAACCAACAGCCCGCGGCGCATCTCGTAGACCCCAACTGGCCTGGCCTGGCCGAGCTCCGAAAATCAACTCGCCCCGTCTAAGTTCAAATCTCAACTAACTGCTTTTTTCAAAATACCCAAGAATCCCAGCCCATCGCTTCCAGACATGACGTCATTCACGTCCCCTAGTCCTATTTCCGATCCGGGTTTTTTATTATGACATCTGTGATTGTCACATCCTCCCCGCACGAGCGTGAACACCTGCGCCCAATGTGTGCAGCCTACCCGTGCACTAAGCCGAAAAGTTCTAAGCCTAACTAAACCGAAAGATAAGATATAACCAACGAAAAATGATAATATAAAAAAAATCCTTCCGCAATTATATAACATTTTGTTCGAAAATAAACGAAATAACATGACTTGAGTTCGAACTTACTTACCATGATGTCACAGTCCGGCACGTTAGCCACTACACCACAGGGAACCTTGAACCATATAATTGTGTATGAATTATCAAATGATTCGAAATGAAAGCACAATTTTTAAAAATGCAATATAACATTAAAAATGTTTGTTTTATAACCGTATACATATACATATACAAATATGAATATAAGCGGAAACAGTCTACAATAATGACGAACTTCAATGAACGAACGAACACACTTCTTTATAAAAATATATCTCACACTTTATTCTTGAAAGGGTTGGTGTTGGTTGTGTGTGAGTAGTGGGTTGGAGACGGGGACAGACAGCTACACATTTACCCCAAGTTCTTCTGACCATAGCAGCACTTCTTCCTCATCTTGGCTGGGGTTGCTCAACCGTGGGTCACTGAGGACCGCAAGGCCTCAGTCTGCAAATAAATTCTCACGCAGGAATCTTGTCCCCAACTGACTCCAACTCCAACTGACTCAAGCCGTCTGTGTTCTGGTTATATTTTTGTTTGACATCCACCTGCTTCCGCTGTTCCTCCGCTTATTTACACAGATGCATCTCTTGATTGACTGCTCAGTCGAGGGTCAATATGTTACATATCGTTATAATTACAAACATTTACAAATTAATCAAATTTTGGCAATAAAAATTGTTAAGGATCAGACCTAACGAAAGATATCAAAATTATTTCCCTTGAGCGGTAGAAAGGAAGTTGCCTCCCGCGAACAAGGCATTGTGGGATTTGTAGGGACCGGAAGAATGGACAGAAAAAAAAAACAGACTAAAAATCGACCATGACACATGGACGTACAAAGACTGGTGCCCACAATGTTAAAACTGTTCTGTTCCTGGTCATTAGACGCATGTCTCAGTCCGTGGTTAATAAACCTTATTGTTTTGATGTACATCCACGCGTCCGTCTCTTTTCAGTTTTGTTTATATATTTTCTTTGTTCGTAAAAACGCAACAAAAACCCATGAAGAATGGAAATGCATTCATAACAAATCTATGGCGAATATATATGCCGCAAATGTCGTCAATGAAACTACCAATGTGTTATTTATACTTTGGAGAAGGCACCTCGGGTGGTGTGATGGTTAACAAGCTAGGCTAGCAAACCTATACGAGTAAGTTCGAGTCTCATAGGGTGCCCATTCATACGGCCTAGTGCCACCTCTAAGCAAAAAGGTTTAAGGCACCTCGGGTGGTTAGCAAGCTAGGCTCGCAAACCTACACGAGTGAGTTCAAGTCTCATTGGGTACCCATTCATACAGCCTTGTGCCACCTCTAAACAAAAATGTTTAGTAAATTACTATTTATAATTTGGAGATGGCACCTCGGGTGGTGTGATGGTTAGCAAGCTAGGCTCACAAACCTACACAAGTGAGTTCGAGTCTCATAGAGTGCCCATTCATACGGCCTTGTGCCACCTCTAAACAAAAATGTTTAGTAAATTACTATTTATGATTTGGAGAAGGCACCTCGGGTGATGTGATGGTTAACAAAGTAGGCTCGCAAACCTCCACGAGTGAGTTCGAGTCTCATTGGGTGCCCATTCATACAGCCTTGTGCCACCTCTAAACAAAAATGTTTAGTAAATTACTATTTATAATTTGGAGATGGCACCTCGGGTGGTGTGATGGTTAGCAAGCTAGGCTCACAAACCTACACAAGTGAGTTCGAGTCTCATTGGGTGCCCATTTATACGGCCTTGTGCCACCTCTAAACAAAAATGTTTAGTAAATTACTATTTATAATTTGGAGAAGGCACCTCGGGTGGTGTGATGGTTAGCTAGCTAGGCTCGCAAACCTACACGAGTGAGTTCAAGTCTCATTGGTTGCCCATTCATACGGCCTTGTGCCACCTCTAAGCAAAAAGGTTTAAGACACCTGAGGTGGTGTGATGGTTAGCAAGCTAGGCTAGAGAACCTACACGAGTGAGTTCGAGTCTCATTGTTTGCCCATTCATACGACCTTGAGCCACCTCTAAGCTAAAAGGTTTTGTAAATTACTATTTATAATTTGGAGTATCCTATTTTTCCTAATATTCTAGCATGCAATGGATGCAGAATATGGTTTTCAGCCAACAAGCCTTGACATCCAGGCACCTGGCAGGTAAAAGACGAAATAGGGTTATATGTATAATGAAACTGCATATCTCGAAATGTAAAATTTAAATATTAAATACCAACCCCTCTGCTCGGGCAGGATATGATACAAGGTCAATTTTTAAGCGGATTTTAACAGATTTGAATTCAGAGTTTTCCTTCTCTTAGACTAGTTGCCTCACCTAGGCTGAAGAACCTAGTCTGTGCGACTATTTACCCATAGCTAGAGGGAGAATAATTGGATTCATACCTTTCCCAAGGGTATTAGTGTGTGGATTATTCTTTACATAGAATATATGAGGGTAATCCTATAAATCGATGAGAGTGCTCAATGTATGGCTATTGTTAGTTCCCTATTTATTCTCTTGACCAGTAGATTAATTCCACTCCTGTTCCTTAATCGTTCTAACATATAACATGTTAACACCCTCTGCTCACGCCTATGAACGAAAGAATTTGTAACTTTGTAATTTGATTTCCCCTTTATGTTTTTTATCTTCTGATTTTTAATTTCCTTATTTTATCTTCTGAATACGAACTGTAACTCCTCATTCGCATCACTGTGACAAGACAGAGCATGTAAAAGAGTCATCTGACGAGACGGAGAATATACCAACAATATTCTCCGCCGAAATAAATTTATTATGACGGCTTAACCGAGTTTGAGTCTCCATTTAATTGTACTATATATATATATATATATATATATTCCATTGGTCTAATGAGTAGAGTGTTTGCAAATGGTCCAGGAGACCGGGGTTCAATCCCAAGTAGAATCATACCAAAGACTCAAAAAATTGGTACTTGATACTGTCTTGCTTAACACTCAACTTTGTAAGGCAAAGATCAAGGGTAAAGTGGAGCAATCCAGAGAATGGAGTAGCACCCTCCCCTACACATCGGTGTAGTAGCTATCGAAAAGGGAGCCTTCGGGTCGCTCTTGACTTAAGTCGCCAACTTTTATATAAGATTTAGCATTAAACAACCTACATGTGTTCATATATCATTGCCCACAAGCCTCTCTTTTTCTAAACCAAATATAGCTGTAGTTTACTATTTCTAGTAGAACATTATACAATCAAAAGGGGTATTACTTCATATATTATTTATAACTAAACTCCACAGGATTGAAGTCTAGTGGCGTAGTGGCTAAAGAGTTGGACTGTGGTATCGTACAAACTGAGTTCGAACTCCCATCACGCTATTTGGTTCACTTTCGGAATATAACACCTTGGGAAAGGTATGAAGCCCCCTATCTTGCCAGCTAGGAGTTAAATAGTACCACTGATAATCAGACTTCCATGTGATCGATAACCTATCGATAGCAGTTCATAAAGTTGATAAATAGTGAAAGGAAAGAAAGAAAGTGGCGAAGAAAGAAAATATAAGCAACTCGGAAAGTAAACAGGAGAAAGAAAAAACAAAGTAATTGGAGAAGTGAAAGAAAGAAAATGAAAATTGCTAAATAACAAAAGGAAAGAAAGAAAATATGATTTAAAAAATGACTGAAGAAAAAGTAGCATAAGAAAGGAAGTATCTGGAAAAAGAAAAGACAAAAGAACGAAAAAAACTCAAGGAAAAATTATTTAGTAAAGAGTTTAAAAGATAGTTTCCACTGAAACAAGATGTAAACGAAAGAATAAATACAGTAACAATGAAAAGTACAAAATGTTTCCATTCTTTTCCTTTGAGTCTATTATTTCTCTGTGAATCTTGTCAACGCCCTTATTAGTCTCACAATCGTCACCTTTTTCATCTTTTGACGGGATTAAGGGTTTCTGACGAAAACCCCAGGATGTAAACTGAAATCTGTCACCTTCCACTACGAACAGAAAAAAGTGTCGAATCCCAAGATGGCTGTGTTTTGCGGGGCGCCGCGATGATGACTGACGCCATCACTGTTGGATTGTGATAGCGCTCTTCATTGCCTAGAGTCAAAAAATGCTTCTATCTCGGCTAGTATCGCTTACCGCACAACGAGTAAAGAAAGAAAATTTTCGCAAGTTACAAAGAACAAAAAAAGACGAAAATGATAGAATTTTTTAAAGAACAATTCGAGTAAAAATCATTTTTTTTAAAAATAAATAAGTAAAACAAGTCAACCCCTTCCCTGAAAATAGATGATTTCGTTCTAACTTTACCACATAATACCACGAAAATTTTATCTTTGTTCTCTTCGGCAAAAAAGACTATATAAAAAAAAAATAAGGGAGGGGAAGAAACGGAAAATAGATTTTTATGAAAAGAAGAAAACTGCTTTTTAAGAGATGAAAGGGAGAAACATGCGAAATCCAGGTGTTACAAAAGTTACGAGAAAGACAAGTTCTCTTGTTTACAATTTTGGTATGTTTTAGCTTTCTGCAGTTCTTTCACGAAAAACTAAGAACTTTTTCTTTTTGATTTTATTTATTTATTTATGTTTTTGTTTTTTTTTTGTTTTTTGCTATTGAAATATGTTCGAATCTTGAACGTGATAAAGAAATCAAAAATAAAATTAGATGTAAAAGTTTCTTATACAATTTTTTCTATTTTTGATTTTGGACGAGGCGGTCCATGAATAGAAGTGGTACATTATGGTCACATTCGAAATAAAGTTGTTAACCCTTGTAAAAACTAATATCTTCAAAGAGTTTCCACCGCTAGTCATTGATTAAGTCAAAAAGCCTCCGTATAAAATCAGAAATGAAACTATTTGCTGATGATGTCAAACTAATTGTTTTGATCTGAGAATTAATTTTTATTTATTGCGGACTTTTTGTCCTCATCTTGGTAGTTTTTGTGTTGTTTCTTCTTTCACTACGTTTCGGCCAAATTTCACCTCTGGCCTTCTTCTTCTGGCGCAGCGGATAGAGGCGTTGAGTCCCTACGGTTCCAGGTGAGCATTGTCAGAAGATAGCGGTTTCAAATCCTACCCAGGCCAGCCAGAGGTTTACTTGGTCAAAAACGTGGTGCGATAGACAATAACTATGGAAGGCAGTAATTACAGTGGATACGGTTACAAGACTCAGCATTCCTATCCGAGGTAAAATCCCCTGAAGAAGACCAGAGGTGAAATTTGGCCGAAACGTAGTGAAAGAAGAAACAGCACAAAAACTACCAAGATGAGGACAAAAAGTCCAAATAAATAAAAATTAATTCTCAGATTAAGAAGCCTCATCTCAAAATGATTCCAATTAAAGACAGGTACATAACTATTATCTAAAGAAACTACACAAATGGATTTAAATAAACTGTCATCTTTGGGAAGATATTTGGAAATAAAAATTTAATATAGAAAAACATAAAGTACTCAGCAGTAAAAAAAAATGTTAAGTTGGCGACTGTAGTCGAGGGCGACCAGAAGGCTCCCTTTTCGATAGCTACTACACCAAGATATAAGGGAGGGCGCTACTCCTTTCCCTGGATGACTCCACTTTACCCTTCATACGTACCTTATATTGCTGAGTGTTAAGCAAGGAGGTATCAAGAACCATTTTTAAAGTCTTTGGTATGAGTCGACCTGGGATTGAACCCAGGTCTCCCGGACCATTGGCGAATACTCTACCCACATGGCCAATGAGCCGGTTAAAGTACTGAAAACATTAAAGTTGAATACAAATAAAAAGGGAATTAGATCTAAAAGTTAAAGTTGACAATCGTATTTTGTCTATTGAATTGAGGACAAACGGAATGATTGGGTGGATGGTGAAAGATTTTATTTCAAGGGAGGCTTGCCCAGTCGGCTGGGGTTGTAGACTACACCGATTGCATCTCTGCAGAGGGGTAAGACTCCCTTCAACGAGTATTCCAGGTATGACACTAAACAATCTGATGGTGAGGTTCCAGTAATGCTGGAGCTTTGGGAAATGCGGAGCACCTCTTCATTGGCATTGCTCCCAGGTCTACTCTGGCCTGGAATAGTCGAACCTGATAGGGCCCTCTCAATGGGTTAGATAGAACTAACTTGCGTACTTATTCTAAACTGTTTTTGTATGCTAAACTGAATTGTTTGAAATAGAACTGTTTTGACAAAAACTATACTTTATACTAAACTGAATTGTTTGAATTAGAACTGTTTGACAAAACTGAATAGTTTTATACACGATATACGGGAAAACTGGACAGCTGTTTCGACCTTATTAGGTCTCATCAGCAGTGTACACTACTGGAGATCGAACCAACTGAGCCACCAGTTCATATCGATATGGCTCAGTTGTAGAGTTTCGGCTCTGCAATCTGTGGTCGCTGATTCGATCTCCAGTGGTGGGGATTACGATATGCACTGCTGATGAGACCTAATAAGGTTGAAACAGCTGTCCAGTGTTCCTGTATATCGTGCGTAGGTGTTCGGCGGATTTTCTGGTCATGGTCATTCAATTCACAATATTAATTCTTCTACCTAAAAATAAAAAAAATATGTAGAACTGTTTATTTGTATAAAAATAGATTTGGCGTTAAATAACCTACACAGGTTGATATGAAAAGCCAAACAATAGATATTGAATTAATAGATATTGAATTAATAATGTATATGTTCTCAGCAAAGATTCTTTCGGATGAATCCCTGTAGCTAAAGTACTGGACTGCGGTCTCGAAGTAAGCGAGTTCGAACTCTAGTCGCGCTACTACTTTTTCTTTCGAACTTATACCATTGGAAAACGTATTGAGTACTCCTATCCTCCAGCTATGTGTAAAATAGTATCCCTGCTTTTCTTTTAAAAGGATGGATTTGGCATTCAATTACCCACAAACGTTGGTATGCCATTAAACTAAGAAAAAGGAAAAATTCTTCTTTTTCCTAAGATTGATGTGAGAAGGTATTAAAAAGCAGAGACACCCTAGGAGATATAAAAAAAAAGAAACAAAGGAAGAAATAAGACAGCCAGCCTGCCAGTATATGAAGGGTATAGTAGGCGCGTCTATTTTGGTGTCAAAATATTACACTTCTGCCATTCAAAATACAGATGATTATCTTGGGGTTATGTTGGTGGTCGCCGCGGTCGACTCCCATTGCGTAGCACTCTATTCTGTGAAGTCAATTGATCCGAAACAGCTGAACCAAGTTCAGCTATTCCCTCGCCGCCGATCCCCGTCTGTACATCAGACTTCTTCGTCTTCAGAAATCTTTCCGGTTCCTCTCGGCTTTGACATATCGAAAAATATAAAATCTTATAGTCTGCTATTTAGGGCAGACTAGGTTCTTCAGCCTTGGTGAGGCAACTAGTCTCGGAGAAGGAAAACTCTAAATTCAAACCTGTTAAACTCCGCTTAAAAAATTGACCTTGTGTCATATCCTGCCCGAGCGGAGGGGTTGGGTAAATAGGATAGTCTGCTATTTAACAGTTCGATTGGCTATAAAACCAATTGGCAGTAACCATGTAGAAATAGGTACTCCACAGCAGGAATTCATGCCAAACGGTTATATGTAATTGTACTTAGTGACAAAAATTCTAGCTAATCGGATAAAGAAAGGGTTTTCTGGCTTTTACAATTAACACCTCAAATATTTCTTGTCTCTTTTTATAGTTGGATCTGGGTATTATTTTTGTATTATGAATAAATATGTTCCTTGTAAGGAGTGGTTGCATTCCTTGTTGGTTTCAGTGATTTTAATTATTTTCAACACTTGAAACCATCTAACTGATGGCTAATGACAAGTTGAATTATTTGTGTTGAATAGCAATACTTGAAACCATTTAACAATGTGCAAACAAATGAGTGCTGTTTCCAACAAAGTATTCGTTTACAGATCATATTTTTCATTTCTTTTAATCTGTATATATTAATTAAATCTTAATTAAGTTCTTAATTAATGAATTTAACTTAGGTTTTCCTCTAAAGAAAATTTTCAATTTTATTATAAG
>OY757937.1:10123544-10201044 GCA_963585895.1 Sepioteuthis lessoniana
GGAATTTGTAAAGTGGTTTTTGTTTAATGAGGGGCTGGGACAGTCACTCTTAAGCCTCTGGCATCTGAAGCTCTTAACTTTTTTAAATCAAAATTTCATTTCTTTTAATGACTATCCACAAACAACTACAAGGACACTTACAGCCGGGTATTTGAACTTTGATTTACTATCTTTCAATCACTCTCCCGCCAAATGCTCGCTATATCCGGTAGGTTGGTGGTGGAAGCTATTGCTTATCAGAATTGACCTTATAATGGAGGACATCGAAACGAGGTTAACGAAAGCATGGACAGCTATCAATAGGCTATTGATTATATGGAAATCAGACCTAACCGATAAAATGAAACGCAGTTTCTTCCAGGCAGCGGTCACATCGATACTGCTATATGGATGCACTACATGGACGCTAACAAAACGGCTGGAGAAGAAGCTAGACGGCAATTACACAAGAATGCTGCGTGCAATCCTGAACAAGTCCTGGAAGCAACACCCCACAAGACACCAACTGTACGGCCACCTTCCCCCTATCACGAAAACTATTCAAGTTAGACGAACCAGACATGCAGGACACTGCTGGAGAAGCAGAGATGAACTCATAAGAGATGTACTCTTATGGATCCCCACACATGGCCGCGCAAAAGCAGGACGACCAGCACGAACGTACATTCAACAGCTATGTGAGGATACGGGATGTTGTCCTGAAGACCTACCTAGGGCGATGAACGATAGGGAGGAGTGACGAGAGAGGGTCAGGGATATCCGTGCTACCAGCGCGATATGATGATGATGATGAAATGATAGAGATTGTGCTCTACATTGACCTTTGACAGGCTGTGTAAATTCGAGGGTTTCAAAAATAGGATGCAGCTGTGTCTAAAGGTAAGCAAAAGACAGCATAAATACGACATGAATGGCGTGAGTGGGATGCTGGTAGGAAGTGTCACCACAAGGTGCGTGGACGTCCAAAAAATATAGAATGATGACGTCCTCAACTTCGAACCGGTAAACACAGAGCAGTGGGCAGAGTGCATAGAGACCAGACGAAACGTCACCCTGGGCGTGGGCCTAGCAGATGGGGGTCAGACGGCCTCGGATTGAGAAGTAAAGAAAAGTCTAAATGTCGAAAGCGAGTATGATAAAACAAAAAAACAAAGAAATGGACATTAAATGTTTTTAGTTGTCCCTGTGCCAGCCTCGTGGAGGCAGAGCGAAGAAGTATGGCTCGACAAATATATCGTATCTCAACCTGGTATAAATCTTAGCATCTCTCTCTCTCTCTCTCTCTGTCTCTCTCTGTCTCTCTCTCTCCTCGCCAATCATTTCGCACCTCTTGTAATAAAGAAGAGAGATCAATATTTTTATAAATAATTGTTGTCGTCCTTTTCATCCCCCGGTATATAACAATTCGGTATCAGTGTTATTGTGTTACTTCAATCCTCTACGGAGAGTATGGCTGCTTTGAAAATCAGCATTTTTATTTATCTATGGGTTTATTTATTTATTTTGACTGTGTTTGAACACTGGCTGCTGGAACTGGTTGGGAATACTGTAACATTGTAAATGAGTGGTTGCAAAATGCAAATAGATAAGTTATTTTTAAAAGCCATCAGCCGGAAGAAAGACGTTTTGATGCAGTTTAGAATCTCATCCAGTTGGATAAGTGTAACAACGCATGCTCGCTTAAATACCCTGTACTGAAAATATCAATTAACCAGGATTGCCAAGGTCGCCAGACTCGATCGGACATCTAAGACAGAAGTGAGCGTTCGGTGTTCCGTGAAGCCTAATAAAAGAAGCTGGATTTCTCTCTTCTCTCTGTCTCTCTACAGCGAGTGGGGACACAAGAAGACTATTGGTACCTTTTACGGTGGATGGGAGGCGATTGAACGATTCGAAGTTATCAGAAGAACTGGTTCCTACAAGAACGAAAAATCTACCCAGCTCCTTATCCATTTTCAGTCTTCCACGGCCTCAGAAATTGAACGGGGGTGGTGACGGCTGCGAGGATCTGCATTTATGTGTTTCTTTTTCCACATCCGATCACAAAGCTGTAATCGGTGAGTACACTGCAGTACCTAACTATGTCGACCACGTGTCTGGCTCGAGGCGAGTGTTCTCGTTTCTCACCTTCCGTCGTCCTGAAGGAATTTTCGCATTTCCAAGTGCATCTTTCAGACTAATTAATCACACTGGTGTTAGAGAAAGTTCCAGAATTGCCTGGAAACCATTTCTATCGAGAGTGAACACTTGGGTTAGCTGGCACCGTTCGCGTGCTGTCTGCGAAATGCGATCGCTGTTCAGTGAATAATGCCGTGAGAGTGCTCCCTCTGTCTTTGTCTCAAGCGCTCTCATTTGCGTACGAAAAAAAAGCGTTCGCCAGCGGAAATTTGAGGCATTCAGTGAGGTTTGAACTCCCAAGACGACCAGTAGTTCTCAACCTTTGGGCTGACGGCTCCCTTTTAATTAGTAATTTACTCCTGTGATCTCGCCGTTGCTGTTATTAGAAAAAATATATTATCCATTTTACTTTTATTCAAACATATTTATGAATTTCAGCTGAATGAGCTACTTGAAAAAATAATAATTTCTCGGCAAATAACATTATTAATTCAGGAGTTGGTTGGTTGGTTGGTTTTTAACAATATGTCAACCCTGAAGGCGTTGTTAAATACTGAAGTAAGTCTTTATTTTATGCAAGTTATTACTTGCTTTCAAATTATCATTTCTATTCAAAAAGTTATGTTGTATATTGACCTCCGACCCGGCCAAGCTATCAAAATAGGAAATGCACCTGTGTAAATAACAGGTGCATCTGGTCAAGGAATATCAGGATATAACCTTGACCGTGGGCGTGTTGAATTGAGTGCGAAATTGTGACGCTCGCAAGAAGAGTGGACGTCAAATTATTATATAACTCGATGCACAGGAAGTTCAAACAGTTGGAGAGAAGATGCTGGAATGAAGACCATGTTCCAAAGAGGCTGGCCCCCAGGCCCCCGGTTAAGCAGCCCAGAAGAACGGAAAAGAAACGCTGTTATGGCCATAAGAGTGGGGGTCAATATGTTGCAGTTCTGTTCAGTCTCCAACTCACCTCTCACACAGTAAAACCTTTAGTAACCCTTTCGAACCCTTTCAAATAAAGTGAGAGGTATATTTTTCTAAAGAACTGTGTCGCTCGTCTTCATTGCGTCGTTATGTTTCTGCATGCATATGTATATGTATTATGTGGCTATTCAAAAGGTGATCCAGTGGAAATTGGGCAATAGTTATCGTTTGGTTTTGTTAGCATAGATTATTTGTTTTAAGGGCATATCAACCCTTGATGATTATTTTTATACTAACTCCTGTTAATATATATATATTATATATATATATATATATAATATATATATATATATATATATATATATATATATGATTCGTAAGTAAATAATCAATTTTTAAACGAGCTCATTTGTTTACATACAGTAAGATGGTTTCAAATATTACTAACACAATTCTATTTAAAAATAATCCTAGGTTTGCACACACTAAACCGGTTTCAAGTATTGCTAACACTAATAATTCTATTTAATAATAATAATGAGCGTGTACACGATTCATTGGTTTCAAATATTGGTAACACTAATAATCCTATTTGATAATAATCCTTGGTTTGCACACAGTAAACCGGTTTCAAGTATTGCTAACACTAATAATTCTATTTGATAATAATCCTTGGTTTGCACACAGTAAACCGGTTTCAAGTATTGCTAACACTAATAATCCTATTTGATAATAATCCTTGGTTTGCACACAGTAAACCGGTTTCAAGTATTGCTAACACTAATAATCCTATTTGATAATAATCCTTGGTTTGCACACAGTAAACCGGTTTCAAGTATTGCTAACACTAATAATTCTATTTGATAATAATCCTTGGTTTGCACACAGTAAACCGGTTTCAAGTATTGCTAACACTAATAATCCTATTTGATAATAATCCTTGGTTTGCACACAGTAAACCGGTTTCAAGTATTGCTAACACTAATAATCCTATTTGATAATAATCCTTGGTTTGCACACAGTAAACCGGTTTCAAGTATTGCTAACACTAATAATTCTATTTGATAATAATCCCTGGTTTGCACACAGTAAACCGGTTTCAAGTATTGCTAACACTAATAATCCTATTTGATAATAATCCTTGGTTTGCACACAGTAAACCGGTTTCAAGTATTGCTAACACTAATAATCCTATTTGATAATAATCCTTGGTTTGCACACAGTAAACCGGTTTCAAGTATTGGTAACACTTATAATCCTATTTGATAATAATCCTTGGTTTGCACACAGTAAACCGGTTTCAAGTATTGCTAACACTAATAATCCTATTTGATAATAATCCTTGGTTTGCACACAGTAAACCGGTTTCAAGTATTGCTAACACTAATAATCCTATTTGATAATAATCCTTGGTTTGCACACAGTAAACCGGTTTCAAGTATTGCTAACACTAATAATCCTATTTGATAATAATCCTTGGTTTGCACACAGTAAACCGGTTTCAAGTATTGCTAACACTAATAATTCTATTTGATAATAATCCTTCCTTGGTTTTGCACACAGTAAACCGGTTTCAAGTATTGCTAACACTAATAATCCTATTTGATAAATAATCCTTGGTTTGCACACAGTAAACCGGTTTCAAGTATTGCTAACACTAATAATCCTATTTGATAATAATCCTTGGTTTGCACACAGTAAACCGGTTTCAAGTATTGCTAACACTAATAATCCTATTTGATAATAATCCTTGGTTTGGACACAGTAAACCGGTTTCAAGTATTGCTAACACTAATAATCCTATTTGATAATAATCCTTGGTTTGCACACAGTAAACCGGTTTCAAGTATTGCTAACACTAATAATTCTATTTGATAATAATCCTTGGTTTGCACACAGTAAACCGGTTTCAAGTATTGCTAACACTAATAATCCTATTTGATAATAATCCTTGGTTTGCACACAGTAAACCGGTTTCAAGTATTGCTAACACTAATAATCCTATTTGATAATAATCCTTGGTTTTGGACACAGTAAACCGGTTTCAAGTATTGCTAACACTAATAATCCTATTTGATAATAATCCTTGGTTTGCACACAGTAAACCGGTTTCAAGTATTGCTAACACTAATAATTCCTATTTGATAATAATCCTTGGTTTGCACACAGTAAACCGGTTTCAAGTATTGCTAACACTAATAATCCTATTTGATAATAATCCTTGGTTTGCAACACAGTAAACCGTTTCAAGTATTGCTAACACTAATAATCCTATTTGATAATAATCCTTGGTTTGCACACAGTAAACCGGTTTCAAGTATTGCTAACACTAATAATTCTATTTGATAATAATCCTTGGTTTGTACACAGTAAACCGGTTTCAAGTATTGCTAACACTAATAATTCTATTTAGTTATAATTATAAACTTGTATACAGTTAAATTCTTTTTAAGTTTTACTATTTAATACGAGTAATTTTATTTATCAAGTGTACCAATCTATTTCAATATAAATCATTTGTTTACATGCAGTCAAACGGTTTCAAGTATTGCTATTTAGTACAAATAGTTCTATTTAATATTAATATCTGTGCAATTGACCCTCAGCCAACGCTTCTAGCACCTTTAAGATAAAAAGAGTTGGGTGAGCATTTTAGAAAATACAATCGGGTGCTAGGATTTGATGTGACCAGGATGATTGATAGGATCGGGCCTCTCCGACCGTCTGTATAGCCCAGTAAGGTCATTGAAGGTCACGTGACTCCTTGGCCTGCTGGGTCAGAGACTGCTCGGCTACTAGGCTCCTGTTCTCAAGCATTACGGGTCTCTACTCACGACCACGTTGGTGGGAAATCTTAGCTCTCTGAAGAAATGCAGTCGGCATATTATACAGTCCAAGCTGATAGGGCTAATTAAAATTTGGCCATGCTGACAAATGGTATATTGTTGGCCCAATAAGAAAAAAGTAAATATCTTAAAATAAATAGGTCTGCAAATAAATTTTAGTGAGGTACTTTAGGGTTTTATTGCATATCAGTGTGCTCAATACGTGTTTCGGACTTCGTAGTCCTTTTCAAGAGACTGATATATATATATATATATATATATAGTCATCTGCAAACAAACTGTTTCGTTGTATCACAACTTTTCATTGTGGCTAGACCCGCGAGATTCTCGAAGCTGGGATCAAAACCCGGTTGACTCATACGCCAACCCAACATTCTACCACACAGCCACAACGAAACCAGCGTGAGCGAAGGATTTTTAAACGATTATGTATCACATTTGTTTTGTTTACATATATCCGCTCAATGGCTACCAAGAGCTAAATTCATTCGAAAAGCCTTGCCTTACGCGAATAGCAACCATTACTTCCTTCGCTAGAGAGCTCAACCAACAAAGGTAGGGGAGTTAGCCACACTGAAGAGTTGTGATACAACGGAACAGTCTGTCTGCGGATGGCAATATATACGCTGCCCCATGGGGGTTGAGCACTCTGGCGAAGGAATTTTCAGCTGCCTCTCGCATAATGCAAAGGTCTTCGAACGAATTGAGCACTCCGGTGTCCGGTAAGTTATAAAATGTAAAACAAACGAACGCTGCTGCTCTTGCAACATAATACCTTATAATTCCTTAGCCGACGTGGTACGCTTGTTGGCCCAGCAGTCTGATACTAAGTCTAACGTAAAGTTGGGCGGGTTTCGATCCTAGCTTCAAGCGTCCTACGTGTCTAGCAACACTGAAGAGTTGTGATACAACGAAACAGTCTCTCGGTAGATGACAATATATATATATATATATATATATATATATATATATATATATATATATATATATATATATATATATATATATATATATATATATATATATATATATATATATATATATATATATATATATATATATATATATATATATATGAGCACTCTGGTATCCCATACTGCAAAATGTAAAACAAACAAAATACAAAATGCGTTAATTTCCCGTGCTGACGTAGGTCATCGAATTGGCTGAGCGGTATGATGCCAAGTCTACCGTAAAGTTAGGCGGGTTTCGATCTGAGCTTGAAGCGTCCTGCGGGACGAGTCCCATTGAAGAGTTGTGGTACGATGAAATAGTCTGTCAATATATACGCTCACCTTCCGGGGATGGAGCACATTGGCGAAGAAATTAACGGGCTGCAAACCGCTTTGGCTGAGTGGTAAGATACCAAGTAAAGATGGGCGGGTTTCAATCCCAGCTTGAAGCGACCTGCGTGCCAAGCCACACTGAAGAATTGTGATCCAACGAAACAGTCTGTCTTGGATGACATACACACACACACATATATATATCAGTACAGTAAGTTGGTTTTACAACAGAGTAATGAGAAAATCCGTTGTTATGGTAACACGAGGCATTACTCTGGTAAGCAAAAAGAAAACAAGAACGTAAGAAAGACCGTTTAATGATCTAAAAAAGATGAAATATCGAAAAGAAAGAATGAAAGAAAGAATTTCTGAATTGAGATGAGGAATCAAAATAATCTGTCACAAGGACATAGCCCTACCCTTGTCAATTTCCGCCAAAATTTGCCGCCATTTTCATTCATTCTATTTGGAAAGGATGATAAAAACTGCTTTAGTCAGCGTTTGTTACGTCAGGGTCGCCATTTTGTCATGAAATTGACAAGGCTACAAATATAGAGGACATGTTACTACTAACCTTTTCCGCATGAAAATGTCCCGGATTTTATCGACATACGCTGTCTTATACCTCTTAAGACCCCCACCCATTTTTCTCTCCTCTCAACCAGGTTTGTCTTCATTTTTATTTATTTATTTATTCAACGGTTAAGTTGTTTGGTCCCCCTTCACAGCTTTTGTAATTTAGATAGAAACTTTTATCAGGCACCACTGCTTTTAATTGACCGGTGTAACAGTAAATGTCACTATGACAAATTAGTCCGCCTACATTTGGTGCCGTATTCTTTGAATGGTAAGCAATAAATGATTGAATTGTAGGTAAGAGGATTGCAGTGCTGTTTTCTGACATATTGCTTCGATACTTCATTAAAGTTTATTACAATTTCTTTCATTCTTTCTTTCATAGTTGATTATTCTCTCTTTCTTTCATTCTTTTTAGTGAAAGAAAGAAAGAAAGAAAGAAAGACCATTTAAATGATTCTTTAGAAAGAAAGAAAGAAAGAAAGAAAGAAAGAAAAGAAAGAAAGAAAGAAAGAAAGAAAGAAAGAAAGAAAGAAAGAAAGACTATTTAATGATTTAAAAAGATAAAATATCAATAAAAAAAAGAAAGAAAGAACTGAATTTTAAAATATCAGAAAGAAAGAAAGAAAGAAAGAAAGAAAGAAAGAAAGAAAGAAAGAAAGAAAGAACTGAATTTGATAAATGTAAGAAAGAAAGAAAGAAAGAAAGAAAGACCGTTGAAATGATTTTAAAGAAAGAAAGAAAGAAAGAAAGAAAGAAAGAAAGAAAGAAAGAAAGAAAGAAAGAAAGACCGATTAATGATCAAAAAAATATCGAAAAGAAAGAAAGGAAAAAAGAAAGATTGTTTAAAGGATTCTTTAGAAAGAAAGAAAGAAAGAAAGAAAGAAAGAAAGAAAGAAAGAAAGAAAGAAAGGATTTTAAAAATATCAGAAAGAAATAAAGAAAGATAGACCGTTTAAATTATTTTAAAGAAAGAAAGAAAGAAAGAAAAAAGAAAGAAAGAAAAAAGAAAGAAAGAAAGAAAGAAAAAAGAAAGAAAGAAAGACCTTTTAAATGACTGAATACAAAGAAAAAAGAAACAAAGAAGACAATAAAGAAGTAAAAGATAATTTTTTCATCCATTTTTTTTCAACAGCTTTTCTTTCCAGTTCTTTCTAACACAGTTTTTCTTTCCTTCTTCTTTTTCTTTTCTTTTTTTTTTTTTCTTCTTTTCTTTTACTCTTCCTTTCTTCTTTTTTTCCCTAGTCGTGTTTCAATCATTCTTTCTTCCGGCCGCTATTCCTTTCAGAAAAGAAGTGTGAAGGAAATAAGTAATTGAATAAAAAAAAGGGGGGGAGAAAATTGAGAACTTGGAAGGCAGAAAAATTCATTCGTTTAAAATAAATGAAATCTCCTTTGTGTGTAATATAAATATTGGCCATAACAAAGAATTTATTTTTCAATATTTACTTCAATCTTGACATTTCACTCAATTCAATATCATAAGCGTCCTACGTGGCTAGCCACACTGAAGAGTTGTGATACAACGAAACAGTCTGTCTGTGGATGACAATATATACGCTCCCCCATGAGGGTTGAGCACTCTGGCGAAGGAATTTTCGGTCGCCGCTTGCATAATGCAAAGCTCTTCGAACGAATTGAGCACTCTGGTATTCGGTAAGGTATAAAATGTAAACAAACGAACGTTTCTGCTGCTGCTGCTACATAATACCTTATAATTGAAAAGCCTACAACTGAGTTCTAAGAAATTATTATTATTAAATAGAGATAATAATTTAAAGCTGTACAATTGTGTGCGAATAATTTTGTATTAAATAGGAATATTTAATATATAACTGTGTATAAAAGTAAAGTTGGCGACCTTCGTCGAGGGCGACCAGAAGGCTCTCTTTTCAGTAGCTACTACACCTAGGTGTAGGGGAGGGCGCTACTCCTTTCCCTGGATTGCCCACTTTACCCTTGATACGGACCTTATATTGCTGAGTGTTAAGCAAGGAGTCATCAAGTACCATTTTAAAAGTCTTTGGTATGACGCGACCTCGGATTGAACCCAGATCTCGCGGACCATTCGCAAACACTCTATGAGCATACAAAGAACGCGATTCCTTCACCACTAAGCATAAAATAAACCTATACGATCTGACATGCTGTTAAAATCAATCCGAAAAAAGAAATGCCATATTAGTATAAATATACACACCCTGAACAAAAATATAAGACCACCTACAAAAACGAAGAAAAAGATATTGTTTACAATTTTCAAATTATAAAAATCAGATATATGAAAGATAAGGTATACAGACAATTAGATTTTAGATATGAAGAAATGTCAATTCATTTTTTATATGATATTAGCATTAATTCTTTTTTTTTTTTTAATTACTTAATTATAAGACCACTGAGCAGAACTATAGAATATAAAGGCAATTTTTTAATTTAATATTTTCTAGACCCACCGTTAGTTTTGATAACCTCAAAAATTTGGCAAAGTATACAATCAACTAATTTCTGAAGTTGAACCAAAGGTGTTTTTTCTCATGCGTCTAAGATTGCATTTTTTAGTTCAGAAATTGCTGAATGCTGTCGCCCTCCTTCATAAACTTTTGCAACAACTAGTCTAGGAGAAGGAAACTCTGAATTCAAACCTCCGCTTAAAAATTGACCTTGTGTCATATCCTGCCCGAGCGGAGGGGTTGGTCAATATGATTAAATTTCAAACAATTCAGTTTTGTATAAGTATGCTTTCTTTTTTTTTTACATACAGTTAACTGTAAAAACAGTTCTATTTCAAACAATTGAGTTTAGCATAAGTACGCAGTTTCAATCGTCAACAACAATTCTATTTCTATTTCAAACAATCAAGTTTAGCATAAGTAGACAGTTTAGTTCTGTTTGACCCATAGATAGGACCCTATCAGGTGCTACCACTCCGGGTCAGAGTCGACCTGGGAGCGATGGCAATGAAGGGGTACTCCGCATTCCCCAAAGTTCCAGCATTACTGGAACCGCATCATCAAATTGTTTAGGGTCATATATAGGACATTCATTGGTGGGAGTCTTACCCCTATGCAGAGAAGCAGTCGGTGGACAAAAAGAGAGAGAAAGGGAAAATAATAACTTTGAAAATATATAAGTTTACGTTCATGGTATACATACTCGTATGCGAATTTACGTACACGGTATACATACCCGTATGCAAATTTACGTACATTACTGGATCCTCAGATTGTTTAATGTCATATCCCTCAGCGGAAAAGCAGTCGGTGTATTCTACAGCCCCAGCCAACTGGGCAAAGTCCAGAGTACCTTGCAAGAAGAACTGCTCGGGTGTTTATTCCTTGGATGAGATTTTCGTTGCAGAACTTGGTTTCGAAGTTTTCAAGTTCTTCTAAGATACTCTTTTCGAAGTTTTTCCTTCATCTCTTCTTGTTTAATGGTATCCGCTTCCAATATTCCCAACTACTTGTAATTTTCCTTCTTCCCAAACTTTCAGATGCCTCCCTGACTTGGCCGCTGTTTCTCTTTTCCCACTCTTTATCTGTCTGTATGTGATATTTTTCAATGGCAAATTCTATTCCTATATTTTGGCTGTATATTTTGATTGTGCTTTATAACATATGACATGGATTTTCGGTTCGTTCCAAGTGACCCCGTGTGCTTTGGCAAGCTGTCACATTTTGATTAGTAAACAGGAAGATGACAGCACGATCAGGGTACTCGGGTACAACAGGTGTGTAACCGAAAGGACACCACGTGATGAGAACCACGCGGTTAGATTTGGACTGAGTGCAGAGAATCGCAGTCGAGCGAGGGACACGCAGCCGATCAGAGGTCGTCTCCTGGAAGAAGATATGGGAAGAAGTCCTCCCTCTGAATATGTTTCTCCACCCATCTCTCACGCACCACAGAAACATAATCCCTTTCGAGAATAAAGTGTGCGAGATATGTTTTTATAAAGAAGTGTTTCGTTCGTTCATTGAATTTCGTATTATGATTATGGTTGTGAGTATACAACAATTGTTTGTATCAAGGTTGATACCAGTTGGCTGGGGCTGACTGGTTCTCTGCTGTATATGACACTAAACAATTTAATAGTGAGGTTCCAGTAATTCTGGAGCTTTGTGAATCGCGGCGTACCCATGCCATCACTACCAGGTCCACTCTGGCCCAGAGTGGTAGCACCTGATTGGGTCCTATGTATGGGTCAAATAGAACTAAACTAATGATAAACTGAATTGTCTGAAATAGAACTGTTTTTTACATTGAAACTGTGTACTTATGCTAAACTGAATTGCATGAAATAGAACTGAAATAGAACTGTTTTTGTATGCTGAATTTTTTAAAATAAGATTGTTTACATGTATAAAAATGGATTTGGATTTAAACAACCTACAATGGCTGATGTGCCATAAAACCAAACCAAACCAAACCAAGGTGTCCAGCCTTTTGTCATTTTTTGTAAATAGTTTGACATCATTCATGTATTGGGTGTCTCAATATATATATATATAGGGTGTCCCAATATACATGGAATCCATGTATATAAATCAACTAATAAGCTAATAAATCAACTACAAATAATGTTCCTTTTTGGTTTCAGATATGAAAATAGCATGCTATAACAACTATTAATCCTCAACCACAATGCCTTGGACAAGAGAGGAAAAATATTTTGCATCACTATTCATTTAGAGATAAAATCATTCAAAACTGTGCAAGCAAAATTTTGCAGGAAGTTTAACTTAAATAGTTATCCCCAGAAAAGCCGAATTTATCGTTGGGTACACAAATTTTTAGCAAGAGGGTCAGTAAACAACCTCAACAAGAAGGCAGAAAATCCCAGCTCTGGCAGGAAGTTGACTGCAAGATGTCCTGACAATGTGGATGATGTGAGAGATTCTATCGGATGGACTTCGAAAAAGTCTTTCCGAAAACGTTCCCAAGAACTTGGTCTTTCACGTGCATCGTTGTAAAGGATCTTAAAGAAGGATCTTCAACTGTACCCATACAGAATTCAGATCAAGCATAAATTCGCACCAGCTGACATGGAAAAATGTCTCAGTAATAAACCATAATCCTATTAATGGGTTGCATCTATTTTGAGACACCCTAAGGCGATTAATTTTTTCTTGTGATTTTGTAGCCCCCACCAGACCTTTCTAAGTAAGGTTGGTTGGTTGGTTGGTTGGTATTTATGGCATATCAACCTTTGTAGGTTATTTAACGCCAAATCCATTTTCCTAAATAGTTCTATTTCAAACACTTCAGTTTAGGATAAGCACGCAGTTTAAATGTAAGTACAGTTTTATTGTGAAAAACATTTCTATTTCAAGCTATTCAGTTTAGTCAAGCAGTTCTAATTCAGCAAATTCAATTTAGTGTAAGTACAGATTTTCTTTACACACACTTAAATGTCAAAACAGTTCTATATTAAACAAATCATTTTAGTGTAAGTACAGTTTTAATGTCAAAAACAGTTCTATTTCAAATAATTCAGTTAAGCATAAGCACGCTGTTTAAATGTAAATGCAGTTTGATTGTCAAAAACATTTCTATTTCAAGCTATTCAGTTTAGTCAAATAATTCAGTTTAGCATAAGTATGCCATTAGTTCTATTTAACCCATAGATAGGGCCCCAAAGCCCCAGCAGCACTGGAACCTCACCATCAGATAGTTTAGTGTCATATGCAGGACACTCATTGGGAGAGGGTCTTCTTCGGTGTATTCTACAGCCCCAGCCGACTGGGCAAAACACAGCGTTAAATGTTTTCTAAGTAACTGATGTTTGTTTTGTTACCATATCAACCTTCTTGGGTTATTTAATGCCAAATCCACTTCGTTAGAAGGACAGTATTGAAACTATATAACCCATAACTGGTAGGACAAGGGGGTTCATACCTTTCTCAAGAGTATTTGCCCGAAAGTGAACGTATTAGCGTGACTGGAGTTCGAACGCGCTTTCTATGATTCCACAGTCCAGCGGTTTAACCATTACACCAAGAGGACGACACCCCTCCCGTATGTAACTGAGTAACACTCTTAGTATAAGAAATAGTAATATCAAGAGTGTGTCTCCCTGGGAGATACCTCTTTGGATTTTCACCGTTGCAAGTGTTTGCGTTGTTGATTCTACTTTCCAGTTTTTCGTGGCTTTCATAAGTCTTTGATTTTATCAGACATTTTCAGACATTCTATCATCCAACTTTATTGCCATACACTCCAGCATTGAAACACTGCTCTCTCTCTCTCTCTCTCTCTCTCTCTCTCTCTCTCTCTCTCTCTCTCTCTCTCTCTTCTTGTTTTTTAAACGGCTTACTTTTAATTTGCTGTGTATTAACATGCTTGTGTTTGAAGTAGTCACTTCTTTTTTATATTTAAATCTAAAAACTTTAAATCGATGTTTACGATTTTGTTTTGTTTTCTCTTCTTTTATTTTCTTGTTTTTTTTTTTTTTTCAAAGTCATTTATCTTTGCTTTTTTGCTTTATTTTGTTTTGTTTTTGTTTTTGTTTTTTTGTTTGTTTGTTTTTTGTTTTGTTTTTTTTTGTCTTTTGTTTCTTGGTTTTTGAAGGGTTTTTCTTTTCTTTTTCTTTTGGTTTGTTTTTGATTGTTTTGTTTTGTTTTTTTGGGGGGGGGGTTGTTCTTTGTTTTTCGTTTTGTTTGTTTTGTCACGTTTTTTTGTGTTGAGGTTTACTGTTTCGACAAACTTTGTGTTTACACGCTTGTGTTTGATTTAGTGGTTATATATATATATATATATATATATATATATATATATATATATATATATATATATATATATATATGTGTGTGTGTGTGTGTGTGTGTGTGTGTGTGTGTGTATTGGTATTATTTAAAGAAACTTTAAATCTATTTTCACTATTTCATTTTCTTTTTGCCTCTTGCGTTTTCTTAGTCGTTTATTTTTGTTTTTTGTTTTTTTGTTTTTGCTTTTGTTTTGTTTTTTGCTTTTGTTTTGCTTTGGTCTTTTCCATATTCACCAGTTTATTTAAGTACTTTTTCTCCTTTTTATCATTTTTTGTATTTAAAAATTAATCCATTTTTGAGAGTGGGGTTCTGTTTTAACAAGCTTTCAATTCTCCTTCTCTCTCTCTCTCTCTCTCTCTCTCTCTCTCTCTCTCTCTTTGACTTCTTTTTTCTTTTAATTCTTCAGATGAAATTTCTGTTATTCTTTCAAATTGCTCGTCTTTGTTGTTATTTTAATTCGTTAATAACAAACTGTCATTTAAAGAAAGCGGAATATAAAAAAAAAAACCAATAACAATAGCGTGTGTAGTGGTACTTTGCGTTTCTGTTTTGAATGAGATTTTAATGAGCTGTCAAGGCTTCAGTGGTGAATTATATTCGACTCAATGAGGAAATAAACGTTGTTTTATGACACACGGACTTATACATAGTGGCCGCATAATTTTTTAAAAAGACATTTTTTCTTTGTTTTAATGGCATATCAGTCTCTGTAGGTTACTTAATGCCAAATCCATCATCCTTCTAGAACAGTTGTAGTTTGGTTTGGTTTGGTTTGTTGGGTTTTATGGCATATCAACCCTTGTAGGCTATTCAACGCCTAATCCACTTTTATGTAAATAATCTGTTCTATTTAAAACAATTCAGTTTAGCATAAGTACACAGTTTAATTGTCAAAAACATTTCCATTTCAAACTATTCAAGCAGTTATATGTAACAATTCAATTAAGTATAAATACAGTTTTAATGTCGAAAAACAGTTCTATTTGAAATAATTCAATTAAGCATAAGCACGCAGTTTAAATGTAAGTACGGTTTAATTGTCAAAAACATTTCTAGTTCAAGCTATTCAGTTTACTCAAACAATTCATTTTAGTATAAGTATGCTGTTAGTTCTATTTAACCCATAGATATGGCCCTATCAGGTGGTACCACTCCGGGCCAGAGTGGACTTGGGAACGATGGCAATGAAGGGGTACTCCGCATTCCCCAAAGCTCCAGCACTGCTGGAACCTCACCATCAGATTGTTTAGTGTCATATCCAGGACACTCGTTAGGAGGGGGTCTTACCCCTCTGCAGACGTGCAGTTAGTGTATTCTACGGCCCCAGCTGACTGGGCAAAACAGTTGTAGTACAATTTAACCCATAGCTGGGAGGATAAGGGGGTTCATACCTTTCCCTAAGGGTAATTGCCCGAAAGTGGACGCAATAGCCCGACTGGAGTTCGAACTCACTTACTACGATTCCACAATCCATTACACCACGGGGATGTAGGGGGACATGTTTTTTGGTGAATATGTTTGGTCCCGCCAAAATTTTTGTGGGTTTATATTTGTTTAGTGGCAAATGTTGTTGGTGTTTACGATATGAAAGATATAAAACGGTGTGGACAAAAAGATCACTCAAGACTAAGTGGTACAAACAAATTCAAATTTATATTTCAACAATACATGCAATTAAATATTTCAAAGCATTAATGTTCTCATACTGTTTGTTAAGTATTCCTGAGTGTGTGTTGTGTGTGTGTGTGTGTGTAACTAACACTAATACCACAAAAAAGGAACTAAATAACAAAAGTGTCCTATGCGTGTTGACAAAGTATTTTCTGTAGAACCTTAATAGTGTATATTAGGAGGAACATGTCTTCTCCCATGTTGTTTGTTTCTTTCTTTCGGTGGTTTGACGAAATTTCAGTTGTTTTTGAAACTGGAAAAAATCTCACCGAAAAGGTGTAACATGTCAGAGAATGTTGGCAGGGCGTATACATTTTTGTGGCGTTCGACTGCTGTTAGTTGAAATAAGAGTGATAGTGTTCTCTCTGGAAGTCACACTGGAGAGAATGTGTTGGCCCTGTAAGTGAAAATGTGAAAAAGAGGAAGAGTGTCGGAAGACGAAGTATTTATAGAGAATTCTTGTCATGAAGTAGGCTCCGAAAACGCAGGACGAAATTGAAACTGCGGACGTAGTTTTAGGCACTAACCACGTGGTTCTCCTGGCCAATGGGTTCCCGAGACTGATTGTTTATGTGCGTCCGCCATCTTTGTTTCCTGAACAAGTGGCATAACGTCCATTTAAAATATAGGAGTGTAAGTCCTATAAGGACACCCCCCCAACATTTTGTTCAACGAATTCATGCGGTTTTCATAATATATCATCAAGTCATACTTATAGCACGATGAACTGTGACTCTTTCTCGCTATCCATCCCTATTGTCAAATCGTTCTTTGCGGGTCCTCCAGACAGCATCCGATATCCACACACAGCTAATGTAAGTAAGTCTTTGCTAGTCGGCCAACATTGGTGTACCCATGAGTAGGAGTCCATGGCACAACGTCGCTTACGTGTTCATCCTTACTTCTCCATCAATGCCCAGTATGTCTTACTCATTTTACTTGGATGGTTTATGAGATGGGAGGTAAGTGGCCATACAACTGCTGTTTTGTTGGGTGTTACTTCCGGAATTCGTTCAAAACAGCACCCCAGCATTCTTGTGTAATTCCCATTTTTGTCCAAGTGTTTCGCTAAAGTGCAACTATTCAGTAGTACCGTTGTAAATACGGTTGTAGATTTTTTTTAAATCTCGTTTTATTTTATCAGAGATCATATTTCTATATGATCGACAACCTGTCAGCAGCAATCCACATCTTCCTTATAACTATACTGACATCGATTTCAGTCGATGAGGTATTACTACCGAGGTATGGGAACCGGCCTACAAATTTCAAATGCTTGTCACTTAAAAGAGAGATGGCTCCTTGTTTAAAGCTCATGAAAAAAAATGGTAAGGTTGGCGACCTTAGTTGAGAGTGACCCGAAGGCTCCCTTTTCAATAGCTTCTATACCGAGGTGTAGGGGAAGGCACTACTTCGTTCCCTGGATTGCTCCACTTTACTCTTGATCATTACCTTATAGTGCTGAGTGCTAAACAAGGCAGTACCAAGTTCTATCTTTTTTTTTTTAGTCTTTGGTATGACTCGACCTGGGATTGAACCCCAGACTCCCGGACCATTGCCGAACACTCAACTCATTAGGCCAATAGACCGGTTAAAGCTCATGTACTCTACTTTATCAACATTCAAGAAGAGACCAATGTCTCTTGCTGCTTGCTCCAGGTTGTGAAGCAGGGATACACCTTGGGCTGTTCTGTTTGCCAGAAGCCCTAGATCGTCTGCGTCGTCTGCGTCTATCATAGCTTCCTATCTTCATGTCGACAGGGCTTAGAATTCGCTAGCTATATCCCTTGCAGAGACGTAGGAAGAGGTGTCCTGAGTAAAATACTAAACTGCATCTGATGGTGAGGGTCCAATTCTAAAGATCTGGGTGGTGTGGAATACCCTTTCTTTGCCATTATTCATAGATGCATTCTGAGCTGGTGTTGTAGTACCTGTCAGGGTTTCATCTATGGGTCAAACAGGTCTCTTTAAAAATATTTCTATTTGATAGGAATACTTGATACATTATAACTAATTTATGAATAATTTTTATTAAGAAAAGTCACATGAATCTTTAATTCTTTATTCTTGTTGAGAGAATTTGCTGTCTTGTGGATTTTGCCGTTCGGCCGACCACTGAAGGATAATAAAAGAAAGCGAAAAGATCGACAAATACTTAGACCTTGCCGGAGAACTAAAAAAGCT
Organism: Sepioteuthis lessoniana; assembly: GCA_963585895.1. Classification (NCBI taxonomy): domain Eukaryota; kingdom Metazoa; phylum Mollusca; class Cephalopoda; order Myopsida; family Loliginidae; genus Sepioteuthis; species Sepioteuthis lessoniana. The sequence goes on from OY757937.1 coordinate 10,141,920, forward strand.
GTGGAACATGAGGGTGGCGGAGATACTAATTGAGGTTGGTGCGCTTGGAACGGTCCCGAAAAGAGAACTAGAAGTATTAGAAAGCAAAAGAAAAATCGAGACCATCCAGATGACAGAATTGTTGCGTACACATAGTATAAGTAGATATATAGTACTTTCAGTCAGTTCCTATCTATCAGTCTACAACTCCAGTCTATTCATGTCTCATCTTTCAGTTTATTCCTTTCTGTCTGTCTGTCTGTCTGTCTCTTTCATTGGGTTCTTGTGTGGAGGATAGAGGTGTTGGTGACTAAATATCAAACTGTTTTACAGCGCGTTTTGATTGCGTTTGCAAATAATTTTCTTTTCAACAAGAAATGATCAAATATCAAACTGAATCTTCCTGCACCCTCTCTCTCTCCTTTCTCTCTCTCTCTCTCTCTCTCTGTCTTTTTTATTCTCTCCTATCCTCAACTCTCACTCTTTCTCTCTCTCTCTCTTTCTCTTCCCTTTTTTCTTTCTTTCTATCTATCATCACTCTCTTTTTCTATGACAAGCTAAGAAACGGAATTGGTTTAAAAAGCTTTGTTTTGTCGTCTCTCTCTCCCTCTCTCTCTCGCCCTCCCTCTTTTTCTCCCTCACTCTCTCTCAATCTATTCATTTATCTCCGTCTCCCTTTCTTTCTCTTTCTTTCTCTTTCTCTCTCTTTCTCTCTCTCTCTCTCATGCACACACACACACACACATACATGCACTCCCTCTTTATCTATCTCTGTCTCCCTCGCTCTTCTCTCTCTCTCTCTCTCTCTATCTGTCGCTGTCTCCACTTCCTCTCTCTCTCTCTCTCTCTCTCTATCTCTCTCTCTCGCCTCCTCCTCCTCCTCCTCCAATATATTTCTTTCACTCTTTCTATTTCTTTCTTTTTTGCACTCTCTTCCTCTGTGAAAAGCAAAGAAACAGAATTGGTTTAATAAGCCTCGTTTTGCCCTCTCTATCTACCTATCCCTCTCCCTTTCCCTCTTTATCTCTCTCTCTCTCTCCCTGTCCTTCTCTCTCCCTTTCCCCCCTCTCTCTGTCTCTCTTTGTCTCTATCTGTCTCTGTTTCCCCCTGTCTCTGTTTCCCCCCTCTCCCTGTCTCTATCGTCTCAACCACCGTACTGTCAGTCGGTCCACCTGTCTGTCCTTGTAAGGATCTCTTCTTTCCTGCGGCCGACAGATGGTTTGCTGTCTACCTCGTTGATTTATGGCGTCTCGGTTCAATTTACATTGTTTTGTTTGCCACCACAGCCACCATTAAAAAATGTGAGGCGAAGGGCGGTAAACCAGTGGTCAGGAAACGCTGACATTCAAGGACAACCAGAACGAAACGTCCCCACAACCTCACCTATTTTCTTCCACCCCCTCCAAAACAATTTTTTAAAATAATGATAAAATAAAAATAAATATGAATGGTTGTTTACTAAGGTTATCTCATTTTTGGCACAAGACCGCAAGCGTATCGTACTCAGTGAGGATCGATCTCTAGTAACGGTCTAGAAGGCCAACTTGCTATTGCTGCTGTAAGCCAGCAGGTATCGAGCACCTAGTGAGACTCAAACTCCCTACAGTTAGTAATGGTCGGTAAAACTAGCTTATTGAACATTGCCCTATAAGGATTTGCTTTATTTATTGCATTAAGTCTGGCACACGGCTTAATTTGTCGGGCACACAGTGAAAGTCGAACTCATTATAGTAGTAATCTTTGGTGACATCTACTTGATAACCATTGTTTTACTTACTATCAGATGGTTTAAGCATGTATTTACCCAACCCCTCTGCCACGTGCAGAATTTGATAAGGTCGGTTTTTAAGCAGGGTAAAGTTGGTTTGAATTCAGAGCATTACTTCTCCAAGACCGGTTGCCATACCAAGTCTAAAGGGCCCTATCTAGCCTTAATATTTGCTAAATTTAGTTTAATCTAGCACAAAGCTAAAAGTTTTGAGCACCCGAACACAAATGAATTCACAACTATAGAATTAGACAAAATTACGAAATCACTCTTCCAAAGTTAACCTTCATTTTTACATTTCAAAAATGCCGAATGAAAGGAATTTGCACATTAGATATAATTATATTTAATAAAAAAAAAACTATGTAACATGAAAGAGACAGTGTTACCAATTGTAATTCGTGCACTCGGTACAGTCACGAAAGGATTGGCACAGGGATTGGGGGACTTGGAAATAGGAAGGCGAGTAGAGACCATCCAAACTATAGCATTGTTGAGATCGGCAAGAATACTGAGAAGAGTCCAGGAGACTTGAAGAGATTTGCGGTCACTCAAACTCCAGTGAAAAACTACCAGCTAGCGCTGATGTGAAAAACTCTCAAAAGAGTAAACTAATAATGATAATAATTTGACCATACTACCAAATGGTATATGCACAATTTGACCATACGAACAGGTGGTACATGCACAACCCAAACTCAATCCTAGAGAATGAGACGCATAAGAATTTCTGGGATTTTGAGATACAAACGAATTACCTAATCCCAGACAGACGATCTGACAGCGATAATTAACAAAAAAATAAGAGAACTTGCCATCCAGTGGACTTTGCCATCCCAACGGAAAACAGAGAGAAAATAAAATAAAAAGAGTGAATTACTGAGACCTTGCCAGAGAACTAAGAAAACTATAGAACAAGAAAGTGACGGTGATACCAATTGTAGTCGGAGTTCTTGGAATGTTCCCTAAAGGCTTGGAAGAAAAACTAGAGGAATTGGAAATCAGAGCAAGAATCGAGACTATTCAAACTACAGCATTATTGAGATTAGCCAGAATACTGAGAAGAGTTCTGGAGGCCTGAAGAGACTCGCTGTCACTCAGGCTCTAGTAACCACCTAACACTAGTGTGAAAAACTCGTACACACGAGAAAACCTGAACCTGGCTAAGAAAAGGTAACCTTAAAAGAGAAACGGAATAACTCCTAATAGCAGCACAGGACAACGCCATAAGAACCAATCATATCAAAGTGATAGTAGATAAGATTCAACAAAATAGCAAATGTTGACTATGCGGTAACAGAGACGAAACGATCAATCACATAATAAGCGAATGCAGCAAATTAACACAGAGGGAGAATAAGGCGAAACACGGCTGGGTCGGCACGGTGATCCACTGGAAAATGTGCAAGAAATTTAAATTCGACCACACTAACAAATGGTATATGCACAACCCAGCACCTGTCCTAGAAAATGACAGACATAAACTCCTATGGGACTTTGACATACACACAGAACACCTAATCTCAGCCAGAAGACCACACCTTACAATAATTAACAAAAAAAAGAGAATTTGCAAAATTGTCGACTTTGCTGTCCCAGCTGACCACAGGATAAAACTGAAAGAATATGAAAAGAAAGATAAGTACCTCGACCTTGCTAGAGAATTGAAAAAGCTGTGGAACATGAAAGTGACGATTGTACCAATTGTGGTTGGTGCTTTAGGCACAATAACTAAAGGATTATTAAAAGGCCTGGAGGACTTGGAAGTTGGCGGACAGGTAGAGACTATCCAAATGACAACATTACTGGGAACACCCATTATACTGAGAAGAGTCCTGGAGACTTGAGGAGACTTGCTATCACTCAAACTCAAGAGAAAAACCATCTGCTAATACTGATGTGAAAAACTCTAAAGGAGTAAATAATAATAATAATAATAATAATAATAATAATAATAATAATAATAATATATTCTTGTTTTAACTCGATTCATCTTACGCATTTCTGAGCTTTGTTTACTCGCTTCTGTATAATCAGAAACTTCGCCATAGTTCTTTATTTACTTATTTATTTTTTATTTTTTTCGCATCAAAAAATACAGGAACCTCCTTTTTTTACAAAACTGTACGTGGCAAAATATAAGTATTGAGACTTGACGAAAGATGACAAAACCAAATGAAAAAAAAATGGTGGCAAAAAATTCAAATGGCGGAAAACCTGGAAAGAATTTCTGGCAAGTATTAAGGATTTTTTTCTCGTTTCTGCATTCGAAATTCATAAGAGAGAAGGCAGAAATTTTGTTGGGCCGGTCCGGGTGAAACTGAATTGATCATTCAAAGACTGAGGACCAGAAAGAGTTTGGACAATACTTCACGGGGAAAAAAAATAATGATAGTTTAGGCGGGAATATGGATGAAAAAGGCGGGAAAGTAAACAACCGAATCAATTGAGAAACGAAAAGAGAAAGAAGACGGATGAGAATTTGTCACAGAACGGAGACGGAATCAATCATGTATGTATTTGCCGACCACCACCACCCCCCCCGCCACTAGAAGAATGTGACACAAGGCCAATTTTTAAGCTGAGAAACGCTGGTTTGACTTCAAATGTTTCTTTCTTCTAGAATGGTTGTTTTACCAAGGCTAAAGAAAGCAGAATTTCATGTATGTATATACCCAACCCCTCTACCACGAGAACAATGTAGCACAAGGTCAATTTTTAAGCGGAGTAAAGCTGGTTTGACTTCAAAGTTTTCCTTCTCCTTGACTGGTTGCTATTTATCAGTTGCTGGAGGATAGAACAGATGACTCATGACTTTTCTAAGTCTATTAACACGAAGTGGAGGCAAATAGTCTTGTCCAGAATTTGAACTCAGGGCGTCGAGACAATTCTCTGACGATGATACACAATAAGACATCCCGTAAACTGGTTTAGTCGGGTGTAGGGGGCTACTCATGAAGCATGTCTTCAGCAGGAATAACCTTACAGATCCCATCTTTCACCAGGTCCACAACTGGGTTGGATTTAGTTTTCCTTCTCCTAGACAAGTTGCCATATCATGGTTAAAGAGCCCAATAGAAATGTAGTGTGCTATATTTATAAACAAAGAGTGAGATAGATAGATAGATAGATAGATAGATAGATAGTTAGATATGGGGGGAGAGAAAAAGAGGGAGAAAGTGAGAAAAAGAAAGAGAACGTGAGAAAAAGAGATAGAGAGAGAAGAGCAGAGAGGCAAAGTGAAATATAGATTGACTGGAACAGAATAGATAGATAGATATATAGATATAAAAAGACCCACGGTTTTATTCATAATGAGAATAAAAGCATAAAAAATGACAGGCTTGCTAACCGGTATCGATCCTCGCTCAACAGAGCTAAATCAAGGATAATATCGAATAAGAAATTTTTAAAAAGTATGGGAAATATGTAGGGTGGAGAAAAAAATAATTTATATTTATTATTTTGAGTCCAAGCAGAGATTCTTTCCGTTAACAGAATAAAATATGAATTGTTTCCAATACTTTTAAATGGAAGGAAGAGTGAGCTTTGCTCAGTATAGAAAACACGTCAACACTAAATTTCTCAGCACAGTCACGGTCTTTTATAAGGCGTTTTACAATTGAAGACCCGTATGCATTCTTAAGATTATCAAGTCTATATATATATATATATATAAACGAGGTATGTCTGAAACGTCAAGGGACTGGTTTTTACAAATAACAGATTTCTATTTCAAACAACAGACTACATGGTTTTCTCTTCAATCACCCTCTAATACACTTTGCTATCCTTCTCTGCCACGTTTCTATGCCTTGATGGAAGGATTCTTCTGGGATGCCCTTCAGATCCGTCGTTATGGCCCTCTTGATGGCTTCAACGCATAAAATACGACCTCTTTGTATGATCCCCTAGAGCTGAGAAGAAAATAAAAGTCACACGAAGCGAAATCGGGCAGATAAGAAGGTTGTTCCTCTCAGCCAGGAACTGCCAGGTGCACAGCACACCCCGTCACGTTATTTTTAAGATATGCCCAAATTATTCGGAGATAATCGTCCAAACATTTTTTTCTTTAGCTGACTTTAGATCATTCGAACAGTCGACCAACGAGTGCCATGCCCCATTTGACTAACCCAGTTGACGTTGACTTCAGTCCTGTTAGTTGAAGGCCTCATGCTCCTGGATTAATCACTTTGAACCTCTTGTTTTACTCATACACATGTGTTTGTAACATGGTATTATCTCCATCCACTTGCTGAAGCATTTCAACTGCTTGCCAACGGACTTTTCTCCAGCCGGACCAAAAATTTCAGGTTGATTCGTTTTAAATTGCTCATAGCTGAATGGCCTGAGAAAGAGAAAGCGTCTACAAAAACATGAGAGAAAAACTCCAGTGATTGCAGAAAGCTTAGATTAGTTATACAGATTTATTCTCCGAAGATATCCTGTTGTACCGTTGCACACCAAACAGACGGTGGTAACGTTACAGTTCTCAAATAGACGTTTGTGCTGGTACGGTCTCAATAGACGTTTGTACAACCACGGTGTCTGCAGACTCTTGTCACGGCACTACATAAAGATTTGTATTACCACGGTTCTAACGGGTCTATGTGTGTAGCACTACGTCGTGTCAGTCGGACTTCGCGATTATCACCACTGTGACGAAATGACGAGCACAGAAAAACACCATCTACGGTTTAAGGCCAACCTGACCTTGTTTGATTGTCTCGTTAATACGAAAGTTTATTCGCTACTACAGATTTTAGTAGCCGTCGAGAAGAGAGAAACTGAGTATGAACTGAATCGACCTCTTTAGCAAGACAAAGAGAAACAGAATGTCGTAAGAAGAAAAAGAGCACACGCAGACCCATATATTAATTTTCCCGTTCAATGTTGCAGTCCTCAAACATGCTTGTTCGCCTAGTCCGTCCTCACAGCTTTTACGTCTGGGCTCCAACTCTCGTCTTTGCAGCATCGCGTCTCATCTCTAACTGTTTTCAATCCCGCACCCACTCTTAAATGCGTTTCCGTTTGTGTCTCTTCCAGCCAATCAGAGCTCATAGCCGATTTGCCACTGATACATTTCTATTTATAACTTGGGCATCAGCCGCAATGATGATCTGGATTTCGGGAACCTACTTCTCTCTCTCTCTCTCTCTCTCTCTCTCTCTCTCTCTCTCTCTCATTCGTTTCTCCTTTTTTATATGTTTTCCTTTCTTTTCTACCCTCCGATGGGGGACCAGTAAATATCACTAGGAAACAACTCACAATCAATTGGAGTCCCTAATTATTTTGCACCATCAGATAATAAGACAATCCGCTTATTCCTCTTTCACCCGTAGTTCACACAGCATACTCTCTCCTGATACTTTTCAGACCGACCATGGATATATATATATATATATATATAGTGAAATGGTAGATTTTGGTGAATCTGACAAGATGATAAAAACAAGAAACAAAGTGAATAAATCAGACACTTACAACGGTTTTAGTAATATTTAATTCCTTATTCACAGGTTCAATGAATAAAGAATGAAATATTACTAAACCCGTTGTAAGTTTCTGATTTATCCACTTTTCCACTTATTTTTATTATATATATATATATATATATACTTATTTTTATCATATTTCAGCCATAAAATAAAATACTGAATCTTTGGGGAATGTGAAGTACCCCTTCATTGCTATCACTCCCAGGTCCACTCTGGCTTAATGTGGTAGCACCTGATAGGGTCCTATCTATGAGTCAAATAGAACTGACATTTAAACTGAGTGCAAACGAATGATTTATGCCAAATTTATAGTGTGCAAACAAATGAATGATGTTTACTTGAATTGTTTGTGATACATAGCAGTACTTGGAGCCATTTGACTGTGTGCAAATGAATGAGTAGTGTTGAAATAGAATAATTAGACTTAAATACCAATACTTGAAACTCTTTAACTGTGTGCCTAAATAGAATTATAGGTATTATACAACGATACTTAGAACTATTTGACTGTGTGCAAATGAATGGTGCCGATAACCAGCACAGTCAAGAAGGGCTCGAGCTTCGGCACGTGCCCGAACTTCACCTCCACTAATCCCTACTATAAACGATCTTCGGGTCATTGACCTTGTGTCAAGTCCTGTTTGGTGGGAGACAGAAACGAGCAAATGAATGAATAGTGTTGAATAGAATAATTAGTGTTAAATAGCAATACTTGTAACCACTTCAATGTCTTCAAACAAGTGATTAATATTGAATAGAATCATTAATGTTAGATTCCAATAATTGAAACCATTTAACTGTGTAGAAATAATAGCAATGCTAGAGTGCAAAAAGATTATTTGTAACTCATTTAATAATGAAATTACCTACATACTATTCTAACAGGTTTGAATTCAGAGTTTTCCTTCTCCTAGACTAGTTGCCTCACCAAAACTTAAGAACTTAGTCTGCTCTACTATTTACCCATAGCTGGAGGGAGAATAATTGGATTCATACCAAGGGTATTAGTGCTATGTTAAATGCAATCAGTCTCGTCTAGGATTTGAACTCGTGTCACCGTGTCCTTTTCCTGCGATGATAACCATTACAACATGGGCACCTCCACCAATTTGATTAATTATACTCCATGTTTCTTTACAAAAAGAATTGTTGGCAGTCTAGTTAGCTGGTTTGATATATATATATATATATATATATATATATATATATATTGCACGTTTCTCAATCTTGCAAAAATATGTGCCCTCCGTCGAGCAAAAATATTCAAGTTTAAATAAAGGAGCAAAAAGTAAAGTTGGCGACCGTAGTCGAGGGCGACCAGAAGGCTCCCTTTTCGATAGCTACTACACCGAGATGTAGGGGAGAGCACTACTACTTTCCCTGGAAAGTAAAGTCGGCGACCGTAGTCGAGGGCGACCCGAAGGCTCCCTTTTCAATAACTACTACACAGAGGTCTAATGGGAGGGCGCTACTCCTTTCCCTGGAAAGTAAAGTTGGCGACCGCAGTCAAGGGTGACCCGAAGGCTCCCTTTTCGATAGTTGCTACACCGAGATGTAGGGAAGGGCGCTACTCCTTTTCCTGGACTGCTTCACTTTACCCTTGATACGTACCTTATAATGCTGAGTGTTAAGCAAGGAGGCATCAAGTACCATTTTTAAAGTCTTTGGTATGACGCGGCCTGGGACTGAACTCAGGTCTCCCGGACCATTGGCGAACACTCTGCCCACTCGGCCAATGAGCCGAAAATATTATGTTAAAGTAGAAAGACTAACAAAACAAAATAAAAACTCAGGAAAAGATTTTACACAGAGGGAGTATACTCAAAGAATGGAACAGTTTAGCTCTTCCAATCACTCCCGACTTTATTATTAAATTGTCTTAATTTAACATATTTTACTTGCTTTCTTTATTTAATAGCATATCAAACTTTGTATGTTATTTAATCCTCTTTATACATATATAATAAATATATAAGATTTGGTTCGGTTGGGTTTTATGATATATATACCATTGTAGGTTATTTAATCCCAAATCCTCTTTATATATATAAATATATATATAAAAAATTTATAAGATTTGGTTTAGTTGGGTTTTATGGCGTATCAAACATTGTAGGTTATTTAATGCTAAATCCTTTTTATACATATATATTATATATCTATGATTTGGTTTGATTTGGTTTGTTTTGGTTTTATGTCATATCTACTATTGTTGGTTATTTAATGCCAAATAATTTTATACACATATATTAAATATATATGATTTGACTATTTAAGTAACTATTACACACACACACACACACACACACACACATATATATATATATATATATATATATCATGTCGTGCCGCTAGCACGGATATCCCTCACCCTCTCTCGCCACTTCTCCCTGTCGTTCATCGCCTCTGGCAGGTCTTCAGGGCTGCATCCCATATTCTCACATAGCTGCTGTATGTTTGTTCGAGCTGGACGTCCTGCTTTTGCTCGGCCATGGGGGTCCATAGAAGTACATCACTTATAAGCTCGTCCCTGCTTCTCCAGCAGTGCCCTGCATGTCTGCTTCGTCTAACTTGAATAGTTTTCGTGATGGGAGGCAGGTGGCCGTATAGTTGGTGCCTTGTGGGGTGTTGCCGCCAGGACTTCTTCAGTATTGCTCACAACAGTCTTGTGTAATTCCCGTCTAGCTTCTTCTCCAGCCGTTTTGTTAGCGTCCAAGTGGTGCATCCATTCAGCAGTATCGAAACGGCCGCTGCCAGGAAGAAACTGCGTTTCATTTTTATATATATTGACCTAGCGGTTAAAGTGTTCGCCAATGGCCTGGGACACTTGGGTTCAATCCCAGGTCGAGTCATACCAAAGACTTTAAAAATGGTACTTGATGCCTCCTTGCTTAACACTCAACATTATAAGGTACGGATCAAGGGTAAAGTGGAGCAATCTAGGGAAAGGAGTAGTGCCCTCCCCTATACCTTGGTGTAGTAAGCTATCGAAAAGGGAGCCTTCGGGTCAACCTCGACTATGGTCGCCAGATTTACTTACTTACTTAATATATATATATATATATATATATATATATATATATATATATATATATATATATAATCGTATATCACATTCGTTTGGTTTGTTTATACGTCCGCTGTCAACAGCAATGACAGAAGCGGTCTTGCAATAGAATACAGTCACATGATTTCCCAGATAGTGGTTCGAAGTGTACAAGGTTTGGTTTGGTTTGGTTTGGTTTAAAACCATATCAATCTTTGTGGTTTATTCAATGCTAAATCTTTGTGCATATGATTTGTAAGCGAATATGTAATGGGTAAATATCTTTACTTATCGTGGAATTATTAAGGCAGAAGAAAAAAGTTAGTTGCTGATTTTTTTCATAAACGGATGCTTTGTAAAGTGATCTTATTTTGCCGGTTTATCTTTATATATATATATTACAACTTCGACTTTAATTCTGCTAAGATGCTCATTTACATCCATAATAAAAGTCTAAGACGTATTTTCGAAGCCGCTGCTATCTCCTTCTCTAATTCCTTAAATACTCGTCCTGGCTTTTATAATATTTCTCCTTACTTGAGCAAAACCATTTTGAATAGCTACAATATATTCCATCTTTTGTTAATATTTTCCACATATATAATAATTTTTATGCTTTCTATTTTTGTTTTTGCTTTTGTTTTTGTTTTTCTTTATTTTTCTTCCTCATGACTCAAAATCTTTCTTGATAAACAACCGTAGCATAAATTCTATACAATATTCCTTATAAGTCAAATGACGTAATTTTAAACAATAAACGCTGATTTGCCTATTAAATGGCCAACTTTTTCTTATTATACAAATTTTCCCCTAGGCTTTTGTATTTTGCATTTCTAAACATCCATCGTTGACTTAAAATCGCTAATATCACCCCTCATGATCCTGATGATGGTTCAGTAGAACCGAAACGGTATAGTGACGATCTGTCAATAAATCTCTCCTTCCACTTGGATCGTTGTAATAAATTTATATATATATATATATATATATATATATATATATATATATATATATATATATATATATATATATATATATATATGACATTTTTGCTAAAGAAGTTGGAACACAGTTTATTATTCTTAATTTTATTTTTTCGAGACTCCTTATTTTTCTAGTGTTGGGATCTAGATGGTAAAGGAATTGTCTCATATCTTCTGCCCAAGCACTTTCGACCATACTTGTGGTCGTCGTCAGAGGTAGTGAAGTTTTGCGTTGACAGTTGAGTTTTTACTGTTTTGATAATTTGTCGCGTTTTCTTTTGAAGTTGACTAGAATTAATAGAATGAACTTTGAAAATAGCGACAATGTTTTGAAATGCCTTTAGTTGATGGGTTTGTTTGTTTATTTGTTTGTTTGTTTGTTTGTTTGTTTTAATTTTGTTTTTTAGTTTTTTTAGTTATTAACGAAATGGAAAAAAATCAAATATTCTATTTCTCTTGATAATATTCTATTTCCGTCGCTATCAAAACAAAACGCTTTTTGTTTTAAATTTGTTCGATGTCATTGGCATCTCAGTTTAATTCAACTATATGTTTACGTAATTTTTGCAATATTATTAAAAAAAAACTCAAAAAAACTTTTTAGCAAAAACTTCTGATGATGGTATATGAAAGCTCTAAAAGCGCTCGAGACAATTTCAGTAAATTCATTTGCCAACTCCAACCTAAAACCAAAACTCTTGTCAAGAAACTTGAAAGTATCCTAATAAAATTATATAGACAAAATGTGTCTTTATTATTTAATCAAACATGCTTAAATGAAGGACTGCTGCCTAATCACACACACACACACACGCACACATACACACACACACATATATATATATATGTGTGTGTGTGTGTGTGTGTGTGTGTGTGTGTGTGTGTGTGTGTGTGTGTGTGTGTGTTTACTGCTTTTCTTTAATTGCTTTGATAAAGAATATTATTTCAATAAGAGAAATCCATGCCTGACCTCACTAACTCACAACTCCTCGAAAAAAGATTCTAGTGTCTTTCTTTTGCCAGTTGATTTGTTGGTTGGTTGTTGGTTGGTTGGTTATTAGGCATTTTAAGGCATATCAACCCTTATGGGTTATCTAATACCAAACCTGTTATATATATATATATGTGTGTGTGTGTGTGTGTTTGTGTGTGTGATTTGTAATCGAACAGGTTGTACATAACTTTATTTTAAACGAGTTGTAAGAGCTCATTTTTTTGCACACAGTTAAATAGTATCAATTATTACTAATTCTATTTATCAAGTATTTCGATGTAATATGAATAATTTACACACAATTGTATGGTTTCAAATAAATAATAATAATAATGTTAAGTAAATAAGTGAACAGTTCTATATGATCCATAGATGGGATCCTAACGGGTACTATCAATCCGGATCAGAGTGGACCTGGGAGTAATGGCAAAGAAAAGGTATTCTATACCCACTAGATCTCCAGAACTGGAGCTTCTCAAACAGATAAAGTTTAGTGTCATACCCAGGATTCCTCTTGGGGGGGGGGCAGAAGTAAAATAAATCAATCAAACAATTGCAAACTAGAACGAAATTGTTTCTGACTGTTGACACTTCCGTGCCCGTGGTGTGATGGTTATCGTCACTGGAAATGGACACGGCGACACAAGTTCAAATCCTGGACGAGACCGATTGCATTTCACATAGCACTAATACCCTTGAGAAAGGTATGAATCCAATCATTCTCCCTCCAGCGTTGGGTAGATAGTAGGGCAGACTAGGTTCTTCAACATTGGTGAAGCAACTAGTCTAGGAGAAGGAAAACTCTGAATTCAAACCTGTTAAACTCCGCTTAAAAATTGACCTTGTGTCATATCCTTCCCGAGCGGAGGGGTTGGTAAATAAGGTTGACACTTCCGTGAACTCATTTTTTTTATTGTAATGGATTAAATCCAAGGTCGACAACATTGTGGCGTTTTTTTGTTTTTTGTTTTTTTGTTGTTTTTTTTGCGGTGTAAGTCTCTTTTGAATAAGAAAGCTGTATTCGAATTGAGCGTCTGTAAAGTTTTACATCTTCTATGTTCGAGAAGACCACTTGTTTTGATACAGTCTAATACATACTTTCTCCACAAATGAAGTTACAAAACCAAAACTGATGTGCAAAATCTAGAGAAATAAAATAAAATAGAATAAAATATAACATCTCTACTTTTCTTGCATTTTGATTTCCGGGATAACAGCCATGACAGTAATCTAGGGCTTTCTGATTGTATTACGACCAAATCATGTTAATGAATTTAGAATCCTTACTTTCACTTTCACTTTCGTTTTTGCATCAGTCTTTTGTAATGATGGATGGTTTGCGTGTTTATTTTTTCTAAATAATTTCTTGACGTTAGCTTTGAAGAAGTATTTTGCTTCATTAGGACCAGGATTATGTGCTGAGTGTGGCCAAGATTTATTGGCAAAACAAACCTTAGTAGTATTTACAAAAGGAAGTATCTATCTATCTATCTATCTGATTGTCGGTCTTAGTTTGTTCAAATCCATTTTCCTATCATAGTCTATTCCCAGTTATCTATCTACCTATTTATCTATCCAAGTTTCCATTTATCTATGTCGGTTTGTTCCTTCCTATCTACGTACTGATATATATATATATATATATATATATATATATATATATATATATATATATATATATATATATATAAATACCAACTATTGCACCACGAGCAAACCTATATATATATATATATATATATATATATATGTGTGTGTGTGTAGGTCAGCTCGTCGTACAATAGTTAACGCCATAGGAAATGGGCACGGTAATCAGAGTTCAAATCCTGGACGAGGCTCTTAGGAAAGCTATGTATCCTACGACTCTCTCTTCAGCTCAGGGTAAATAGTAGGGTAGACTAGTCTCTTTTATCTTGGTACAGCAACCAGGAGGGAGAAGGAAAATCTGATTAAACTCTACTTTGAAATAGACGTTGTGTCACATCCTGCTTGTGCAGGGGTGTGGTATATATTGGTGTGTGTGTGTGTGTGTGTGTGTGTGTGTGTGTGTGTGTGTGTGTGTGTGTGTGTGTGTGTGTGTGTGATCTAAATATACAAGTATGAAAAAGCACAAGATATTCTAAGAATGATTTTATTTGAACGCCTTGTATTTTTAATATTTGCACATTTACATACTCTCTGATTTACTTCCAAATTCTTAGATATATATATATATGTATATATATATATATATATATATATATATATATATATATCAGTCTTCTGATATCTATCTATATCAGTATTCATATTTATCTATATCAGCATATACGTATCTATCTATAGACCTATTTATGTATTTATCTTAATCTATTTGTATCAATTAATCTAAGTTTATTCATACGTTTTTAAAATCTTAGTCTCTACATATCTATCTTTCTATCATATCTATCTTTCTATCTATCTATGTGCCTATCTCTATCTTGATTTATTTATTTATTTATCAATTCTAGTTTTGTCTATCTTGCTCTAATTCCATTCATTGCAGTTTCTAAATATTCCTCATTCTATCTATATTACTCAATTCCGAAATGTCACTGCCGGTCCCCTTGCACACACACACACACACACACACACACACACATATATATATATATATATATATATATATATATATATATATATATATATACGCCACTTTATTTGACAATCTACACAAAAGAATGAAGATATAGCTCACTCTACAGAGAAAATTCCAAGACTTTACAACGTTTTACATCGCTCACTAATCAATTTTCA
This sequence comes from Sepioteuthis lessoniana, assembly GCA_963585895.1. Taxonomy (NCBI): domain Eukaryota; kingdom Metazoa; phylum Mollusca; class Cephalopoda; order Myopsida; family Loliginidae; genus Sepioteuthis; species Sepioteuthis lessoniana. The sequence goes on from OY757937.1 coordinate 10,156,966, forward strand.
TATCTCAGAAATCAAGTTTTTCTATCGATTTGAAGCAACTATTTTGGCCTTCCCTAAACCTTTGATAAAATTATATATATATATATATATATATATATAGTATTGGACAAGAAAAATAGCTGATTTAATAAAAAGTAGTAGGTATTTTTTTATTTTATCTTTCTGTGGTTGTAATGTTACATTGAACTGTTTCTTAGCCACTAAAACATTTTTGTATCTTCAAATACAGCGTTTTTTTCTTTTGCAGCAACAACCTTCTTTTTTATGATAATTTCCGGTTTTCTTATCATTTTTTTGGGGGGGGGGAACGTCAATTCATGAATGATAGTGATTCACTTTCTTTGCAATATCGCCAAGCAACAGTCTCTAACACTGTATGTCATAATTTGACCTTTTTCAAACCCAGACAGCTGCTTCGTAGCCATTAGCAAAGGACTAATCACAATTAAGGTTATCAAATCTAGTTAAAGAAAAAAAATTTAATTCTTTTTGCAGTACTTCTGAGAATTTTCTTTTTAGAAAATCGTTACTTTTCGCTAAAACTCGGGGAACTTAGACAATAATAATCAATGAAAATTATCACGACCTTAATGCTGCGAGCAATATTGAACGAGTCCTGGAGACAGCACCCCACAAAGCAGCAGCTGTACGGCCAGTTACTACCCATCACGAAAATTTTCCAAGTTAGACGAACCAGACATGCAGAACAGAATTAGGGACGAACTCATAAGGGACGTACTCCTGTGGACCCCTTCAAATGGACGAGCAAAGGCAGGACGACCAGCTAGAACCAACATACACCAGCTCTGTGGCGATACAGAATGTAACATGTAACCGTGAAGACCTGTCGGAAGCAATGAAGGATAGAGAAGGGTGGCGAGAAAGGGTCAGGGTTATCCGTACCAATGACGCGACACGATGATAATGAGTCTCAGCCATTGTATTTTTTATTAAAATTTCGAGCAATGATTGAAAATAGTTCATTTTTTTTTTTACTCAGCGTTTTATAATATATATATATGCACAAATCGACCAGTTTTATGTTTCGCGACGGAATTGGGTATCTTGGGTGTCAATATCTTAAATACGATAATGCATACATACAAACATACATATATATATATATATATATATATATATATATATATATATAGCAACGGTGTCACGGGTACTCATCCATGTATGAGTGTACTTATTTTCGGACTGTTACATATTCGTATTTTTTTCACAGAATTTAAATGCTGTACAAATACCTAACAATATCCGTTTTGTTTATGTAATGTTCCTGGAGAAAAAAGAAAATCCTGGTTTATTTCGTTTATGAGAAGATTAACTTTTTATTTAAAACCTAATTAGAGGTATACTTATTTATGGGCGATAATGGAAATAATACCTAATGATATCCATTTTTATTTTATAATTTCCCACCGGAAACAATATAATCATGGTACATTTCGTTTTGAATATTTTTTGTTGAAAGTGTACTTGTTTATAGGTAGATTGCAAATAATACCTAATCATATTCGTTTTTATTTGATACTGTTCACTAGAAATAATAAACTCCTGGAACTCTAATCTATCCGATAAGATACAATAAAACGGGATTTATTCTAAGCTGTGGGTGTGTTAATACTGTTATATGGATGCACTACATTGACGCTAACAAAACGAACAGAGAAAAACTTAATGTGAATGCCACAAGAATGCTGCGATCTGTCATGAAGAAATCTTGGAAGCAACACTCTATAAAACAGCAGCTATACGGCCACTTGCATCCCATCTCACAAACCATTCAAATATGACGAACAAGACGTGCGAGGCACTTCAGGAGAAGCAAGGACGAACTCTTTAGCGACGTTCTTCTATGGACCTTTGGAGATGGACGTGTCAGTGTTGGCCAACCAGCAGTAAAGATTTATATTAGCTCTGTACGGACACAAGATGCAGCCTAGAAGACCTTCCAGGAGTGAATATGATTAGGTATTATTTGCAATTTACCTATAGGGATGGATGGTAAGAATGAGTCCAGGATATCCGTGTTATCAGCGTGATTTGATGATGATGATAATGATGATATTAGAAGAAAATTACATATTGAGCCGCAAGTATCGTAAGAACAAGTGCCTCACTACCGGATATGAATTAATGTCGTGGCCATAACAAACCTTTGGTGCTAATTGTCTGTTAAAGCCTCTGGTCTATGCAGATTATTAGTATATATATATATATATATATATATGAGTTCTCCGGCGAATGAAGTAATCGTGTTGCCATTAGCGTTTATTGCAAGTCTCTTCATATATGAATTGAGGTCTCGGTAGCCGTTAAACGGATGTCTGTAAACAATAGTAATTGTGATTCATAACCGTTTAAAATTTACTTCGCTACTACTGGCTCCTTGTGGCTGAAGGGTTAGAGGCTATGACTGGCTTTTGAGTCAACCCAGCTGCGGGAAGCTGCTATCCCAGCTGCGGGAAGCTGATATGTCTAGCCACACTAATGAGTTCTGATAGAACGAAACAGATGTGGATGACTATATATATATATATATATATATACGAATACCTACAAAGTTATTTGGCGTTATGTCATAAAAGAGTGGTTTGTACAAATTAAATATATTTTGGTAAGTATCCAGGCTCGCCCCTATTTTCGCACCCCTCATTTTGTTTTTTTCTCAAGCAAGGTCTAAGTATTGTGCCAAATGTTGGCTTTATTTCAACATCACCATGTGGTCTTTCTGGCACGGTATACAATCTACCGGTTTCTTTCTTATTTTCCTGGTTTGGTATTCTTGCTTGAATGGAATAGTCGGTCTTCATCTCAAAATCCTGAAAAAAAAAATCTTTAATTCATTCTTAATCTTTTTTTTTCTTTTTCTTTTTTTTTTTTTTTTGGTTTTTCTGTATGTTTATAGCGTGTTTTTCATAGTTTGTTTTTTGTTTTCGTTTTTTGCTTTTGTTTTCTATTTTTGGGATTTTTTTTTTTTTTTTTTTTTTACTTTTCATTTGATTTTATTTTTTTTATTCATACATTTATTTTTTGTTTTGTTTTAGACTCTAATGGATTTTTTGCTGATCTATCACGTTTTGCCCATTATTTCGATTATTACTCCTTCTATTTCCATCCTTTTATTATTATTATTATTATTGTTATTATTATTATTATTATTATTATTGCTTTGCATGTGGCCGTCATCGACTTGTTATCGCCATTATGAAAGCGACGTGCATATCAAAAGCAGCGATAACCGTATCGCTTTCATGGCCGCTGCGAACGTCCATCTTTAGTAAGCCATGCGTGCGACGAGAGAAAGCCTCGCTTTCGTAGACATTGTTTTCCGCGGGTTTTTGTTTAAGTTTTTCTTTCTTTCTTTCTTTCTTTCTTTCTTTCTATTTTTTCTTTCTTTTTCTTTTTTTAATGCATGTAGTATTATGTTTAGTGATACTTTTTCTTTATGCAGTGAAAGGCCAGTTGTTATGCTTTCTGCTGATGCTAGAGCCATCTGTTCAGTACACGTGTCGACCTTCTGCTGGTTATTTAAGTGAAAGGCACAGTATACAATACTTAGATAGATAGATAGATAGATAGATAGATAGATAGATAGATAATCTATGTAACGCCAATAATTTGCATACAATTATATGATTCCAAGTATTCCAATGTAACACAAATCTGTATGTACACAATTGTATGGTTCCAGTATTCCGATCTAACAACAATAATCTGTACATAATTGTATGCTTCAAGTATTCCAATCTAACACCAATAGATTGTACACAATTATATGGTTTCAAGTATTCCAATCTAACACCAATAAGTACTTAATGATATTAATCAGGAGCAGACATTTAAATCTTCTAAAAGTCAGTCGTTTTTGCTTTTGTTTTTTTAATGCATGGTTTTTCCATAAGTTAAATAAAATTATTCCAAAAAGAAAACTTTTCCGGAAAATGAGCCAACTTGGGAAGTCAAAAAGTTCACGCTTTCTAAAATATCCCCAAAAGTGACTTGTGAGTTCAGTCCCATCAGACGAACTCTGGCTTTGATTTTAACAGAATGTCAACCTAACAAGGGCTACTTCATGCCTAGTGGTTAGGGAATCGCATTCATTGTACATTTATATTTTTGTATGATTGTTTCTTCAGAGTTTTTGGTACACAGTTATCAGATATCAAGTATAATAATTATAATAATTATCCGAGGGCCACCAAGCGTTTGAGCCAAGTCCTAGGAAGTCATTTCAGGGCTGAGTTCATCTCTTGATGCCTGAGGCGCGCAAATACGGAAAATGCCGACGAGATTAAACATTTTTGTGACAGCCCCGCAAGAGCCTCAATTCGTGCATGGTCTTCACTATAAAATGTCAAACCCTAATTGGTATGATTTCGGATTAATATCAGTCCTTCATCCTATTTACCAACCCCTCCGCTCGGGCAGGATATGACACAAGGTCAATTTTTAAGCGGAGTTTAACAGGTTTTAATTCAGAGTTTTCCTTCTCCTAGACTAGTTGCCTCACCAAGGCTGAAGAACCTAGTCTGTCCCTACTATTTACCCATAGCTGGAAGTGAGAATAATTGGATTCATACCTTTCCCAAGGGTATTAGTGCTATGTGAAATGCAATCAGTCTCTCTAGGATTTGAATTCGGGTTCACGTGTCAATTTCTAACGATGATAACCATTACACCACGGGCACCTTCAATTTAGTATTACTAAAACAAATAATTTACAGTTATACGGTATCGAGTACTAACCACTGCTAAGAATTTTTCAAACATAACTATTAAATGCGACCCTAATGCTAATGAAGTGTTGTTGGCGCTCGTTAAATTTTTGCTTTTATATCGGAATATTTTGCGGTCGGGTTTTGTTGTGGGGTTGATTGGTTGTTTTGTTTTACGGCGTATCAACCCTTTTCGGGTCATTTAACGCCAAATTAAGTCATTTCGATAAAAGTTTCAAACAATTCAGTTTAGTATAAGTATAGTTTTTGTTTACGCACAATTAAATATCAAAAACGGTTCTATTTCAAATAATTTAGTTTAGTACAGTTTTTTGTTTACACACAGTTAAATGTCAAAACAGTTCTATTTCAAACAATTCAGTCCTGCATAAGTACGTAGTTTAAACACGCAGTCAAATGTAAAAACAGTTAATTTCAAACAATTCAGTAAAGCGTAATTACAGTTAAGTTCTATTTGACCCATAGATAGAACCCTATCAGGGGCTACTACTCCGGGCCAGAATGGACCTGGGGGCAATGGCAATGAAGGGATACTCCGCATTCCCCAAAGCTCTCGCATTACCGAAGCCTCACCATCAGATTGTTTTATTTCATTTCCAGGACACTCGTTAGTGGAATCTTATCCCTCTGCAGAGATGCAGTCAGTGTATTCTGCAGCCCCAGCCGACTGGGCCATGCAGGGTAGAATATGCCCTTTTTCGATTGACCAATGTGAAACGTCATCGTTGAAATTCTGGGTAAATTTGTCGATTCTTCTATGATGGTTTCACCTGGATTCAAAAAGCGATAGGGAATGGTTCCATTTGCCAAGTTCCTAAAACAAGAAAACAAGTTCCTATATTCTACCAAACCAATTCTTAGACACATCAACTTTCTAGTTGTATAATATCAGTACTAATATTAACATTTCATCGTTTATATAATGCTTCACGTTATATCTATCTATCTATCTATCTATCTATCTATCTATCTATCTTCTTCTTCTTCTTCTTCTTCTTCTTCTTCTATCAACATCAATACCATTACCCTCTGCAACAGTCAGCTGGGATTATAGAACACGTCGACTGCAACTTTACAGAGGGATAAGACACACACCCCTACGTGTATCCTGGATATGATAATAAACTTTATCTGATAGTAAGGCTCCAGTTCTGAGACTTTGAGGAATATGGAGTACCTATTCATAGCCATTACTCCCATGCCCACATCACGGAGAGGTAATACCTGTTAGGCCCTCATCAATGGGTCAAATAGAAATTTTTAATTATTTATTATACTTGAATCCATATAACGGTGTACAAACAAATAAATCACTGATGTTGAATTGAATTATTATTACATTGCAGTAATTGAAACCCTTTAACTGTGTGCAAACGAATGAATAATGTTGAATAAAATTACTAGTGTTAAATGGGAATACTTAAAACCATTTGACTGTGTGCAAACAAATGATCTCTGTCTCGTTTAAAAATTGTTACCTATAAACTATTAGTTTACAAGCCAAAAATATTCAAGATATATGTATAACCTGGATTTGGCATTAGATAACCTACATGAGATGATATGCCATAAAACACAATCAGCGAAACAGCCAGCCTTCATCTCTTCTTCTTCCTCTTCTTCTTCTTCTTCTTCTTCTTCTTCTTCTTCTTCTTCTATCAACATCAATATCATCATTTTCTTCTTTTCATATGAATATCAATACCATCACCTTTTTCTTCTTCTCTTTCTTCTTTATATATCAACATCAATTCTAACATCCTCGTTTTTCTTCATATAACATCAATCCATCGCCTTCTTCTTCTTCTTCTTCTTCTTCTTCTTCTTCTTCTTCTTCTTCTTCTTCTATCTGCATCAATACCATATCCCTCTTCCTCGTCTCATCCTTATTCTTTACATATTAATATAAACACCACACCTTCTTCTTCTTCTTCTTCTTCTTCTTCTTCTTCTTCTTCTTCTTCTTCTTCTCATTATTATTATTATACCAACATGAACACCATCACCCTGTTTTTTACTTCCTTATCAAGATCACCATATCACTTCTTAGGTTTCCTGACAATAATTGTCCGCTGTGATGGTTCAGCCAAGAGGTTTTAATTAATGATTCCATTTGCTGATTAACACCTTCTTTTGAGCAGCTTCAGTTTGGGAAAAGTCTTTTGATGCTCCATATTGGTCCAGCCACTGCAAGAGCAGTCATCTTTTGTCGTATACCAAAGGTGCCTACATTTTTAGGCTTACATGCTCGTTTTAAAATGACCCGATCAAAATGATCTCTCTCTCTCACTGGTCCTCTAACCCTGTTTGGTCATGTACCGTGTCCATTTTTCTCCAGCTCTAAAACTTGTTTCAATTCAGTGTTTTTCCTTCTTCTAGACCAGTTGCCATACCAAGGTAAAAGAACCCAATCTTCCCTTCTATTTACCCATAGCTAGTTTGGTTTTTTGGCATATTAACCATTGTCGGTTATTTAATACCAAATCCTCTTTATACAGATGTATTAAACATTTGTGATTTGGTTTGGTTGGGTTTAATGGCATGTCAACCTTTGATGGTTATTTAATGCTAAATCCTCTTAATGAATATATGTTAGATATATATGATTTGGTTTAATTGTTTTTTGGGGGGGTTGTTTTTTGGGGGTTGTTTTTTTTTTTTGATAAATCAACCATTGAAGGTTATTTAATGCCAAACCCTCTTTATACATATATATTAGGTATATATATATATATATATATATATATATATATGCAAATTTCATTAAACATAATAGACATTTTATGCCTACATATTCTCTTTTGGATCCGTTCAAATTCCCGTATTACTTTTATCGTATTCGGGGGGAACTGATTTAGGTATTGTCCATAGTTGTATGTATCCCTAGTACTTTCTGCCCGACTTTGGGCCATCATCAGGGGGGAATCTGTTACAAAAGTGATGTAACTTTTGTTTTAGCAAATTACTACTGTGTAAGGACGTCTTTGCAGTTGGAGATTATGGCGCTTGCTTTTAAATGTAATTCTGTAAATAGTGCCAGTAGCTAAAGACATTTAAGTACGTTAGCACTGGTTTGAAAATTAATTCTATTAAGTGCTGGTTGCAGGTTTCTAATATAATGGGCTTCGAGAATCTGAAGTTTTTGTTTATTATTTTGATGTTCGAGTATTGTTGTGTTGTCGGTGAGAATTTTTCGTAGTAGTGTTGTTGGGCATGAATGTTTTTTTAAATGCTGAGCTATTGAACTTGTGTCAGAAAGGTGCATTGTAAGTCTCCTCGACAGGGTAGTTGAGGTTAAACCAACATATATATTATTATTATCAGAGATACAATCTCCTAGGGGGCATTTAAATTTATATACCGACAACACAACAATACTCTAACATCAAAATAATAAACAAAAACTTCAGATTCTCGAAGCACTATAAATTAGAAACCTACAACCAGCACTTAATAGAATTAATTTTCAAACCAGTGCTAACGTACTTAAATGTCTTTAGCTACTGGCACTATTTACAGAATTACATTTAAAAGCAAGCGCCATAATCTCCAACAGCAAAGACGTCCTTACACAGTAGTAATTTGCTAAAACAAAAGTTACATGACTTTTGTAATAGATTCTCCCCTGATAATGGCCCAAAGTCGGGCAGAAAGTACTAGGGATACATACAACTATGGACAATACCTAAATCAATTCCCCCCGAATACAATAAAAGTAATACGGGAATTCGAACGGATCCAAAAGAGAATATGTAGGCATAAAATGTCTATTATGTTTAATGAAATTTGCATTAACGAAGAAATGCTGCCTAAATATACATATATATATATATATACATACATATATATATATATATATATATATATATATATATATATATATATATACATATATATATATATATATAAACACAAATTGTAAATAGCATTCTAAAACGAGCCAGCGCTCTTTTTTGCGCAATAAATAAATTCAAGTATTGCAATCAACAGTCACAATTTAACATCACTCATTTGTTTGCACACAATTTGTTCTATTGAACCCATAGATCGGACCCTATCAGGTACTACCACTCCGGGTCAGAGTCGACCCGATAGCAATAGCAATGAAGGGGTACTCAACATTTCCCAAAGCTCCAAGACTAGAGTCTTGCTATCAGATAGTTTAATGTCATATACAGGACATTCGTTGGTAGTGTGGTCTTACCCCTCTACAGAGATGCTGTTGGTGTATTCTTCAGCTCTTGTTAACAAGGATGACCCATAATTGAAAAGAGAACAGTTGGATTCATGGTTTTCCCAAGAGTATTAGTGTTATTTGAAATGGTAATAACCTCGTTCAGGGTTAGAACTCAGGAGACCGAATCCATTTCTTTAGACAATGACCGTTGCGCCACTCAAAATGAAATACCTGTATTAAAAAAAAGAATTATGCGCCTTCGGTGGGGCTCATATTGCGTATAAGTTGATCACCTAGCTTCGGGGAAGCTTCTCCCACCCTCGAGGCAATACTTGCTTAGTAGGGTTATGTTTATTGATTGGCTTCCAAAGCGCCCCAAGATGGAAATGCCGAGGGAATCAAGCATTTTTGTAACAGCCGCTCATGAACCTCGATTCATGCGTGTCCCATCCCCTCTGACTTATTGGAAAGTCGGATAAGTCTATGGCTGTAGAAAAAATGCTAAATATATTTAGTTATATATATATTTAACTTCATTTGAACACACGAGCCAACAGAGGAAGAAATGTATCAATATTGGTCAGTATGTCTTTAAGTCCTATTAATTTAAAATGCTGAATTTTTACAAAATGTTATGCTGTATTTTGTTTGTAAAATAATGCTTAAACTATGCGTTTTAAATGTAAAGACACGATTACTCTACTGTAAACCCAAATTGATTTTAAAGACTCTCCCTGTCCAAATGTCAGCGAACACGACAGAATGTTTCTGAATCTCTTCTATAATATAAATTAAAAATTCTTAAAGAAAGCCCTAACAGTAGTTTAGAAGAAAAAGTAAAAGCCTAAAATGCCAAAAAAAAAAAGCATTTGTAAAAGCTCTATAATTCCTGAAGCCTACTAGGTTCCCAACGGTAGTATAGAGAAAAACTAAAAAAAAAAAAAAAAAAAAAAAAAAAAAAAAAAACTAAAAAGCCAAGGAAAATGTCCCAATACTGCCAAAAAAAATTCAGTACCAGTGAAAGTCTGTCGAAAGTACCTTGATCTTGGACTTTAACTAAGTTAAAACTTAAAAAAAAAAAAAAAAAAAAAAAAACTTCAATCAAATTTACCCCCCCTTTCTTTATTTTTTTAATTTCTTATTTTATATACGTACTCATGGGAAGCAGCATGATGTACGTAAAGGTATTTGAATAAACCCATGGGCGACCAAACCCAATACCTAAACAGGTCCTGGACGTGAGTTTGACGACTTTACGCTCAGGATCGTTAGTTCGATCGGGGAACTACTGCTGCTCCTCTATAAGAGTGGCTTCTATAGAAGAGAATAAAACAGCCATCGAAAGATAACCATGACCCACACTCAAACCACATACACAAACCGCATCGCTCTTCGCGCGGGTAAAAAAGGGGCGCGTCCTGCTGAGGTTGGAGCCCTGGCCTCAGTGTTCGAAAAATCAGCTACAGAGCTCAAACAATCAAAACTACTAAAATGCAAGCAAACACTACAAATAGCCACATTTAACGTAAGAACCTTAAATAGAATAGGACAACTACCAGAGCTAATCGCATCGGCCGAAGAACATAAGATTGACATAATATGCATACAAGAACACAGATACACGCACACCGAAGATATCAAATATCACGAAACTGGCAATGGGTGGTCGCTCGTCACCGTATCTGCATGGAAAAACTCTGTGTCAACACCGCAGTAGGAGGGGTAGGATTACTTATAGAACCAAGAGCATTAAAAACGCGAAATAGCGTTGAGAAAATACAACCTAGAATGATGGCAGCTACTTTTAACGGCAACTCCAGAGTGATAATCATCTCATGCTACAGCCCCACCAATGTTAGTGAAGAAACTGAACTAGTCACCTTCTACGATGAGTTATCCTCATTAGTGCGTAGCATCCCGAAACACATGTTAGTCATTGGCGGAGACATGAATGCCCAAATCGGGTAAAACGGAAACAACAAATACAGCCTCCACAACACGTCAAATAGGAATGGGCAACATCTAACAGATTTCATGATAAAAAATAGATTAGCATGCCTCAATACAAACTACCAAAAAAGGGAGGGAAAACTATGGACATACACGTACGCAAACAATACTAAAGCTCAGATAGACTACGTCCTTATAAACAAGAAATGGAAAAATAGTGCAATGAATTGCGAGGCATACTCCTCTTTTGAGGGTGTGTCCACCGATCACCGAATAGTCACGGCGAAAATACGGTTAAGCCTACGAAAAAACGCCAAACGAACAGCGACCACCAAACACTATGACTGAGCCCTATTGAACAACAGAGATATAAGAGATAAATACGTATTAGAATTAAGAAACAGATTTGAAACACTACAAGAAAAGACGGAAAAAAGTACACCAAACGACGAATATGAAAATTTCGTCAATGCACACCTCGAGGCAGCAGCGAAATGCATTCCAACAAAACTCAAAACTAAATATAGAGTCCCTTGGGAAACTTTAGCGGTGAGAGAAAAACGTGCACTAGTGAAAACAGCCTCCAAAAACTATCGAAAAAAACCAACAAACACAAATGCCTTAAAATTAAAAACAGCACAATATCAATTAGCTGGAACAGACAGAATACATTCAAAATCAGATAGATAAGATTAGAGACTCGGTGGAAGATAGACAATCTAGGATAGCCTGGTAAACAATAAACGAAGTGAGTAGAAGAAAGAACACAGCCAAAGCAAAACTGAAAGCAGCAAACCAACAAGAAAGAATAAAACTGTGGAAACAGCACTTCGAAAACTTACTAGGAAACCCACCGAAAATAACACATGAACCAATCACCAGAATAATTAGCAAACAATTAGACATAAAACTAGGACCGTTCACACAAGAAGAACTGGACTCGGTTCTCAGAAAAATTAAAAATAGGAAAGCTGCAGGGCTGGACGAAATTCCCCCGGAAGTATGGAAGACCAGACAATTCGACGACATACTGCTCCGACACTGTAACGCAGTATACAATCAAAATCCGATAGATAGATGGATGAAAGGATGCATACTCCCCTTCCCTAAAAAGGGGGACCTCGGATTAGCCAAAAACTACCGAGGCATAACACTTACATCCATAGCAGCCAAAATCTACAATGCCCTACTACGAAACCGCATAGAACCCAAAATCGACAACATACTTAGAAAAAACCAAAATGGCTTCCGAAGAAATAGATCCACGACCTCACAAATATTAACCATCCGTAGAATCCTTGAAGGTGTACGGGCAAAAAACCTACAAGCGACATTAATTTTTGTTGACTTTACCAAGGCTTTTGATTCCATTCACAGAGGAAAGATGGAACAAATCCTACTAGCGTACGGCATACCTAAAGAAACCGTAGCGGCAATAACGATTCTCTATAGAAACACTAAAGTAAAAGTACGATCACCAGATGGAGACACAGAATACTTCGACATTGTAGCAGGAGTACTACAAGGGGACACGCTGGCTCCGTACCTCTTTATCATTTGTCTAGACTACGTACTTAGAACATCGATTGACAAAATCAAAGAGAATGGCTTCGAACTGACGAAGAAAAGAAGCAGAAGGTACCCCGCAAAAACAATTACCGACGCCGACTACGCCGATGACATAGCGATACTGGCAAATACACCTGACCAAGCCGAAACACTACTGCATAGTTTGGAACGAGCAGCAGCAGACATAGGCCTCTATGTTAATGCACACAAAACGGAATATATGTGCTATAATCAAACGGGGGACATCTCCACTCTAGAAGGAACCCCTCTTAAACTAGTAGACAAATTCACTTACCTAGGAAGCAGCGTCGAATCAACCGAAAGGGACATCGAAACGAGGTTAGCGAAAGCATGGACAGCTATCAATAGGTTATCGATTATTTGGAAATCAGACCTAACCGATAAAATGAAACGCAGTTTCTTCCAGGCAGCGGTCACATCGATACTGCTATATGGCTGCACTACATGGACGCTAAAAAAACGGCTGGAGAAGAAGCTAGACGGCAATTACACAAGAATGCTACGTGCAATCTTAAACAAGTCCTGGCGGCAACACCCCACAAGACACCAACTGTACGGCCACCTGCCCCCTATCACGAAAACTATTCAAGTTAGACGAACCAGACATGCAGGACACTGCTGGAGAAGCAAGGACGAACTCATAAGAGATGTACTCTTATGGACCCCCACACATGGCCGTGCAAAAGCAGGACGACCAGCACGAACATACATTTAGCAGCTATGTGAGGATACGGGATGTTGTCCTGAAGACCTACCTAGGGCGATGAACGATAGGCAGGAGTGGCGAGAGAGGATCAGGGATATCCGTGCTACCAGCACGATATGATGATGATGATGATATATATATATATATATTGTATACTTTATATTCTCTTCCCTGGGGCTGTAGATTATGCCGACTGCACCTCTACAGAACGGTAAGACTCACTCTACCCCAAATAGGCCACCTGTTTGCTGTGAGTGACGACCTGTAATGCTGTTAGCTGGGCAGTCCGTGACCCGGCAACAGATGTGATCACGTGACCGGCAACTCTCCACTCTTACTGGGCTAGACGGGCAATCAGAGAGACGCGATCCGATCAATCGGCTTGTCAAGCCCAAGCACCTATATAATTTTCCAGACCAGACTTGTAACAAACAAGAATCCCACTCTATTTTATCTTAAAGGATCTCAAAGGCGGTGGCTGAGATAGCAATACGGGAAACCATTTGAACCATGCGCAAACAAATGATTAATATCAAATAGAATTATTCGTGCTAAATAGCAACACTTGAAACTGTGTAAAAACGAATGAGCTCTAACTCATTCAAAAATAAGTAAAAGTTGTCTCCCTTTAGTCGAAGGCGACCAGAAGGCCCCCTTTTCAATAGCTACTACACGGAGATGTAAGGGATGGCGCTACTCCTTTCCCTGGATTGCTCCACTTTACCCTTGATTCTCACCTTATATTGCTGAGTGTTAAGCAAGGAGGTATCAAGTAGCATTTTTAAAGTTTTTGGTATGACACGACCTGAGATTGAACCCAGGTCGTCCAGACCATTGGCGAACACTCTACTCAATAGACCAATAAATCATATGTGTGTGAGTGTGGAAGTGAGTACGTATGTGTGTATGTGTGCGTGCAAGTAAGCGCGTGTGTGTGTATGTGCGTGTGTGTGTGAGAGAGCAGGATTTGACATTTGATAATCCATGAGAGTTGATATGCCATAAAATGCCACAAAACCAATCCAATATACAATATACGTTCGCGTATCTTGCGTAACTGCACGAACTCTTGTAATAATACATGATTAACCTGGGTTCAATCTCAGGTCGCGTCATACCAAAGACTTTAAAAAGGCTCCTTGCTACTTCCACAGCAATATAAGGCACGTATCATGGGTAAAGGGGAGCAATTAAGGGAAAAGAGTAGTGCCCTACCCTACATCTCGGTGTAGTAGCAATTGAAAAGGGAGCCTTCTGGTCGCCCTCAACTAAGGGCGCCAACTTTACTTTACTAGATATGATGAGTAGACCTGGGAGTAATGATGACTTGCACTGAATAGAATCATCGAGTAGCTTCAAGCAGAATTTCAATTGTTCATCAGTAATAGGAGATGGGTATGGAGACTTCAAATGGGGAAAGATTAACGCACATAGATTAACGCACATAGATTAACGCCTTTTAGTGTTATGCAAAGGGACTAAATAAACGTAAATGTTGCGTTACCGGTGTAACAAATTGACCCCGGCCAAGCTGTCAAAATAGGAAATGCACTTGTGTAAATAATAGGTGCATCCGGTCGAGGAATATCAGAATATAACCTTGACCGTGGACGGGTTGAATGAGTGCGATTTGTGACGCCCACTAGAAGGTGGATGTCGAACTATTATATAACTCGATGCACAAGAAGTTCAATCAGTTGGAGATCAGACGAGTTGGAGGTAAGATGCGGTAGAGAAAGCCAGCAACCAGTAGAGGGGGCAATCAGTCCCCCGATTGAGCAGTTGGAGATCAGACCATTTGGAGATCAGACCAGTTGGAGAGAAGATGCTGGAATGAGGAACATGTCCCAGAGAGGCTGGGCCCCCAGGCCCCCGGTTGAACAGCCCAGGAGAACGAGAAAGAAACGCTGTTATGGCCATAAGAGTGGGGGTCAATATGTTGCAGTTCTATTCGGTCTCCAACTCCCTCTCACAATAAAACCTGTAGTAACCCTTTCGAACCCTTTCAAATAAAGTGAGGGTGTATTTTTCTAAAGAACTGTGTAGCTCGTCTTTATTGTGTCGTCGTTATGATTCTGCATGCATATGTGTATAGATAGTGGTTGTGACTATACAACACCGGTCATGTCGAAAGTTGAAACACAGCACAAATACAAAACGACTCTGTTGCTTTATGATACGAAAGTTTATTGCTACAAACACTTTTTCATAGCAACTGCGAAACGGGAGAGATGGGCAAAAGAATTGCTTGTATCCATTAGAAAGACAGAAATACGTGACAGGCGAAACGGACGACCACAAGGCCGCTTATCTTCCGTCTTCTCAGACTACCTCTTTTCTCCGTCTGGAACTCGGACTGTGTCTTATATAACTTCTTATATATATTCTTCTAATTATTCTCTTAACTAATCTGTTAATAACGCGTAATTACTTTACAGTGCCACATCATACTAATCAGCAGCTGACATGCATCGAAATGTTTATTTTAATATTTCGCCCATAAACTATTACAAAACAAACTTTTATAAGTTATGCTGACACACGCATATTCAAAAAAAAGGTCTACCCGCTTGATATTTCCATCTTTAACTTGCAGCTCAAAACTCAAAGTTTTTAACAAGCACACAATTTATCACTAAGATAAGTAAACAAATGATTAATACTAAACAGAATTATTCATTTTAGATAAGAATACGTGAAATCATTTAAATTTGTGCAAAGAAATGATTAACCAGTGTGCCAACAAATTAATATTAAATAGAATAATTACTGACAGATAAAAATACTTGAAACCATGCCATGTACAAACAAATGGTTATTATTGAATGGAGTTATGTGTCAGAGAGCAATACTTGAAACCATTTAACTATCTGTAAACAAATTATTAATCTTAAATAAAATTATCAGCATTTGATAGAAATACTTGAAACCATTTAACTATGTGTAAACAAATTATTAATCTTAAATAAAATTATCAGCATTTGATAGAAATACTTGAAACCATTTAACTATCTGTAAACAAATTATTAATCTTAAATAAAATTATCAGCATTTGATAGAAATACTTGAAACCATTTAACTATCTGTAACCAAATTATTAATCTTAAATAAAATTATCAGCATTTGATAGAAATACTTGAAACCATTGAACTATGTGTAAACAAATTATTAATCTTAAATAAAATTATCAGCATTTGATAGAAATACTTGAAACCATTTAACTATCTGTAAACAAATTATTAATCTTAAATAAAATTATCAGCATTTGATAGAAATACTTGAAACCATTTAACTATGTGTAAACAAATTATTAATCTTAAATAAAATTATCAGCATTTGATAGAAATACTTGAAACCATTTAACTATGTGCAAATAAATGAGCTCTAGATCGTTTTAAAATGTTACCTAAAAACTTATCGCTTAAAAAAGTGAATGTAAAGGCGCGACTGGAGTTCGAACGATGTCACAATCCAGCTGATTATTGATAATTCCACAGAGACTCCTTCTTATACTTACTTACTTACTTACACACACACACACACACACACACACACACACACATATATATATATATATCATTTAATTCTGTTAATAGATTTAAACGACATAATCCAAATAGGATTATTAGTGAAATGTATTCCCCGATGTTAACGATTCAAAAGAAACATATTTCTGTTCAAATCCCATCTGAAGAATCAGTTAACGAGCTGATGAAATAAAATTTATAATGGAGTACATCTATTAATTTTCTTGTTATTAATGATATATATATATATATATATATATATATATATATATATATATATATATATAATTGAAGGCCAGATCCTGTTTATATATATATATATATATAAACCGGATCTGGCCTTCAATTAAATATGCGATCAAACACAACCAAACCATATCAGAAGAGTTTCAGTAGAAAACACGGGGGGATTAAGAAGATTAAGAACGGATTAAGAAGAATATTATTGTTGTAAATACAGCTTCAGTTTCGATTCTGTTTTTAAAAGATTTCGTATATCTCATGTGTATCATAAGATATAAAAAAGAAAGGACAAAAAAAAATTACTACCAACCAAATATCTTATTCTGTATCAATATCTGTTTGCTCACATTCAAAAATCTTAAACACTCAGCTCATACTGACTTTTCTTTGTTTCTTTGTCATAATGGGATATCAACCTTCGTGGATTATTTAGTGCGAAAGCCTATCCTTGTAGAAAAAAAAAGGAAATGGTACAATTTGACCCATAGCTGGAGGGTAAAAGAGTAAAGAGGTAAAGCCTTTGCAAGGCTTTTAGTCTGAAAGTGAATGTAATAGCGCGACTGGAGTTGGAACGATGTCACAATCCAGCTGGTTATTCATAACTCCACAAAGACTCCTTCTTATGCTGAACATATGGAGGGCTCAGTGCAAGGTTTCCACAATAAGAGATCATATTAAGATAAGATGAAGACACTTTGATACCAGAAAATAATTTACATTCAATGAATGAAATGCTACGCCACCAATTCCTTTTTATCGTTTCTTTTAAAAACTATTTAAAAAATATTCAAAAATAACACACACACATACATACATATATATATATATATATATATATATATATATATATATATATATATATATATATTATATTATATTATATTATGAGAGTGTTGGTCGTCAGTAAATAACTATGTGGTTACGTGTCGAACCAAGTGCAATATAATATGGAGAGTGCTCAATATCTATGATAGAGCTATTATAATAATAATGATAATAAATAGATATATATTATATATATATTTAATCCATGGAAAATATTGTTCTGCAACCTAAGGTTTCTTGAAGTTTATTACAACATTCGTTGTATTTATTTATTACCATTATATATATATATATATATATATATGTGTGTGTGTGTGTGTGTGTGTGTGTGTGTGTGTGTGTGTGTGTGTGTGTTCGAGCGCATGCTCTTGCAGTAACTGCTGCAACTAAGTGGTCATTTATTTCAGAATTGAACATGTTCATCGTTGTTTAACTTCGGTGATTATAAATTAGATAAATACTGTCAAATAATAGTTCAATCCAAAACATACATTTAACTTTTAATTAGCAAAAACCTCAATCATTTTGACCCCAACCAAACAGAAACTGTCGTGTGTCACGTGTAGTACAGTGGTTGGTAGGTTTGTTTTTATGCTATCTCAACTACAGGTTTATCGATTAAAAGAAAGCCCCCCTGGAAGAATCATAGGGTGCTATTCGCCAAAAAGTGGCGGAAATATCAAAGGCATGATTCATGGTCTTGTTTCAACCTTTAAAAACATGGCCAATTATCGTAACTGATCGTAAGCGTAAAAAATGATAAAACATTGCATAGATGGGACTACCATTATCACTTGCCTTTGTTTAATTGGTTGGTTGGTTGGTTATTAAATTTTATAGCATATCAACCCTTTTTGATTATTTAATGCCAAATCTTGTTTATATAAATGCTTTAAATATATATTATTTGTAAACGAATACTTTCTCCAGAAACATCATTTTTAAACAGAGCTCATTCGTTTGCATACGGTTAAATGGTATTGCTATTTATTGTTTGCACATTGTTAAATGGTTTCAAGTATTGCTACCAAACACGGATAATTCGGTTAATTGTTATCACGTAGAATATTAGGACTATAGACCTCTTCTTTGTTGTTACAATCACGACGTTTCGACCGATATGTCCTTCGGCCTTTTTTCAGTTAAGTTATAGTAAGTATTCCTTGTTATTTTTACCTGTAGTTGGGATTAAACCTGCAACCTCCATGTGTCCTAAATAAGGCGTTCTGAGTGAAGTCATCTGGAAGTTGTAGGTTCAGTCCCAACTACAAGTAAGCCTAGGGAATACTTACAATAACTTAAGGCTTGTACCTAGTCATGGTTAACAGAATTGGAACAATCTACCCATGGTGTTCAAATAAGGGGTTCAGTTCGAGATTCTGTGTGGACTCCCAAGTTCGAAATAAAACACCTGAAGAAAACCGAAGGATATATCGGCCGAAACGTCGTGAGTATAACAATGAAAAAGTCGGAAGATTCTAAAAGATAACAATTATCAAGATTCATCTCAGAAATTTAGACAAACAATTCTGCTTAGAACTAATCTTTCGTTTGTACACAGTTAAACGGTTTCAAGTATAGCAATGAAGCACTAACAATTCAATTTAACAGCACATAGTTGAATGGTTTAACAATTCCATTTAACCCATCGATGGGACCCTAGCAGGTACTACCGCTCCGGGTCAGAGTGAATCGAGAAGTAATGAAAATCAAATAAAAATAGTTGAACGGCAAAGTGCTTTATTTAATTCAGTTTCTTACTAAGTTATCGTCTTGGATTTGAGTACTCAACGATCGTGTCCATGGGCTTGACTATGTTATGTATTTGTCCAACCACACTGCTACGATCATATGACCCAAAGTCAATTTTTAAGCGGAGTACAGTTGGTTTGGATTCAGTGTTTTCCTTCTTCTTGATTGGTTGCCTTATCAAAACTAAAGAAACCAGTCTGACCTACTAGTTATCCATTGTGGTTCGGTTTGCTTTCTCTGTTTAATGGCATATCAACCTTTGTCGGTTAGTTAGTACCAAAACCACCTTTTTATAAAAAACAGTAATGGTATGATCAGATCCATAACTCGAAAGGGGATAAGAAAGTTCATGCCTTTCCCTAGAGTATTAGTCCGAAAGTGAATGGAATAGTGCGACTGGGGTCCGAGCTCTCTGAGCTCATGGCCGTAGCTTAGCACTTTAGTCATAACACCACGGGGACTCCCTAATTACCTATAGCTATGGGGAGATGAGATAGAGTCATGCGTTTCCCAAGGGCATTAGCTCAAAGTGAAACGCAAACAGCCTCGTCCAGGATTTGAACTCGAGTCAATGATTTCATTTCCTACGACGATAACCGTTACTCTAACCGCGCCTCTGAATTGAGTCATGATTATCGTGATAGCCTCTCCTAACTTTAATAAAGTGTACTGAGTGTGATTCTCACAGTGTGCCATATGCATATTGTGACGTCTTTAAAACGGTTTCATTTTTCTGCGAATTTTCTTTCTTTTTTTTTGCCAAACGAGGATAAGGATTCAGTGTTCACATTGGAATAAAAAAAATAGTCCGTAATTCCAACCTTACCCCAAACCAAACAAACAAACAAATGTAAACGGCAAAACTAAACTAAATGAAAAAAAGATTCAGGTGCGAGGAGATGGGGGTGACTTGGTGGGAAGTAGGGCTTTAGTATGGGGCAAAGAATAAGATGATTAGGATTAACGGATTATCCGGGTCCAGATCAAATGCCTGGCCGTATAAGCCGATTTGTAAAAATCAAAAGGGTCGGTGCTTGGGCGCGAACCTAATTCGTTTAGGGCCACTTGCCAGCCGTTGGGTCTGTCGAAATCGAAGTATCGTTCGATTGAACGTTCGGTGCACATATTTATCGAAATATTAGTCAGGTGACCACTTAACTAGTCAGAGAGTGATCGCGTTCACATTGATGGACATAAAACATCTAACTCTAATTAGTATAGATTATTTGGTTTTAGCCGAGTCGGCTGAAGCTGTAAATACACCGACTGCATTTCTGCAGAGGGGGTAAGACTCCCCGAACGAGTGTCCTAGATATATGACACAAAACAATCTGATGGTGAGGCTCTAGTAATGCTGAAGCTTTGAGAAACGTGGAGTACCTTATCATTACCATTACTCCCAGGTCCAATCTGAACCTAAGTAGTAACACCTGATAGGGTCCTATCTATGGGCCAAATAGTATTGTTTGCAATGTAAAGTATGTGCAAACAAATCACTGATGAGAAATTGTTTCTGTTACAAAGCAATATTTGAAACCATTTAACTGTGTGAGAAAAAAAGAGCTCGGCTCATCGAAAAATGCTACCAATAGAATGTGTTTACAAATCATATATTTAATATGTATAAATAGGATTTGGCATTAAATAACCTACAATGGTTGATATGTCATAAAGCCCAACCAAACCAAATCCTATATATTTGATATATATGTATATACAGGATTTAGCATTAAATAATCAACAATGGTTGACATGCCATAAAACCCTACCAAACCAAATCCTATATATTCAATATATATGTATAAAGACAATTTGGCATTAAATAACCCACAATGGCTGATATACCATAAAACCCAACCAAACCAAGTAATATATCTTTCATATATATGTATAAAGAGGATTTGGCATTAGATAACCTACAATGGTTGATATGTTATGAAGCCCAACTATACCAAGTCATATATTTTTGATATATATGTATAAAGAGGATTTGGGATTAAATAACCTACAATGGTTGATATGCCATCAAAGTCAACCAAACCAAATCCTATATATTTAATATATATGTATAAAGAGGATTTGGGATTAAATAACCTACAATGGTTGATATGCCATAAAACCCAACGAGACCAAATAATATTTATTTCATATATGTGTATAAAGAGAATTTGGCATTAAATAACCTACAATGGTTGATATGCCATAAATACCAACCAAACCAAATCATATATATTTAATATAGTTGTATTAAGAGGATTTAGCATTAAATAACCTACAATGGTTGATGTGCCATAAAACCCAACCAAACCAAATCACATATATTTAATATAGTTGTATAAAGAGGGGTTGGCATTAAATAAACTACAATGGTTGATATTTCATCAAAGTCAACCAAACCAAATCATATATATTTAATATAGTTGTGTAAAGAGGATTTGGCATTAAATAAACTACAATGGTTGATATGCCATAAATACCAATCAAACTAAATCATATATATTTAATATAGTTGTATAAAGAGGATTTGGCATTAAATAACCTATAATGGTTGATATGCCATAAATACCAACCAAACCAATTTATATATATTTAATATATATGTATAAAGAAGATTTGGCATTAAATAACCTACAAGCGTTGATATGCCATAAAGCCCAAGCCAAGGCAAAACTTGGTGACTATTTAATCCCAAATCCTGTTAAATACATGTATTATATATAATTCTTACTTGAATAGCTTGGTAACTTTATTTTTAAACGAGTGAGATTGGTTGGTTAGTCGGCAAGGTTGCATGGGTTATTTAATGTCAAATCCTGTTTATATATATATATATATATATATATATATATATATATATATATATATATATATATATATATAAACAGGATTTTATATATATATATATTCTTATCCACAGACAGATCTGTTTCGTTCTATCAGAACTCATCAGTGTGGCTAGACAGGCTAATTTCCCGGTGCTGGGATAGAAACCCGGTTGACTCAAACGCCAATCCAAGATTCTACCACTCAGACACAAGGAAACGAGCGCAAGCGAAGGAAATTTAAACGGTTATGAATCACAATTGTTATTGTTTACATACATCCACTTAACGGCTACCGAGAGCTCGATTCATATGAAGAGCCTTGCATATACGCTAATGGCAACACAATTACTTCATTCGCTAGAGAGCTCAACCCTACAGGGGTAGGGGAGCAGATATATATATATATATATATATATATATATATATATATATATATATATATTCATATGTGTGTGTGTGTGTGTGTGTGTGTGTGTGTGTGGTTTTTAAGCAAATGGTGTGTAGGTAATTTTTTTTGTAAAAGAACCAAAGGTCATTTATTTGCACATAGTTAAATGGTTTCAAGTATTGTTATCCAATACTAATAATTCTTTTTGATATTAATCTTTTGTTTGCACACAATTAAATCGTTTCAAATATAGTAAATGATTGAATGGTTCTATTTAACCCATAGCTGAGGCCCTAACAAGTACTACTCTTCCTCTATTGTGGTAGGGGGGCACACTTCGCTCCAAAGCACAGATACAACGTTTGATACTTATAGACAGATGAATAAAAAAAATTTAAGTTTAAAAACAGAAAATGTCACACTGACCAGATAGGTTTGGTTTGGTTTGTTGGGTTTTATGGCATATGAACCTTTGTAGATTATTTAACGCCAAATCCATTTTTATGTAAATAATCTGTTCTATTTAAAACAATTCAATTTAGCATAAGTACACAGTTTAATTGTCAAAAACATTTCCATTTCAAACTATTCAAGCAGTTATTTGTAACAATTCAGTTAAGTGTAAATACAGTTTTAATGTCGAAAAACAGTTCTATTTGAAATACTTCAGTTAAGCATAAGCACGCAGTTTAAATGTAAGTACGGTTTAATTGTCAAAACCATTTTTATTTCAAGCTATTCAGTTTACTCAAAGAATTCAGATTATTTTTCTTGTATACTGGTTGCCATACCAAGGTTAAAAGGCACAGTCTCCCAACTATTCACCCATGAATGGAGGGGGAAATAGTTGGGCTCATACCTTCCTGAGAGAATTACGGCTCTGTAAAATGCAAACTGCCTCTTCCAGGTTTTGAAACTCGGGTCATTGTAACCATTTTCTTCGACGATAACCATTACACCACAAGATTTTTAATATATTTAATCAAATATGAAGAAAAAGATAGAAAGAAAGAAAGAAAGAAAGAAACTGATCGGGATAGATAGATAGATAGATAGATAGATAGATAGATACTAGCCGAGAAAGAAAGAAAGAAAGAAAGAAAGAAAGAAAGAAAGAAACTGACCGAGATCGATCGATAGATAGATAGATAGATAGATAGATACTAGCCGAGAAAGAAAGAAAGAAAGAAAGAAAGAAACTGACCGAGATAAATAGATAGATAGATATTGTTTCTTTTTGTTTTATTGTTTTTGTGAGAGTTTTTGTTTTTTGTTTGTTTGTTTGTTTTTGTTTTTGTTTTTTGTTTTTCTTCTTTTTTTCTTTTTTGGAAACGTGGGGCGAGGTTTACGTAAGAAAGTTTCCCGATGCTTGAAAAAATGTTAGTCGGTAAGGGAGACTATGGTGAATGTAGAAAAATCTCATATTAGTTATCTTCTGCAGTGTCCTCCTTGCAACATGTGACGGAGCATTGTCAGAGAACAGAATTGTGACCAAACTTGAACTCATACAAAAGAAGTAAGCGCATTTCTTATTTTTTCGTGTTCATGATTGGATACATATAACCTTCGAATTCGAATTCTGAAGGGGGGGGTCCTCGAGGTGTAATTGTTAAAGCGATGGACTGCGGGATCGTACTCCAATCGTGCTATTACGTTGGCTTTCGAGCAAATACCCTTGGGAAAGGTATGAACCCCGTTATCCTCCCAGGTATGGGTTAAATAGTACCACTACTGTTCTTCTAGGAGAATGGCTTTGGCATTAAATAAGCTACAAAGGTTGATATGCCATTAAACAAAGAAACCAAATGAATTGTGATAGAAAATTAACAAAAAGGAAAACTTATTTTTTTATACAATTACTATTAAAATAATGTTAAAACTGATTTTAAACTGTTTATCCGACATTATTTTCATAGCAACCTAATAAGTTTTAATTTCAGCAAATAGCCAATGGCCCGAGAGACCTGCGTTCAATCCCAGGTCGAGTCATACCAAAGACTCAAAAAATGGTACTTGGTGCCTCCTTGCTTGGTTTGTTGGGTTTCTTGGGTTTTGTGGCATATCAACCTTTGTAGGTTATTTGATGCCAAATCTGTTTTTATGTAAATAATCAGTTCTATTTAAAACAATTCAGTTTAGCATGAGTACACAGTTTAATTGTCAAAAAAAATCTATTTCAAACTATTCAAACAGTTATACATAACAATTCAGTTTAGTGTAAGTACAGTTTCAATGTCAAAAACAGTTCCATTTCAAACAATTCAGTTTAGTATGAGCACGCAGTTTAAATGTAAGTACAGTTTAATTGTAAAAACATTTCTATTTCAAGCTATTCAGTTTAGTCAAGCAATTCTAATTCAGCTAATTCAGTTTAGTATAAGTACAGATTTTGTTTATACACAGTTAAATGTCAAAACAGTTCTATGTTAAACAATTCAGTTTAGTGTAAATACAGTTTCAATGTCAAAAACAGTTCTATTTGAAATAATTCAGTTTAGCATAAGCACGCAGTTCAAATATAAGCACAGTTCAATCGTCAAAAATATTTCTATTTCTAGCTATTCAGTTTACTCAAACAATTCCGTTTAGCATAAACATGCTGTTAGTTCTATTTAACCCATACATAGAGCCCTATCAGGCACTACCACGCCGGGCCAGAGTGGACCTGGGAGCAAAGGCAATGAAGGGGTGTTCCGTATTCCCCAAGGCCCCGGCATTACTGGGACCTCACCATCAGATTGTTTAATGTCATAATCAGGACACTCGTTGGGGGGTCCTACCCCTCTGCATAGGTGCAGTCGGTGTATTCTACAACCCCAGCCGACAGGGCAAACCTCCTTGCTTAACACTCAGCGTTATAAGGTACGGATCAAGGGTAAAGTGGAGCAATCCAGGGAAAGGAGTAGCGCCCTCCCCTACACATTGGTGCAGTAGCTATCGAAAAGGGAGCCTTCGGGTCACCCTCGACTTTACTTTTTACCCTACGCTCGCTGCTTATAATAATCTACTCTATCCTACTAATCAAGAGTTATCTGCTCATTAGAGACACGACATGCATTATTGTAACTGGTGCCTCGTCACGCCGTTGTTCATATCCTGTTTTAATATCACACGACCATATCGACTTGATGTACACATTTCTGATATGCGTGCTTCCATTGGAACAATCCAATTTTAGTGAGTTAAGATCTTTCGTCACTGCTCGTGCAAAATTTAATTTCTAAATTGAATTTAAAATATTCCGCGGCGAAATTTCTTTTTAGGAAAAGTGTATATTTGATTAAATTTTCTTTCTTCTTCACAAAACGTAAATCTGCTCGGAAACTCGTGATTATTTCAATAAAATTTGAATATATTTAAGTACATTTAATATATCGATTGATGGAAATCAATCGACGCTGTTTTTCTGAAATTCTTGCTCGGTACAGATAATGTGTGTCAGACATCAGCGAGTGCTATTATCGATAAGTAAAAACACGCTTCCCAGTGCTCCAATGTCTTTCGGTGATTAAAATCACGTGATGATATAGGGCTTTTTTTTTTTTTTTTTGACGGCGCAATATAGTTAAAGGACATTACAAAAGACCAATAAGTCTTTTGTTTGCTTTGGGGGGGGTTGTTTTTTTTTTGGTAGGGGGTATTTATTTATTGGGGGGGGGCTTTGTTTTTTTCTTTTGATTTTATTTATTCATTTTTATTTCAGTTATTCTATTTTCATTTTATTATTACAAATTTTTGATAAATACCGCTACGAAAATTTTAAAATATCAACGCGGATGAGTGTAAATATTTCTAACGAATTTTTTTATTCATATATATATATATATATATATATATATATATATATATATATATATATATTTATTTATTTATTTATTCATCTATCTATTTATCTATCTACTTATTCATTTACCATTTTAATGCTTTTTTTTATTCTTAGCAAATGTTTTTATTTTTTATTTTAAATAGATTTATTTTGTTTTTAATTTTGATAAACTTATTTTTTATTTTTTTTATTTTTCATCGGAATGCATTTATTTTTTAATTCTAAAATATGTATTCATTTTTATTTTTACAATATTCATCTATTTATTTTTTTGTATATTTTTCATTTTCAAATTATTTATTTTTATTTCTAATATATTCATTTTTTATTTCCATTTTTTTGGGGGGGGGTTGATATATTTATTTATTTATTCTTATTTTTAATATATTCATTTAATTTTCAATATGTTTATTTATTTCTAATATATCTATTTTTAATCATTTCAACATATTCATTTGTTTATTTATTTGTTTATTTATTTATTTATTTATTTATTAGGTTTATTTTGTTTATTTTCATATTATCTCATCAAATTCTATTTTTGATAAATTTATTTTCATTTTTTTTTAATTCTAATTCTATTTTAAGATATTTGTCTTTATTTTATTTCTAATTTCATTTATTTTTAGTATATTTTTAGTATATTCATTTTCATGTTATGGGCCCGGCAATTACCATGACGACTTGATTTGGCGTCACTTTAACTGGTGGCTCAGTTGTAGAGTTTCGGCATTGCAATCTGTGGTCACTGGTTCGATCTCCTACTGGTGGAGATCACGGTATACACGGCTGATGAGACCTAATAAGATCGAAACAACTGTCCAACATTTCCGTACGTCGTGCATAGGTGTTCGCCTGACTTCCTGGTCTTCGTAATTCAATTCACAATATAATTCCTCTACTTGAAAAATAATTATATTCATTATGATATCTTATCGAGTTTATTCTAGATTATACTCCACTAAACTTCTAAGATATCAACGCTCATGACGACTAATATATTTTTTTAATAATTTGATGCGGTTTTTTTTTTTTTTTGTTTGTTTTTCTTTACTTTAATGCGACAGGAGACCATCTATTCAGACAACTAGCAAATTTACTATACATCTTTTTTTGTCTGATCAAAATTTATTCCATAACAATTTCTCTCCTGAAGGCCAATAAAAATTTACGAGGAGCAAACGTAATATATTTTCATTGGTTAATGTCGGTTCCCACTTGTTAAAAACATGAGCTATAAATGACACACATGTATCATGGTTTTATGAGATCGTTTCTCGGCCTTTTGGCTGGGCCGTCTGGCATTCGTGCCGGATGGGCGATCGAAACCAAGAGCAGACTCGGGGCCGAATAGGCCCCCAGCTTCGGCTGGGCAACCTTCGGGTGGGCGAGCTGCTTTTCAGACCCCTTGTATAGCACTAGACCTCACGGTCTAGTTCAAGCTATATGCGGGCATACGTGCCCGGACCTAGATTTAGGTCCGTGATACGGCTTGACTCATTAGATCCACATTGCACTTAGTGGGTCAATGACTAGCAGGGTTCGAGTCTCGGCTCGTTCCAGACCTTCCCCTCCCCTTTATCCCCACTTTAATCGGCCTTCGGGCTTTTGACCTTGTGTCAAGTCCTGTCTGGTGGGAGGCAGTGACAAATATTATCGCTTCTCGGCCTTTCGAGAGGCGTTGTATCCAGTTGATAAGACACATTCGGCCAGCCGTAATGGGATGGGCGGTTCAGGTCGGGTGTGTCTTGTCACTGGATGTACCTCTGGCCTCAGGGGGGCGTCCCCCCAGGCTTTAACCCTCTTCGGAGAGGTTGGGTTTATCACCCGGCGCCTCTTTTAAGAGGAATGCCGACGGGGTCCGAGGCCTTTTTGGAAATGCCGGGCACGTGTGGGCTACGGCCCTGCGCCTGGACCCACCCTAAAAAAGGCTTTGTGCCATACTCGTCCGGTTGGTGGGACGGAGGACAAATACCATCATGGTTTTATGATTTTGTTTTATCATTATCCGAGTAATTTTATAGTTAGTTTGTAAAAAAAAAACACCGTGTTTGATATGTATTAAACTTCCCACCAGGCCGGACTTGACACAAGGGCATTTTATTGTGAGGTCCATGCACGAATTGAGATTCATGCGCGGCCGTCACAAAAAAATGCTTGATCACGTTGGCATTCCCTATTTTAAACGCCTCAGGCGCCAAGCGATGAATTCTGCCCGGCCAAGAAGGTATTGTTTAGTGTAAAGACCCCCTGGGACCATTAAGTCTGTCCCACAAAAAAAACAACTTGTTCGAAATCAGATTTATTCCTTTACCAATAACCCCCCCAACCGTCAGATTTATTCCTTTACCAATAAACCCCCCCCACCGTCAGATTTATTCCTTTACCAATTAACCCCCCCACCGTCGAATGGGGCTGTAGAATACGCCGAGTGCATTTCAGCAGAGAGATAGGACTACCCCGCCCTAACGAGGCCGCCCGTTGGCCGTGGTCATGAGTGGCGACCAGTAACGTTTGAAGACGAGATCTTGGTTACTGAAAGTCCTTGACCCAGCAAGAGACTTTCAACACACTACTTTGGCCCTTACTGGGCAAAACAGGCAGTCGGAGAGGTCCGATCCGATCAATCCTCTGGTCGTGTAAAGCCCTATCACCTATATGATTGTCCTAACCGTATTCTTCAAATTGTTCTTGTGTCAAACAAGTACTTGAACCCGATTTTATCTTAAAGATGCTTACAAGGCAGTGGCTGAGGGTCAATTCCGTTGAGATAAAATGCTTAAAACCACATAAAATGATCAAAACAATATGTGTGCAAACAAACGATTAACATTAAATATAATTATTTTTGTTAAATAGCAATACTTGGAACCATTTAACTGTGTGCAAACAAATGAATTCTGACTCATTTAAACATAATGTTATCTACGAACTATTCGCTTTGAAACTATATATATATATATATATATATATATATATATATATATATATATATATATATATTAACTTAAATCGCGAGTCGGAATCCTCCTACTAAAGTTTCACCATAACAGATCATCAGGGAGTCTCACAACGGGACTCCCTGAGGATCCGTTAAGGTGAAACTTTAGTAGGAGGATTCCGACTCGCGATTTAAGTTAATTTTGTAATTGGCTCCACTCGTTTTTAGCACCATTGTAATTGTAGTATTGCAGCGTTTACGGTGGGTTTCAGTTTTCTTTTGACCAACTGACTGCATATCTCTTGATTTTTTTCAACTGGTGTGACGGGGTTGGTCTTTTCTTTCTTTTTGTCCTATAATATTTTTTCTTTTTCCCCCGGGCGGTGATTCGAGATATTTTTATCTCTTGTTCCTGGCGGGTTTTTGTT
The DNA here is from genome assembly GCA_963585895.1 of Sepioteuthis lessoniana. Lineage (NCBI taxonomy): Eukaryota > Metazoa > Mollusca > Cephalopoda > Myopsida > Loliginidae > Sepioteuthis > Sepioteuthis lessoniana. The sequence continues at coordinate 10,186,892 of OY757937.1, forward strand.
CTTTTTTTCTGGTAACCGTGAATGCTGGTAGATAGTAGATTAGTAAATATATATATATATATATATATATCTAGTGCGTATGTTGGTCTAACTACTACAACTCTTTCCAGACGACGTACAATGCACCTAAATGACTCTAGTTCAATTGCTTTTCATCTTAAGAACCATTCTATTCCTAAATCCAGGTTTCGAAAAATTGTTGTTGAAAACACCACTATAATCGCACCCGACATTGATAAGCTACGACTACAAATCCTAGAAGCCCTATATATAAAAACAAAAAAAAAAATAGAATTAATTGAATTAATTTTGAAAATAGTGACATTGTTTTAAAATGCTTTTAGTATGTTTTTGTTTGTTTGTCGTTTTTTTTTTTTCCCCGTATTCCTATAGTATTCTATTTCCGTTGATAGCGTTCCCTTTTTAAATACATCAGTTACCCTGTTTTATCGACCTCTGCGTTCCCATATTTTCGTTATGGTATAAATTTTCAAAAACTTTCAAAACTCTTTTCTTAAGAAATACAAACACCCCTTACACAAGCAAGCAACCCCTGATGATGACCTATGAAGGGTCCAAAAGTGCTCCGGACAATTTGGGGAAATTCATCTACCACGATGGAGAATAAAAAAAAAACTTCTTTGAAAATTATAAAAATATTTTTTCAATGGATTCTTACTCATTGAAAAAAGTCGAGTTGGTTTCTCTAATGGAGAGACCAGCTGAAATAAATTTATAAATGCCAAATGACAATTTGTTGAGACTTTACAATTATTTGAATGAACTCCGCATGTAATTTATAAATCTATATAATAATTATCATTTAGAAATTAAAAAGGCGAGATGAAAAAAAAATCCGAATATGAGCATATGTAAAAAAATCATACATAATAGTTGTAATCGAAGTCAAGTAAGAACATTAGGTTTATAAGTCCCAAAAATTCCCTGCACGGTTTAGCAGGATACGTAGCGTAACGGTTATAGGCGTTGGTTCCGGGAGACAATCATCTGGAGGTTGCTGGTTCAATCCTGACTTCAACAATAGAGCAACAATAGAAGAATATTTAACACTTGTACCCGGTTATGGCTAACGGAATCAGATCAGGCGATTCAATAAAGGACGTACTTTGAAGTTCGACAAACACCTGACATATCGGCCGAAACGTTCTGGAAATAACAATAAAGATGAAGAAAATAGTCCGAAAACCCTTAATGATAAAAATCACCCGGCTTCGTCTCAGAAATTTAGACAACTAATTATCATACGTTGAGCACTCCTGGAGATTTATAAGAATCGTTATATTTGGTGATTATATATATTTATAAACGAGATTTGGCGTTAAATAACCCACAGAGTTTGATATGCCAGAGAACACAATCCGAAGCAAACTAAACCAATCAATTTATTAACATATACTGTCTTCCCTGAGTCACCTCCTTCCCTTATCATATCCTGCATGTCGATGGAGGCGGTAAAATTAACTCAGCCGCCTTTTTGGTTTATCATGTCCATAACCAGCTGTAATATATATATATATATATATATATATATATATATATATATATATATATATATATATATATAGTTAAGAATAATAACGGAAAACTAAGTCATTGAAATTGAATAAAAAGCAAGAAGAGAGATACCATCAAGAAATGGAATACGAAAGAGTTAATGTAGGTGTGTCTGTAAAAGAGTTTTACATTGCACTTATGAATATATGAAATTTCCAAGAGATATGAAAGTCTTTGAGAGACTTGCATATTTTAGATTTCCTTTTATTATACTTTACGGCAGAGTTATGGTCAATGCGCCAAGAGTACGTTCCTGGCAAGAACGAGACTAGCCTCTGACTATACACCGTTCTGTGAAAAAAGAATCATTCCTTCGGGCTTTTTTAATGGAAGATTCTGTCACTATAGCAATGCTATACCCTTGCTATCTCGCGGTTATTAGTAAAAGTTCTTTAACAGATAAGAGATGTAGTTTGATTTGGTTTGGATTGGTTTTATGGCCTATCAATTCTTGTTGGTTATTTAATGCCAAATCCTCTTTATGCATATATATTAAATATATGATTTCTAAACACATTCTGCCAGTAACATTTTCAAACGAGCCTGTGCTCATTTTTTGCAGACAGTTAAATGGTTTCACTTATTTCTATCTAATACGAATACACAGTTAAATATAAAAACAGTTCTATTTCATGCAATTCAGTTTAACATAAGTACACATTTTTCTTAACACACAGTTAAATGATCAAACAGTCCTATTTCAAACAATTCAGTTTAGCATATCGACAAAGTTAAACAGTTCCAAGTATTGCTATGTATCACAAACAATTCAATTAAACATCTGTTATTTGTTTACATACAGTTAAAAGATCAGACAGTTCTATTTCTAAAAATTCAGTTTAGCATAAATGCACAGTTTAAATGTCAAACAGTTCTTTTTGACCCATAAATAAGACCCTATCAGTTGCAACCACTCCGGTACAGAGTGGACCTGGGGGCAATAGCAATGAAGGAGTTCTCGGCGTTCCCAAGAGCTCCAGCATTAATGAAGCCTCACCATCAGATTGTTTAGTGTCATATCCAGGACACTCGTTAGAGGGGGTCTTACCCCTCTTCAGAGATCTAGTCGGTGTATTCCACAGCCCCACCCAACAGGGCCAATAAGAGATGTAATCTCACACACACACACAATATATATATATATATATATACAGGGTGGAACGATAAAATTGTCGTCCTAAAGAAAACAACACTACAGCTTTATTTTAAAACTTTTACTGAAAAAATCAATTCAGCTAACTTAATCATGTAGTAGAGCTGACATCTATTCAATGTAGCCGCCTTCAGCCTCAACCACCGCCTCGATACAGATCCGGAACTGGGAGCATGCCTTTTCCACAAGCGCCGGCGGGAGCTCGGCGAATACTCGCCGGATGGCGACGATCAGGCTGGCTTTGGTGTTGTGGGAGGTCATGTTGATGATGTTCTTGACGTATGACCAAACGAAGTAATCCAGCGGGTTATGGTCGGGGAGGAGGGGGCATGACGGACTTGATTAGCTTGAGGTTCTTTGTCTTCTCAGTCAAGATCTGGCTTGTTTGGCGCCTGTAGGACCTACATTCAAGTCCTCCTTCACTCATGCATTCACAGTTGTGTGTGAGACGCCTAAATCTCTGGCAATCTGTTGAATAGGCCGCTGGGGAGTTTCATCAATGATTGCCTGGATCTTTTCGATGAAATCCTTGGTCCGAGTCTTCCTGTCGGTGTCCTTCCACTCCACCACCTCCAAAGGGTCGTCTGATGGGTTGAGCTGTACCCTCAAGCGTTGAACCGTCCAGATTTGCATTTTGAGGGTGCTGCTAATGGTCCTGTTGTCATAACTTGGATCGGTAGAGGGCATGAGTTGTACAGCGGCGCATCTCTGATCTCACTCGTTGAACATTGTGTCACTTTCAGAAATGATAGAAGGCTCCTATCGCTCTTGGGATTTGTACACAACTGGCCAACAAGTAGATGGTCGGCAACAACAAAAGAAAACCGGTTTTCATTAAACGGAAATGGAATCATGTCTTTTCTAGGGCGTCAATTTTATCGTTCCACCCTGTATATAATATGCAGAATCAATGATTTCTATACTAAAAAAAAGGTTCATTTTTTGACAAAAATTGGTTCGAAAGGCTGTAATTTTTGTATCAATATTTTTGTATTTATTGACCAAAAGGTAAATACCATCTCTTTGAGATTTTGCGAGCGATACTATTTGACTTGCCTCCCAAAATTTTAAACGGTGAAAACCCAAAATAATTTCTAAAAAACTTTCTCCTCCTGATTGTTTTAAATACCCTTTTTAACCAATTAGAATCAACGATAAATCATTAACGATTTTCATCTAATTTCGAACCGACCTCAATCTTATAATTAAGCGGTAAAATAGATGCATCTTCAGTAGGTTCAAGTACGCATTTAATTTCGACATCGCTAGATTATTTTTAATCGAATGAAAATATTTTCTTTACATGAAATGCTGATACTACTGTTGCTGATAAAGTTTCAGTAGTAGCCGCTTACATATTAGTACATAAACATACTTTCTCTCCCACATAATGACATACTCACTCAAAGATCTTTGACTTACTCAAAATATACCAACTAGATTTAGACATTTAACCTAGGTAAGGTAACTGGTATAGGAGAAGAAAACACTGGTTTCAAATTTGTCAAACTCCACTTAAAACTGACCTTGCGATGCATCCTGATTTTTCGGCGATGCTGGCATATATATATATATATATATAAAGAAATCTTTTAGTGGCTATTTTTAATTTGATTTCGCTAGTTTCTTTGTTTTCATCGAGAGATGTCCCCCTGCTAGATGAGGCTGGTTGATTATCATCTGTGCTCTTTTCAAAGATATGACCAGTTATTCTTTCAAAGAAGACGATACTCCAGCGGTTGCAAAAAGTTTTATACCGACACTTTTAAACTTTAAGTTTTAACTTAGTAAAAGTCAAATTTTGCTTTTTTATCTTAAAAAAAAGACTTCGGTTTTAATCTTCCATACCCTCCCCTCTCGTTTTTTATGATTAACAATAAAAACTTCTCTTAGACTTTTTCGGCTCGCAATTTTCATCGTTATCTGTCGCCTTTCGCATAGATATTGTAGGATTTGTTCAATTTTTGAATAAGTTATAATATTAAGTCAAACGCGAAAAGAAAAAAGTATGAATAAAAAAATTGTATACTTTTTGAATGTCTTTTTGTTTCTTAAGACAAGTGGAATACTTCTTATCGATTACTAAATGCATCGATATCTGTTGGCTTTGTATTCATATTCAATGATTTATTTTCTTTTTTTTTTGTTACAATGCCACCAGGTGTTTGGGGTAGGGGATTTACCAACCCCTACGTATATATATATATATATATATATATATACACACGAGGATCATTAAATAAGTTTCCAGACTTTTTTCGTATGGGCACTTTTATTGATAGTACACACATGGAACTCTAGTCCCCTTCGAAGTAATCTCCTCCGGCTGCAATGCACTTGTACCGTTCCAACAACTTCTGGGAGGCCCCATGGAAGTCCTCTTGTGTGAGCGTGTCAATGACTTTGATCAAAGCCTCTTTCATCTCCTCAGTTGTCTCATAACGACAGCCTCTGAGCTTAGGGAATAACCAAGAGTCACAGGGAGCGAGATCTGGACCATAGGGAGGGGGAGGAACTGTCTTGATGCCCATCTTGGTCAAATAGTCTGTGACAAGGACGGAGTTGTGAACTGGTGTACTGTCCTAGTGGAAATGCCACTGACCCAACGACGGAATCTCTTCCTGAACTCCCTTAAAACCTCAACATAGTAACCCTAACTCTAACCCACCTTTGGACAATCAACTCTGGTGTATTGACTTCCTTACTCCTCCCACACCTCTCATCATCTCTCACAGACTCCCTGCCTTCCTTGAATCTCTTATCCCACTCAAAAACTGATGCTCGATTCATGCAAGAAGCTCCAAAAGCAGGTTCAAATGAACAGCTACAGCAGGAATTGGAATACACCCTACTAAAGGCTGATTGTCACAGCTAGTGGATTTCAAAAATGCAATCTGGACTTGAGGACACTTTAGAAGAACGATATGCAATTAAATTCTGTTTTAAACTTGGAAAAAAGGCCACAGAAACCTATGGAATGCTTCAGACTGCTTTTGGGGCATCTTGCATGAATCGAGCATCAGTTTTTGAGTGGCATAAGAGATTCAAGGAAGCCGGGGAGTCTGTGAGGGATGATGAGAGGTGTGGGAGGAATAAGGAAGTCAATACACCAGAGTTAATTTGCCAAAGGGTTAGGGTTAGGGTTACTATGTTGAGGTTTTAAGGGAGTTCAGCATTAGATTCCGTCGGAAGAGGCCAGCACTCTTCAAATCGGGTCAGTGGTATTTCCACTAGGACAGTACAGTTCACAACTCCATCCTTGTCACAGACTATTTGACCAAGATAGGCATCAAGACAGTTCCTCAGCCTCCCTATAGTCTAGACCTTGCCCCCTGTGACTTTTGCTTATTCTCTAAGCTCAGAGGCTGTTGTTATGAGACAATTGAGGAGATGAAAGAGGCTGTGACGAAGGTCATTGACACGCTCACACAAGAGGACTTCCATGGATCCTTCCAGAAGCTGTTGGAACGGTACAACAAGTGCATTGCAGCCGGAGGAGATTACTTCGAAGGGGACTAGAATTCCATGTGTGTACTATTAATAAAAGTGCCCATACGAAAAAAGTCTGGAAACTTATTTAATGATCCTCCTATATTTTTGTTTCTTTATTTTCTTAATACAATTACAGGGGAGCTTGATCTGTTGAGCAGTAATCAGGAGAGATGGCTAGCTATGCAGACTTTGGAAGTTTCAAACTCACTGGATCCCCCAAGCATAGAACCTTGTGCCAGACTAGGTTGAGCATACCAAATATCTACGCATATGGTTTGCTTACTCTGTAAAATAGTTGTTTATGTTGTATCGGTGGCAGTAGTCGATGTTCATGCAAAAGCCATGTCTCGAATGTAGATTTTTAAAGCAGGAAGATTAACTTTGAAATTTTGGGTCAATTCATTCTAATCCCATTTTTTTTTCTTTTGCGTTGTACTAAATTTAAATATTATATATATATATAAGTTGGCGACCAAAGTCCTGCCCGACCTTCCGCTCCCCTAAATTCTCACTATAATCGACGTTTGAGTCATTGACCTTATGTCAAGTTCTGTCTGGTGGGAGGCAGTGACAAATATAGACCAGTCGAGGGCGACCCGAAGGCTCCCTTTTCATTAGCTACGACACTGAGGTGTAGGGAAGGGCGCTACTCCTATATATATATATATATATATATATATATATATGCACATGTATATAGATATATAAATACACAAATATATATACACACATATGCGTCTATATACATACCCACACAAACATAAACATTTTCGCCCATAAATAAGTACTAATAAGACTGTATTATACAGTATATCATTCTCTAGTCGTAGTATACAGTATATCATTCTCTAGTCGTAGTATACAGTATATCATTTTCTCGTCGTAGTATACAGTATATCATTCTCTAGTCGTAGTATACAGTATATCATTTTCTAGTCGTAGTATACAGTCTATCATTCTCTAGTCGTAGTATACAGTATATCATTCTCTAGTCGTAGTATACAGTATATCATTTTCTCGTCGTAGTATACAGTATATCATTCTCTAGTCGTAGTATACAGTATATCATTTTCTAGTCGTAGTATACAGTCTATCATTCTCTAGTCGTAGTATACAGTATATCATTCTCTAGTCGTAGTATACAGTATATCATTCTCTAGTCGTAGTATACAATGTATCATTCTCTAGTCCTGCTGACAGCACGTATTGCCTTGACTGTCTCGCTCTTGTTATCCGTCACTCTTCGCAAGTCTTCTAGACGGCATCCAGTGTCCACACAGAGCTGATTGATGTAAGTTTTTACAAGTCATCCAATACTGTTGTGTCCCTGGGAGAATGTCGTTTATGAGTTCATCCTTATTTTTCCAAAAGTGTCTCGCGTATCTTGCTCGTCGTACAGCAGCTGTTTTTTTAAGATACTGCACGTAGCATCCTTGAGTTCTTCCTAACTTCTTCCCTAGGCGTTTCGTTAAAGTCCGAGTGGTGTAACCATATATTAGTACTGACACAGCTACAACATTGAAGAATTCCCGTTTTATTGCATCAGACTACATTATGTAACATTATATATATATACGAAACAAATGGAAATAAATCCCATAGCATGTATATATAAAAATATGAAAAAAAAATATATATTCCGAGGATATATTTATGTATGCATGCCAACATTTAATGTTCTGTCTTTTTTTCTTTTATCAATCTTCAAAAAGTACGGACTGCAATTAAAACTACATCGGTGAAATTTCAAGATCGATCAAAAAACATATTTACAAAATCGTCCGATATTTCAAAATCGATGATGACACAAATGCGTTAATAAAACAAAATTTAGAAATCAAACCATTTTAATTTTAAAGATTCTAAAACGTTAGTTAATATTACATGATAAACAACACAGACAGATAGTTGAATCTTGAATTATTTCCAATTATAATACTATAAAAATGATCAGGGTTTTCTTTTAACTTAACTCCTTATTTAGTTAAATTAAATCTGAATAGTGACAATATTCCTTATTTAAATTCGTATTTACTTATCATTAATAAATTATGCTTACTTTCAGTCGTTTGAATATGATTTCTAATCAAAATATTTTCTAAACTAGATTTTGATTACAAACAAAACATTATTTTATTCCGTATAAAAACGAAGATAATGATAGATTTTTGAACACTTAGAATATTCGGACAATTGTCTTCATCTTCATTGTTATGCTCACAAAGTTTCGGCCGATACACCCTTCGGCCCTCTTCAGGTGTATTATGTCGAACTCGGAAGCCTACACGGCTGAAATGTTATAACAATGAAGATGAAGACAATAGTCCAAATATTCTTAAGAAATAAAAATGATTAGACTTCATCTCAAAAATCTAAGCAAAATAGTTTGGTTTTTTTTAGAAAGTGGAAATTTTGTTTTAATTCTAAACTACACACAAAGGGGTTATTTTTGAAAAAAAATTCATTCTTAATTCTTATAAAAGTTTTCGAATAAATTTTAAATCTATAAAAAAAAATAGATTATCCTTTTTGAAATAAGTTTCGAACGCTAGTTATGTCACTGTATTTTAAAATAGAACGTAATTAACAATAATAGAATCCTCAAAACTTTTTTCACGTTTCACAATAACATCACCTTGAAGATGGTTTGACAAAAATCAAAACGTTAAATGTTGGCATATAAATAAATACCTCTGAATATTTATTTTTTCATATATATATATATATATATGGAAAAACAAAATATTCAGAAGTTGTACGAATAGCGATGGACTGATATATATATACATATATATATATATATGTTCATCGTTCGTGGGAAGTCCTCTTGACTACATCCTGTATCCGCACGGAGATGATGTATGTAATTCTTTGCTAGTCGGCCAATTCTGGTGTGTCGCTGTGTTAGGATTCTATTATTTGCTAATGGAACATTATATTAGTAAAACAAATATCATTAAGTATTATTTATTACCAAACTCTTCGGCGTTGAAACTTTTGTAACAGTCCCAAAGTAAGCACATCTCTAATATTTATGCAATTCTATTTTTGGTCATAGCAGTGCTACGATTTTATTTCCCGCTTAACGAGTTTCAATACGGTAGAGTTTGATGATAAATAATAACTAATTATATTCGTTGTCCAACTGGACACATAGCGTAACGGTTATAGGCGTCTGTTCCCTAAGCTTCTAAGGAGACAATTATCTGGAGGTTGCAGGTTCAATCCTGACTCCAGGCAAGTAAAAAGAAAAGAATTAACACTTGTATCCGGTTATGGTTAACGGAATCAGAACATGTGACCCCCGTTGACTCAATAAAGGACGTAGTTCGAAATTCCGTGTCGGTTCTCGAGTTCGACAAACACCTGAAGAAGGCCGGAGGACATATCGGCCGAAACGTTATGGAAAAAACAATAAAGATAAAGACAATAGTCCGAAAACCCAAATTATATTCGTTTTGATCGTATAATATTCCACTAGAAATAATAAAAGCGTAGTGTTTTTGGTTTACGAAAAAATTAACTTTCTGATTTTAAAACTCTAGGCCCCCGATTGGTAGTATCTGTTAAAGTCCTATCTATGCGTCAGATAGAACAGTTCAACCATTTACTAATGATAAATCTATCATTATTATTAGTTATTTGAAACCATACAACTGAGTGGATATAATTTCTATTAGATAAAAAAAATTGATAAATAGAATTAATAATGTTAGATACCAATACTTGCAGCCATTTAACTGCGTGCAAACAAATGATTAATATCAAATAGAATTATTAGCGTTAGATAGGAATACTTAAAACCACCTAACTGTGTGTAAAAAATGGGCTCTAACTACTTGTTTACAAATATAGCTACCTACAAACTATTCGCTTACAAATTATTTTGACATCAAATAATCCACAGGGGTTGATATGACAAAACACTGACTAACTTATCAAGTAATAGTTTATATCAAAGTTTCTCAAATTTAGATTCACCCCTTATAACCAAATTTAATTTCCACTCAAATAAATTAAATGGATGTTCAATTACAAAACAACTAATTTATCTGTGTTTAATACAAATTATACGAGAAAAAAAATCGGTAAATTTCAATTACAAACGCACCTTTAATTCTTGAGTGATTTCTTAATGAGAAGGAAACGTTTGGTGGCCACTGAGGGGATAAAAAAATATTGAATTGCAGGTTTGTGATACCTAAAAGGTTTATTGATGCAGAGCCAAATTGTTCATTCATTTAAATGAACCATATGTTTTGAGAATGGGTTGTGTGTGAACGATATACACATTACTATTGACCATCACACCCAATTATTCATTCTGCTAGAGGTATAGGGTGTCTCAATATACATGGGACCCATGTGACTGCTAATAACTCTACTAATAAAAGGTGTCTCAATATACATGGGACCCATTTGACTGCAAATAACTACTAATAAAAGGTGTTTCAATACACATGGGACCCATGTGACGGCAAATAACTACTAATAAAGGATGTCTCAATATACATGGGACCCTTGTGACTGCTAATAACTCTACTAATAAAAGGTGTTTCAATACACATGGGACCCATGTGACTGCTAATAAATCTACAAATAAAAAGTGTTTCAATACACATAGGACCCATGTGACTGCAAATAACTACTAATAAAGGGTGTCTCAATACACATGGGACCCATGTGACTACTAAGTTTTGTATTCTTTTTTGTTTCAGATTTGAAACTAGTATACTATAACAACTATTAATCCTTGATCACAATGCCTTGGACAAGAGAGAAAAATATTTTGCATAATTACTTATTTGGAGACAAAATCGTTCAAAACTGTCTCAAAATAGATGCAACCCATTGATGTGATAATGATTTATTACTGAGACAAGAATCGAGAAAAAAAAAAAGATTGCATGTACTGGAAGCTGATATAAAAACAATTAAAAAAAACACATTGATTTGATGTTTACCTCAAAGGATACATTTGTTACTGGGAGTGTTACAGATGACCGTCATTGCACTTGTCTCAGCAATAAATCATTATCATATAAATGGGTTGCATCTATTTTGAGACACTTTGTAAAATATCTGGTAAATAGTCGACATGATCCAGCAATTTTTGTTCTCCTGTTATAAAGGGATCTATAAATGCAAACTAGTAAATTGACCCCTAGTGGACCCCAATACTTTTATTTCCTCATCCAAAATTTCATTCGCCCCCAAGGGGTCTATATGGACCATTTTGAAAATCCCAGGGTATATCCTCCTTATTTTTAGACGATTGTGTATATATGTTTTAAAGAATTTCTATCATTTAAGATGTAGAGTGTATTTTAGAAAAATCGATATTATTTCGTTACCTAATATACTTGACTAATCCTCGTGTAAAATACACCGACTGTACCTCTGCAGAGGGGTAAGACCCCCCCCTAATGAGTGTCCTGGATATGACACTAAACAATCTGATGGTGAGGTTCCAGCAGTGCTGGAGCTTTGGGGAATGCAGAGTACCCCGTCATTGCTCCCAGATCCACTCTGGCCCGGCGTGGTAGCACCTGATAGGGTCCTATCTATGGGTCAAATAGAACTGTTTACTCATGCCAAACTGAACTGTTTGAAATAGAACTGTTTTGATATTTAAACTTCGTACTTATTCTAAACTGAATTGTTTGAAATAGAACTGTTTTTGTATGCTAAACTGAGTTGCTTGAAATAGAACTGTTTTTACATTGAAACTGTACTTACGCAAAACTGAATTGTTTGAAATAGAACAGTTTTGATACTTGACTGCGTGTAAATAAAGACTATACTCATACTAAACTGAATTGTTTGAATTAGAACAGTTTGACTAAAATGAATAGCTTGAAATAGGAATATTTTTAACTATTAAACTGTGTACTTATGCTTAACTGAATTTTTTTAAATAGAACTATTTGTATAAAAATGGATTTGGCATTAAATAACCTACAAAGGTTGATATGCCATAAAACACAAACAAACAAACATTAGCCGTTAAGATTTGAGATCATTTCAACGTAAATTAGTCGGGTTATTTATTAAACGCCTTTAATAACAGTTGTAAATATGTCAACCAGATAAAAAGGAAAGATAAAAGATTCTTATCTAAGTTGATTTCTGGAGCATATGCTTATATATAGATGTTGTTTTGTTTTTGTTTGTTTTTTATTTGTTTTTTCTTTTTTTTTTTTCCTTTTTTTATGTGTTTTTTCAATGTCAAAGGTGTATTCGACCCAAGAAAATATTGTTGGATCGAGTACTTATGGTCATTCCAGTTATTACTGTTAAAGTACATACCGATTTTTAACCATAATCTGAATGTCCAGTTCATTGATTAAATGATGTTATTTACTAAACTTTGCTTACATATGGCACACGTTTTACAAGCGTTTTATACTTTCTACTAGTCGTTATTAAAATGTTCTTAGGCCAATCATATTGTTGTACTTCAATCTCCGACTGCGTTGACATCTTCCAAGACGTTGTGGTATTAGTTGTCAAGTTGTTCATTGAGTCGAGGGAATCAACGAATTTGTTGAATCTAAAATAAAAATTGAAGTTTATTACCAAAAAAATCTTTCATCGTTCTTATAGCAACTCAAAAGTCATAAATTTTCTTGAAAAGCAAAGTACGAAGCCAAAGTTTTGAATTTTTATTTTCTGTCTAGAATTTCCCTTGATAAAAGATTATGGTGTTACTAGAAGAGCTACCCGACGTTCTCCGGGTGAAAGGAATATCACTACATATAATAATAAAATATTTCATTTAAATGTATCTATTTTATGCTTTTTTTTCTTTTTTTTTTTTTTTTTTGTTAATCCTTACTAGAATTGGATCTTAATAAATCTACTAGGTGCAGAAGCAAAATTAGGAATATTTTAGTATAATAATAAACGACTCTTATAAAACAATATTGATTTTAATTTTGAAAAACAAACAACAAAATAAGAATGTAGACGCAAAACAGTAAATTTACTCAATATGGTCGCCATTTTTTTTAAATTATTGTATCAACACGTCTTCAAAACGATTTGTATGCCTGAGAACAATTTAAATGTCATATTTTTATGTCTTTTCGATAAATAAGACTTTAATATGTTTTCTGTAAAATGGAAAACACAATCGTCTGTTCCATCTGAATCGTGTACAATATGGGTAATTACTGCTTTTAATAGTTATCCCAAACTTTAATAAAAGCGTCTCTACATTCTTGATTTTTTAAAAATGTCCCTTTTACAATCCGTAAGTAATATGGTTAAGTACTGCTTACAAATAATTATCCAAAACTTCATTAATTGTGATTCTACGTCTTTTATATAGAATAAAGTATTTTAAGTTTGAATAAATTGCCAATTATTTTTACAATTAACAGGAATATTATAAATAAATGTATATTATTTTGAATACAGTGTATTTTTTCCTTTTGTAAATCATTGCTAACAACTGAAACGACTGAAAATTTTATTTAGTCCTTCGTTTATTTATTATCAAATTTTGCTGGGGTTTTATATTTCTTCATTTCAAACTTCCAAAATGTTCCCAACAGAAGAAAAAAAGAATTAGCAGATCATACAGATTTTTACTAAAGTCAACTGATTTCTTTTCTGGCAACAATTTTAATGAATTGGCAGCCGACAATAATCTTATGTATCTTTTCACTTTCTTTCCCTACTAATATCAGTAAAAAAAAAACCGAGCAAAATATTTAGGCTTAATCTAATTCGGATAAATAATTATCTTGTTTTGCAGCAATTTGGACAAATTCTTCCATTTTCTTCTCTTTTTTTTCTGGGTGGGAGGTGCCTTTAATACTTTTTTTTTTATCTTTTTATGCTTTTTACATTTTTTTAAATCTTCTGATTTATAACTTGGTTTTCTTTATCCTGTTTACTGTGAACAAATTAACTTTGCTAAATTGCT
>OY757937.1:10203544-10363544 GCA_963585895.1 Sepioteuthis lessoniana
GCTTGCTGAGATAACAGGAGTAAATGAAATGTGAACAACGAAAAGACACAAATGTGCACATAGCGTTCTTAATTTAAAAGTGTTAAGATTTTGATCCATATATACTTTCATATTTATATACAATATATATATATATATATATATATATATATATACTAGAAGACCAATGAAACCGTTGCTTTCCCAAGACGATATTGATGTATATATTTAGGAGGAAGAGAAGGATTCTTATCAACATTTCATTTGTTACTAATATTATATTGAAAGTTTGAATTATTGAAAAATGACCTTCGACACAAAACCAAACCTCCCAAAATGATTTTTCAGTAGCAAATTGAACTGAAAATAACTTGATTCTCCAAGTTAGTGCATTCTAAGTGTATTGCACTTGCAAGCAAATTTTGCTACAATGTGTCGTTTTTATAGAGTAACGATTACATACACAGTATTATCCATAAGTAAGTACACTCCTAATATTTTTTATTAGAAAAATTAAATTTAGATAGATACCAGGATTTTATTATTTCTAATGGAATATTATCAAAGCCAAACAGATATTCATCACCATCATCATTACCATCATCATCACTATCATCATCATCAAGTCTCTCTGACAGTACGGAACTGCCTTACTCTCTTTCACCATCATTACGTATCATCTCTCTCTCTCTCTCTCTCTCTCTCTCTCTCTCTCTCTCTCTCTCTCTCTCTCTCTCTCTGCGTGCGTGTGTGTGTGTGTGTGTGTTTTCCTTCACCTTTCTCTTTGTAAAAAAATGGAGAGCATGGAAGAAAGTTAGCACTGAAGTAGGGGGGGCACTTGCCTGGTCAGCAAAGACTTAAAAAAATGGTACTTGATACCGTCTTGCTATAAGGTAAGGATCGAGGGTAAATTAAAGCAATCCAGGGAATGGAGCAGCGCCCTCCTTCCACCTCGGTTGGATCAGATAAGGTCACGAAAAAAAAAAACACCTAACCCCAAATAAAAATGATAAAATTTGATAAATGAAAAAAAAAACAGGAATAAGAATGAAGATGAAGTGCTCCGAAGAGAAGAAAATGCAGTGAGGTAAATTTTTGACCGAGAGATGCTGACCGACGGAATACTATGTATTTGGCGAAAGTTGCATGGATTAGGACCTGGCTGAAAATCCCGTAAAGAGATAAGTAACTGGGAAATTAATTACCTACAAATAAACATAAGTCAGTAATATATTTATTTTTTGTTGTTTCATTTTTTTTTTTTGCGTTGGTTAGCCGATGATATTTTTTGAGGATTTATTTTTTGTTTTTATTTAATCGGCTTAAATTATCCTAGTAAAGAAAGTATACTACATACAAATATAGATCTCTTTCACACACACGCTCCCCCCCTCTCTCTCTCTCTCTCTCTCTCTCTCTATATATATATATATATATATATATATATATATATATATATATATATATATACAGAAGAATATGCTGACAATAAAGCATCAAAGGTTCATGCGAATACATCCAGTCAAGCGGAATCTCCAATATATATATATATATATATATATATATATATATATATATATATTTACCAACCCCTACCCTCGGGCAGGATATGACACAAGGTCAATTTTTATGCGGAGTTTAACTGGTTCGAATTCAGAGTTTTCCTAATCCTCGACTAGTTGCCTCACCAAGGCTGAAGAACCAAGTCTATATATATATATATATATATATATATATATATATATATATGTGTGTGTGTGTGTGTGTGTGTGTGTGTGTGTGTGTGTGTGTGTGTGTGTGTGTGTGTCCGTTTATAATCAAATTATTGGGCAGCCCTGTCAGCGCAGCTTAGAATATACAAACTGTTTCCCTCCGTAAAAGAGTAAAAAAAACAAAAGGGTGGAATTCTGTGTATGACACTAAACCGCATATGATGGCGAGGCTACAGTTCTGGAGACTCTGGAGTATGAAGTACCCCTCCATTGCAATTACTTCTAGGTTTATATAATAGATCTGTTAAAAAAGTTTGATTAGGTTTGGTTTTATGGCACATCAACCATTGTAGGTTATTTGATGCCAAATCCATTCTTATACATATAAGCAGTTCTCTTTCAAACAAAAAACAGCATACAAAAACAGTTCTGTCTCATGCTATTCAGTTTAGAATAAGTACACGATTTCAATGTCAAAAACGGTCCTGTTTCAAGCAATTCAGATTAGCATAAGTACACTGTTTAGTTCTATTTTACCCATAGATAGGACCCTATCAGGTGCTACCGGGTCAGAGTGGACCTAGGAGTGCTGGCAATGAAGGGTACTCGACATTCCCCAAAGCTCAAGTATTAATAAAGCCTCACCATCTAATTGTTTAGTGTCATATCCAAGACACTTGTTAGAGGATTCTTACTCATCTTCAGAGATTCAGTCGGTGTATTCTACAGCCCCAGCCTACTGGGCCACAGGACACTCATTAGGGAGGGGTATCACTCCTTTACAGAGATGCAGTCGCTGTATTCTGCAGCTGCTGCTGACTTGGTCAGTTAAAAAAAAGTATTCGTATTTCAAAGAACTGTGTGCAAAAAAAACTCTTAAGAAACAACTACTTAGAAAATGTAAATATGACCCTACAATGATCAAGATTCCTTACCCTATTAGCATAAAATAACGTGTTGACACGCCATAAAATTCAAACTATTAATCTGAGTATGTTTGATTTAGTTGTGTTTGTTTATTTTTTTTTTTTAGTGGGGGGTTGTAGCTGAAACTTAATTCGACGAATTAGACCATCCAGATCAATTTTAAACTAAAATGTTCCAAGCACCTTTAGGCATGAGAGGACTATCACGTGTCTCATCAACAAATACAATTAAAACACTCGTTCGGGGGGAAAAAGTTTACATCCCAGGTTTCATGAAGATTGTCTCCATATCCTTGGAGACCATAGGTAAATGTCGTATAAACGAAGAGACTACTTCATCTACAAAGACTACTTTACTTTCAAAGACTACTTTACCAATGGCTGGTTCATAGAGACTTAGTTTGGCAGCTAATCTATGGAAAGGAAAACTCTAAATTCAAACCAGCTTTACTCTACTTAAAACAGGCGTTGCGTTATATCCCACTCGTTATGGAGGGATTGGGTAAATACATTTCATATTTGCTGTACATAATGATACTCATCGAGTCATCAAACCACACCTTGTTTTGTGTTTGTTTGTTTGTTTGTCACGAGGGCTTTCCTATACTCGACAAGTGGCTTACGGCTGAGTATGATAGAAAACCCAGTGGAAAGGTTAAAAAATTCCTTGTAAGTTAGTATTCAAAGTCCTAACGGTTAACGTCGAAAAAAAATGAAATCAACGACTCGAATTTAAACCCTGGATGAGACTATTTACATCTGGAAAAGCATGAATCTATCTGTTCTTTAACTATTGGTAAATAGTAGAGCAGATTGAGTTCTTTTAGCCTTAATTAGACAAGGAGAAGGAAAAGTCTGATTCAAATAGGTTTGATCCGCTTAAAATTGATCTTCTATCACATCTTGCTCGTGGTAGAGGGGTTGAATAAATACTTACCTGTGCTTGAACAACCACAATTCGTGCTGGTGGAGAAAAGACAACTATCTCACTCACTAAGCAGGCCTAATTTATGATACCATATAAACGTGTTTATAATCAAATATATTTTCTCAAATAAAATGCCCATCTTTTAGCAAGGCGTTATTTAATGTTCATCTCTCTTGACACACGAACAGAAATCCTGACAACGAAACCGAAAGTGAAAGTGAAACCGAATGTGAAAATGAAAGTGAAAGTGATAAGAGCCAGTGACACATTTCAGAAAAGGGAGATACGTTTGACGCCAGTTTGATGACCCTCCTGCCCCAAGTTCACATGGAAAGCCGACGTGAGGACCCAGAGTCCTTCCATTTAAGGGAATGGGTAGGTTTCGGTATGGAGTGGTCCCATTCAATTGATATTTCCAAATAGAATTTCCAGGTCTCCAGAGGGACATCAGGGTGCCAATTGGTGCAGCCATGTCTGTTGTTTGCAACAGATATAGAACCAGCTGTGTTAACCTGTTTGACACCTCTGTTTACAAAACCAAGCGAAAGTGGGGCAATCTGACAGCTGATTTGACGATTTGATAATATATGTGTATTTGACAATAGATTTAACCGCAGTACTGTGCGCGTGTGTGAACCTAGTCGCTTGAGTTTGTATGTGAACGAACATGAGCGCGTACGAGTGTTGTGTGTGTGCGTACGTGTTATGCGTGCGTGCGTGCGTGCGTATAACAATTATTTAAAAAGAAAAAAAGAAAAAAGCAGTGATCCAAGAAATCATCAAGCTATTCTACTTTGTCATTGTGCACACTTCATCGTATTATTGTTGCTTTTTGATCCCAAAACACCGGCTTGATACACATTTCATTATTACTATTATTTCATTGCTAGTTTTACTCCCTCTTATTGTTTCTTTTCATCCCGGGATTAACGTTTGTGCATCTGAAGGACATTAAAAGCAGCGCAGCTCCCCAGTTAAGGAGGTGCTTTGACAAATCTTAAACACGCTGGAGTAGGTGCGCTGAATATACGGGGGAATATTTTGAAAAAAAAATAATGTTACGTTCGTTGATGATTTCTGTTATAATAAATAAAACTAATGTCTCGATATTTTTAAGACACCTAGTACACACACACACTTATATATATATATATATATATATATATATATATATATATATATATATATATATATATATATATATATATACTAGTGTATTACGCATAGATGCTTCTATATATACGTGGTGTATTCAATAAGTTTCCAGACTTTTTTTGTACAGACTTTTAACATTATCGTAGACTCTTGAAAATTCAGTTATTGCTATACATCTTGTGAGATGACTGACCAATTTTTATGATTTCAGCTTCAAATGAACAGCTACAGCAGCAATTGGAATACACCCTACTAAAGTCTGATTGTCACTGCTGGTGAATTTCAAAAATGCAATCTCGACGTGAGGACACTTTAGAAGAACGATATGCAATAAAATTCTGTTCTAAACTTGGAAAAAAGGCCACAGAAACCTATGGAATGCTTCAGACTGCTTTTGGGGCATCTTGCATGAATCGAGCATCAGTTTTTGAGTGGCATAAGAGATTCAAGGAAGGCAGGGAGTCTGTGAGATATTATGAGAGGTGTGGGAGGAGTAAGGAAGTCAATACACTACAGTTGATTGGCCAAACGGTTAGGGTTACTATGTTGAGGTTTTAAGGGAGATTCGGTCGGAAGAGGCCAGCACTCTTAAAATCGGGTCAGTGGCATTTCCACCAGGACAATGCACCAGTCCACAACTCCATCCTTGTCACAGACTATTCGACCAAGATGGGCATCAAGACAATTCCTCACCCTCCCTATAGTCCAGACCTTGCTCCCTGTGACTTTTGTTTGTTCCCTAAGCCCAGAGGCTATCCTTATGAGACAATTAAGATGAAAGAGGCTGTGATGAAAGTCATTGACACGCTCACACAAGAGGACTTCCATGGGGTCTTCCAGAAGTTTTTGGAACGGTAAAAGAAGTGTATTGCAGCCGGAGGAGATAACTTCGAAGGGTACTAAAGTTTCATGTGTGTACTATCAATAAAAGAGCCCATACGAAAAAAGTCTGGAAACTTATTTAATGATCCTCGTATATTGGCGCAGAAAGGTTTCCAGATGCTTGAAAAGATGGTAGTCGGTGGGTGGGTGAGAGATTAACACGAAAAATAGATACATCTCTTCTTTTTTTTCTTTTTTTTTTTTTTCATGTTCATGATAAGGGGTATATAATCTTCAAAATCAAATTCAGAAAGTAGTGATATAAAATAAACAAAGAGGACATTTTAATCAGTGATAATGGGAATTTCTTATACGACTATCGAAATAATGTTAGAACAGAATCTTAAATTTTCTTATTAAAATAGGACTCTATTTTCCGAACAACCTAATATATATATATATATATATATATATATATATATATATATATATATATATATATATATATATATATATATGTGGAAGTAAATAATGGAAGTAAATCTGATAGTATAAAGTTAAATTGATAAACAAAGTAATCCAAACAGAAAAAGAGTTGAATGAGAAAGAAAGTCGACGCCGTAACGTTTCGGTTCAAACAAACCATCATCAGGACTAGGAAGGACGATGTCCAGTGATGTTAAATCACCAATGGATGTTTAAAAAATACAAAATTTTTAAAAAATACAAAAACAAGGAGGAAATGCTAAATATACATGGAAAAGACACACACTCACATGCACACACACACACATATATATATATACATTCTAAATTAAATATAAAATATTAAATGAAATATTATATATATAAACTTAACATAAAAATGAAAGGGAATATTGAATCCCTACACCAAAACATATTGGAAACCTAAATAAACGATATATATATATATATATATATATATATATATATATATATATATATATATATATATATATATATATATATATATATATATATATATATATATATATATATATATTTCTCGTAAGGGAAAAATGTAAACAAACGAAAGCTACTACATAATGCTTAATAATTCCTGAACTAGTGTGGTTCGCTTGCTGGCTGAGCGGTATGATACTAAGTCTAACGTAAAGCTGGGAGAGTTTCGATCCCAACTTCAAGCGTCCAACGTGTCTAGCCACACTAAAGAGTTGTGATACAATGAGACAGCCTGCCTGTGGATGACAATATATATATATATATATATATATAACAGAATTCATACAGTATATATATATATACTACCAGTCAAAATATATGGCCATTCACAAAAATTTTTATTTCTCATCGTAAAATTCTTATTTTAGATGAAACAAGTTAAGCACCACAATTGTTTTGTTTATAAAAATCCCATCACAACAAAGCCTCTTTCACCCTTTACGGTTGGTAGGATACAGGGAATTCCAGCTCTTTCACCAAATTTTTCTCCGCGCATAAAGCATCTATTTGATCCAAAAATTACGAACTTTAATTCCAAACCGTTCTATTGTTCAGTGTTTGTGCATCTTGCCCCACTGGAGCCTTTTGACAGTGTTTTGCTTCATTAACAGTGGTTTCTTGACAGCAATTGTGACATGTAAGCCAGTTTCATAGTCTTCTTCTCATAGTGAATGTTAACACATTTTTTTTCACAACATTTGTTCCGTTGTGCATTGATATTTGGAGCAGTCAGGCTTCTGTCACGCTAGCTGGTGACTAATGAAATTGTCCTCTGCAACGGTAAAACAAGTAGTATCTCATCATCATTATCATCATCATCATGTCGTGCCGCCAGCACGGATATCCCTGACCCTCTTTCGCCACTTTTCCCTATCGTTCATCGCCTCTGGCAGGTCTTCAGGGCTACATCCCGTATCCTTACATAGCTGCTGAATGTATGTTCGAGCTGGTCGTCCTGCATTTGCCCGGCCATATGTGGGGGTCCATAGGAGTACATCACTTATGAGCTCGTCCCCGCTTCTCCAGCAGAGTCCTGTATGTCTGGTTCGTCTAACTTGGATAATTTTCGTGATGGGAGGCAGGTGGCCGTATAGTTGGTATCTTGTGGGGTGTTGGCACCAGGACTTGTTCAAGATTGCTCGCAGCATTCTTGTGTAATTGCCGTCTAGCTTCTTCTCCAGCCATTTTGTTAGCATCTATATAGTGCATCCATACAGCAGTATCGATACGACAGCTGCCATAATGTAACTATAGGAAAATGTTTTATTCATGCTCAGTACTAAAGAAGAAAAATGCTTTCAAATCAATTTTTCAAGATATCTAAAGTCAAATTTACCGAGTAAGACTTGTATTTAGTATAATAACTAAAAACATTGTGGTGTTTAACTTGTTTCATTAAAATTAACACTTTTAGGATGAGAAATGAAAGATTTTGAGGGTTGCCAAATACTTCTGGTTGATAGTATATATATATATATATATGTGTGTGTGTGTGTGTGTGTGTGTGTGTGTGTGTGTGTGTGTGTGTGTGTGTGTGTGTTGTATAGCCGTGATACAACTATACGTATACATATACATGCAGAAACAAAATCAACAATAATGACGAACGAACACACTTCTTTAGAAAAATATACCTCTCACACTTTATGCGAAAGGGTTGCGAAAGGGTTGTGTGTGAGCGGTGAGTTGGAGACTTGACAGACATATTGACCCCAAGTTCCTCAGTCTTTAGCAGCACTTCTTTCTCATTCTGCTGGCTGCTCAACCGGGGGTTCCTGAGGGCCCAGTCCTCTGCTAGAAGCTGGTTCTCACTGCCTCGAACTGCCACTCGAACTTCTACTGCAACTGACTCCAACTAACTCAACTCTCCGTGGCATCGGGTTATATCATTATTTGACATCCACCTGCTTCCTGTGAGCGTCGCATTTGCACCGAATTCAACCCGTCCACGGTCAAGGTTATATCTTGATATCTTCGACCGGATGCACCTGTTATTTACACTGGTGCATCTCTTAATTGACAGCTCGGCCGAGGGTCAATATGCAATATATATATATATATATTTATATGGAGAAATGGTAGATTTTCGTAAAGCGGACAAGATGCTAAAAATAAGTGGATAAACCAAACACAACGGGTTTAGTAGTAATATTAGCAGCCTGAAAAAGTTCTTCTTTGAATAAAGAACGAAATATTACTACTAGACCAGTTGTAAGTGTTTGGTTTATCCACTTTTTCACTTATCTTTATCATATATATATATATATATATATATATATATATATAGGTAATATTCGGTCAGGTTAAAAAGTTTGGAGTAATTCCCTCAGGACAAAAAAATCATTCAATAGCTGAACATTTAAATTTTCCTGGTAGAGAGCTCAATGTAATTTATTACAGAGCAATATTTCTTTAAGAAAAAAAAACCAAAGACCGGTTAAGTCATGATTATAAATTTATTTCGGTCCTGTATTTTCAGTTTCTGGTGTGAACGGTACATGCGAATTTATATAAAGAGACTAATAAAATCATAGGTAAAAAGAGAGGGAACTATTCTAAAATAATAAAATAGCGAGGACCCTTTCGTCTGGCACTTGTCAAGCTAGTCACCGGAAAATTTCTAAAAACGGGGTTTGAATTAATTAATAGGATTAAGAAGACGAGGGGAGAAAAAAAATCAAGTCACCCCAGTCTCCAACAGTTCCCCAAAAATATTCAAAATATGAGTACTTAACTGTCTGCACAGAGGGTGGGGGTTTATGGCAATATAAATCGCCTCCAAGACTCTAAGGTGAATTTTGTCTCTGGCTCTGTGCAGAACAGAGAAGCAGTCATCTTCATAGTTAGTCCTGCAACTATTTATGGTAAGCAAATGCTCACCAATAGCCGAATCCATTGTCTGAGAGTGGCCGGACGTTTGTCGGCCTTTTGATAAAATAACTCTGAGTACTATGCTGTTGACAAGTTCTGCCTATATATGTCAAACTACATCGACATACAAATCTATATATTAACATACTTTGTTTAAAGATACTCAACTTGTCCTTATATGTAGAATTAAAGGCTGTCCTTGTAGTGAATATTGGTCTTAAATTGACAGCATGATAACAGCGATACACAGAAGAGGCAATTCTCTGCAAAAAACTGGCTAGCAGAACCAACCCAATATATATATATATATACTTTTTTTTTTTCTTTAAGAAAAACAACAAACCGGTCACATTAGAATTATAAATTTATTTCCATCCTGTTACGCATTTTTGAAAATTTCAAAAACACGAAAAACATTTAACAGGACTTCTTCAGATCCTTTGGATAGAATAAAACTATATATATCGTGTATATTGGGATAGAAAATTATTATTCATACAATTTTGGATAAAGATCACGGAATTTTCATTTCTTATGTTTTTTCTCTAGCTTTTACGCTTGTTTATTTATGTCAAGGAAACATACGGTGCCTTCCTAAATTTACTTCTATCCAAAAGTCAAACGACTTACATTCTGTTCCAAAATGCTTTCAATCATATCAATTAATCAGATATATAAGGGGATATTTTTAGAAGGAATTTTTGTTTTTTTTTGTTTTTTTTTTTACTATTCGGATGCGATATCTATTTGATTGGAAGAGTTTATTATTGGTGAGGGGGTGGGAGTGCTTTAGTTGGCATGTAAGTCGTTAAAGATGTTTATTATATTAGTTTCAGTGTTGAATGTTATTTTTTTCATGTTTAGTTGTTTATCTTTTAATACTGATGGTAACGAGTAATTGTAGGCGATTTTTCTTGTTTTTATTTATAATTTTGGTGTTATTGGTGTGGACTTTTCCGATTACAGCAGATGTGAATTTAACTTTGTTATTAAAATATCTTGTAGTTATAAGTCGTTTTATGGCACTAGTGTCAGAGAGGTGGTATGTAATACGACGAGAAAGGGTGGTTGTTGTATGACCAACGAAAGTATTAAAGGTTCTCTATCAATTGGGTCCTGATGCTAAGAAACTAGCAAGAAAGTATTAAAAAAACATATCACAAGAAAGGAAAGTTTGGTTTAGTTTGGTTAGGTTTGGTTCGGTTTTATGGTATATCAACCATTATAGGTTATTTAATGCCAAATCCATTTTATACAGTTCTATTTCAAACAATTCATTTTGGCATAAGTCCACAGTTTAAATGTCAAAAGCAGTTCTATTTCAAGCTATTCACTTTAGTTAACAAAGTTAAATGGTTCCAAGTATTGCTATGCATAACTAACAATTCGATTAAACATCAGTCATTTATTTACTTACAGTTAACTGTAAAAACAGTTCAATTTCAAACAATTCACTTTCGGATAAGTATGCACTTTAAAAGTCAAAACAGTTCTATTTCGAACAATTCAGTTTAACACAAGTAGACAGTTTAATTTTATTCAACCCATAGATAGGACCGTACAAGGTGCTACTACTCCGGGACAGAGTGTACCTGGGAGCGATGGTAATGAAGAGGTACCCGCATTCCCCAAAACTCCAGCATTACTGGAGTCTCGCCATCTGATTGTTTAGTGTCATATCCAGGACACTCGTTAGAGGATTCTTACTCCTCTACACAGATGCAGTTGGTGTATTCTACAGCCCCAGTCGACTGGACCGGGAAAATTATGTGAACCACTTATCTTTCCTTTCTTATATGTCAATAGATCAAATGAAAGAATATGGATTTACACTGAAAAGGGCAAGAAGCAGACAATACCACTCACAAACTATAACAGACGCAGACTACGCAGATGACATAGGGTTTCTGGCAAATACACCTACCCAAGCCGAATCCCTGCCGCATGGTCTCGGTAACATAGCCATATACGGATATGTGAAACGTACATAGAATGTTCATAACATATATACATAGAACATAGGAATCCCGAAACACGAAAAATACTTACGACCTCTTAGTTCTGGTACAAAACCTTTTATTACCTTTGAGTTAAAGGTTTCGACATAAGGAGAGAGGCACAATCTTTCTATGCTGGCTTTTCCATCTCCCCCCCCCCCGCGCCATCACGTGCGCACCCGCCACAAGGCCACTGGCCTGGCTTCGGCGAGCTAGCGAAAGTCAACCGTCTTCTTCCGAGCCAGGAACTCAACTCAACTAACTGACTTTTTTCAAATCCCCCAAAATCCTCCGCGCACGCTTCCAGTGCATGACGTCATTCACATCCCCAAGTCCTATGTGGGATTTTTATTTTAACAGCTGAGAACGACACATCCTCCCCGCACGCGCGTCAACACCTGTGCCCAAGTTTGCACCTAACTAATCCATGTGCTGAGCTGAAAGGTTCCCAGCCTAACTCAACGCAAAGGCAAGATATATAAAACGAAATCCCTCGGCCATTATATTATATCTCGAGCAGGCAGCAGGTGGCATGGGTCTCCATATCAATGCAAACAAAACGGAGTATATATGTTTTAATCAAAAAGGAGACATCTCTACACTAAATGGTTGCTCTCTGAAATTAGTAGATACGTTCAACTACCTCGGAAACAGTGTCTCATCTACTGAAAATAACATCAATAAGCGACAACTGAAGGCATGGACTGCTATCGATAGGTTGTTGATCATATGGGAGTCAAACCGATCCGATCAAATAAAACGCAGTTTGTTTTTTACGAGCAGCGCTCGTGTCGATTCTACGGTATAGTTACACCACTTGGACGTTGACTAAGTGTATAGAGAAAAAGCTAGACGATGATTGCAAAAGAATTTTACGAGTCATGTTGAACAAATCCTGGAAGCAACATCCCACAAAGCAGTAGCTGTACGGCCACCTAATTCCCATCTCTAAAACCATCCAAATAAGACGGAATCGACATGCGGGATACTGTTGGAGAAGTAAGAACGCACTCATATTCGACGTTCTCCTATGGACACTTTCACACGGACGTGCAAGTGTTTGATGACCAAGTAGAACTTATCTACAACAACTCCGTACGGACATAGGATGTAGTCTAGAAGACCTTCTGGAAGCGATGGATGATAGAAACGAATGGCGAAAGAGAGTCAGGGAAATCCGTGCTAGCTGCTCTGATGAAGGAATTTTCGGCCGCCGCTCGCATAATGCAAAGCTCTTCGAAAGAATTGAGCACCCTGGTGGCCGAGAGGGTATAAAAATATACACAAACGGACGCTGCTGCTGCTACATAAAGACCTTATAATTCCCTTAGCCAACGTGGTACACTTGTTGGCCGAGCGGTCTGATACTTAGTCTAACGTAAAGTTGGATGGATTTCGATCCCGGCTTCAAGCGTTCAACGTGTCTTGCCACACTGAAGAGTTCTGGTAGAACGATACAGTCTGTCTGTGGATGACAATATATATATATATATATATATATACATATATATACTAGCGTGCGTATATATATGTATATATACATGCTTCTATGTATACATATATAGATATAACTGCTTTTATAGGAACGTACATACAAGCATGATAATACATACATGCATATATATATATATGTGTGTGTGTGTGTGTGTGTGTGTACACGCATATTTCATACACGTAATACATACATGTATATGTATGTATGTATGTATGTATGTATACGCATATTTCATTCGTCTCTAAATCACACATTCCTGAACTAAATAAAGCAAAAAAAATGTCATTAAAATTCTGATCACAAGAATCGCTTCTCAATTCGAAAAAAAATACCACACGCGATGAAAATCTCTAATATTCAAAAATTTCTATTTTTATTTCATTTTTTTTTTTTTCTTTATTCTATTCATGATTTCTTTCTTTAGCCATCTTCACCTCCTTCCAATTCAAGATGGGAGAAAAAATAATTTCCTCACTACTTTATAGACTAGGAACAATCGGTAAATCAAAATCTGACCTAAATTATGATAAAACTAGCAAGAGTACAGATGTTGCCCAGCTTCCCATATCTGAATTAAACTGGAGTATACCCTTTATATATATTTATCCGAATTTATGTTTGGATAGAGAGCTTCAATGCTGAAGAGTTTGGTGATAAATAATAGCTAATGATATCTGTTTTGATTGTATAATGCTTCGCTAGAAATGAGAAAATCTTGATATCGTTGTTATATATATATATATATATATATATATATATATATTCTTTAAGAAAAACAACAAACCGGTCACATTAGGATTATAAATTTATTTCTATCCTGTTACGTGTTTTCGAAAATTTAAAAAACACGAAAAAAATTTAACAGGACTTCTTCAGATGCTATGGATAAAAAATAGAATAGACACAGAAAAAGGTGGGAGGGGATAGAAGAGGGGTGAAGAGTTATCTCCTCATTTAGCCCACTTCCGTTTTTATTTTAATTTCAGTTAGAAATGTAGTAAATTTATTTTTAAAAATTCTTATTTTTTATTTTCATTTTTAAAATTCTAATTACATTTTGACTTAAACTACAGATTTAATATTAAATTAGATTTTAAACTTTATTCAATAACTTTACGTAATGATACAGTAATAATTATATTTAATTAAAACCAAGATTTAATTAATTTTAATTTATTTTAAAATTTCAAAACTATTTAAAACCTATTAATCAGTTACACTTTTTATGAGTAGTACGTATATACGATATGTTTTTTCACAATTTTCTATCTAACATTTTATTTTATTTATTCATTTACATTAATTCTCAGTTTAACTCTATGCTTCTTTTAAAAAAAAACTTTTTTAAGTTAATTATCTATAGTTTAAATTTAGCCCTATGTCTACACGTAGCTATTAATTCACTTCTCTTATTTAATAATTTTTTCGGCTCTGGAAAAAGCAAAATGTGCATTTTTTCTTCTAAACACAGATTGCATCTACTGTCAAAAGACTTAGGAGTATTTGATCTTTTTAACACGGACCATTGAATGTCCGGGGTTAAACCTTTATTTTTCAAACCCCCAAAATGCTTAGATAGAGCAATTTGATTTTTTAGAGAAGTTTGAATATATATATATATATATATATATATATATATATATATATATATATATATATATATCAAAATCCGACAGTATGAAGACAGCAGCAAAACAATACAAATAGGTGACACGTTCTTATGACTTTTGAATTATGAACGCTATGTGCACGTTTGTATATTTTCGTAGTATACTTTTCACTTGCACCTGTTATCTCGACAAGCATCCATCGCTATGTGAACTATTCTGATATCCAAGTCCTGATGATGGTTACTGAAACCGAAACGTTCAACGTCGACTTTACATCATAATAAAATCACCTATTTGGATTATGTTTTTCTGCTATCTTTATATATATATATATATATATATATATATATATATATATATATATATATATATGTAAAGGAGTCCAGCAGTGTGGAGAAAATAGAAAAACAAAGTAATCCAAAAGTGATGAATTTATTACGAAGGAAAGTCGTCGTTATGTAATGTAATGGCCGAGGGATTTCGTTTCATGCCTTTGGGTTTAGTTAGGCTGAGAACCTTTCGGCTCTGTGCATGGCTTACTTAGATACAACATTAACACAGGTGTACACGCCCGCGCGTGGGAAGAGCGGACGTGTCACTCAGAGATGTCACAATAGCCCGAGATGGGAAACAGTTTTACCGAGTGCGAGTGACGTCACGCACCGGAAGCGCGCGGAAGATTTTGGGAATTTGAAGAAAGTTAGTAGTAGAGTTGATACCTGCCTCGGGAGAAGACGTTTGGCTTTCGCTGGCTCGCGGAGGCCTTGCGGCAGGTGTCGCACGAGATGCAGGGGGGCGGAAGATGAAAAAGCCAGAATAGAAAGAATGTGTATCTCTCTTCCTTATGTCGAAGAACGTTTAAACTCAAAGGTAATAAAAAGTTTCCTACCTGAACTGAGATGTCGTTACGTGTTTTTCGTGTTTCGAGATTCCTATGTTCTATCTTTATGGACATTCGATGTACGTTTCACACATAGCCATATCATGGCTATGGTACAGTTAAACTGTTTTGGTTTTAATGAACGTTCATCAGGACTTCAAGACAGTGAAAAATGTGTTGATAGAACAACGATAGATGTTTAATAAAAGTAAAATTATCGATTTTATTTAACTTGTAAGGATGACCAAATACTTTTTAGTTTATTTAATTTAACCAAAACATTTTAACGTTGACTGTCTTTCGTAATAAATTCATCCCTTTTGAATTACTTTGTTTTTCTATTCTCTCTCTCTCTCTATATATATATATATATATATACGAGGATCATTAAATAAGTTTCCAGACGTTTTTCGTATGGGCACTTTTATTGATAATAAACACATGAAACTCTAGTCCCCTTCGAAGTAACCTCCTCCGGTTGCAATGCACTGGTTGTACCGTTCCAACAACTTCCGGAAGCCCCCATGGAAGTCCTCTTGTGTGAGTGTGTCAATGACTTTCGTCACAGCCTCTTTCATCTCCTCAATTGTCTCATAACGACAGCCTCTGAGCTTAGGGAATAATCAAAAGTCACAGGGAGCAAGGTCTGAACTATAGGGAGGGTGAGGAACTGTCTTGATGCCCATCTTGGTGAAATAGTCTGTGACAAGGATGGAGTTGTGGACTGGTGCATTGTCCTAATGGAAATGCCACAGACCCGATTTGAATCTCTTCCTGAACTCCCTTCAAACTTCAACATAGTAACCCTAACCCTAACCGTTTGGCCAATCAACTGTGGTGTATTGACTTCCTTACTCATCCCACACCTCTTATCATCCCTCACAGACTCCTTGCCTTCCTTGAATCTCTTATGCCACTCAAAAACTGATGCTCGATTCATGCAAGATGGTCGAAAAGCAGTCTGAAGCATTCCATACGTTTCTGTGGCATTTTTTCCAAGTTTAGAACACAATTTTATTGCATATCGTTCTTCTAAACTGTCCTCACGTCCAGATTGCATTTTTGCAATTCACCAGCTGTGAAAATCAGGTTTTAGTAGGGTGCATTCCAATTGCTACTGTAGCTGTTCATTTGAAGCTGAAATCATAAAAATTGGTCAGTCATCTCATAACATGTATAGCAATAAGATAATGAATTTTCAAGAGTCTACGACAATTTTAAATGCCTGTACAAAAAAAGGTCTGGAAACCTATTAAATACACCACGTATATATATTTGTGTGTGTATGTGATTAAATAAGACTACTCTAGCGATGATCTGTTCAAGTCTTCCTAAGAGTCATTTGACTTTTAGATGGAATGAATTTAGGAAGGCGTCGTACGTTTCCCAAACACTTTCAGCTCCAAGTGGAGGTATCTTCGGGTGAGCTAATAATGAAATGACAAACGAAATGATGTGTCTTATACATTTGAATAAAATTTAGGAGGAAAAACAAGTTGGAGAGGAATTTATGGAATAAAAAAATTAATTAAAAGAGGAACCACTGCCAGGAATTGTGCAAAAACATTTCAGAATTTGGCATCTATATTCGAAGTTGATTTGCTGAAATGAAGGTTTGTGTTCTAGAGTTTCAAACGACTTAACACAGAGAACTTCAAAACGATTTTTTATAGAAAGCTTCACAACAAATTTATATAGAGAGCTTCAAATAATTTTATATGGAGAGCTTCACAACAACTTTATATAGAGAGCTTCAAATAGTTTTATATGGAGAGCTTCACAACAACTTTATATAGAGAGCTTCAAATGATTTTATATGGAGAGCTTCACAACAACTTTATATAGAGAGCTTCAAATAATTTTATATGGAGAGCTTCACAACAACTTTATATAGAGAGCTTCAAATAATTTTATATGGAGAGCTTTACAACAACTTTATATAGAGAGCTTCAAAAAATTTTATATGGAGAGCTTCACAACAACTTTATAGAGAGAGCTTCAAATAATTTTATATGGAGAGCTTCACAACGACTTTATATAGAGAGCTTCAAATAATTTTATATGGAGAGCTTCACAACAACTTTATATAGAGAGCTTCAAATAATTTTATATGGAGAGCTTTACAACAACTTTATATAGAGAGCTTCAAATAATTTTATATGGAGAGCTTCACAACAACTTTATAGAGAGAGCTTCAAATAATTTTATATGGAGAGCTTCACAACGACTTTATATAGAGAGCTTCAAATAATTTTATATGGAGAGCTTCACAACAACTTTATAGAGAGAGCTTCAAATAATTTTATATGGAGAGCTTCACAACAACTTTATATAGAGAGCTTCAAATAATTTTATATGGAGAGCTTCACAACGACTTTATATAGAGAGCTTCAAATAATTTTATATGGAGAGCTTCACAACGACTTTATTTAGAGAGCGTCAAATAATTTTATATGGAGAGCTTCACAACGACTTTATATAGAGAGCTTCAAATAATTTTATATGAAGAGCTTCACAACGACTTTATAGAGAGAGCTTCAAATAATTTTATATGGAGAGCTTCACAACGACTTTATATAGAGAGCTTCAAATAATTTTATATGGAGAGCTTCACAACGACTTTATAGAGAGAGCTTCAAATAATTTTATATGGAGAGCTTCACAACGACTTTATATAGAGAGCTTCAAATAATTTTATATGGAGAGCTTCACAACGACTTTATAGAGAGAGCTTCAAATAATTTTATATGGAGAGCTTCACAACGACTTTATATAGAGAGCTTCAAATAATTTTATATGGAGAGCTTCACAACGACTTTATAGAGAGAGCTTCAAATAATTTTATATGGAGAGCTTCACAACGACTTTATATAGAGAGCTTCAAATAATTTTATATGGAGAGCTTCACAACAACTTTATATAGAGAGCTTCAAATAATTTTATATGGAGAGCTTCACAACGACTTTATAGAGAGAGCTTCAAATAATTTTATATGGAGAGCTTCACAACGACTTTATAGAGAGAGCTTCAAATAATTTTATATGGAGAGCTTCACAACGACTTTATATAGAGAGCTTCAAATAATTTTATATGGAGAGCTTCACAAAAACTTTATATAGAGAGCTTCAAATAATTTTATATGGAGAGCTTCACAACGACTTTATAGAGAGAGCTTCAAATAATTTTATATGGAGAGCTTCACAACGACTTTATTTAGAGAGCGTCAAATAATTTTATATGGAGAGCTTCACAACGACTTTATAGAGAGAGCTTCAAATAATTTTATATGGAGAGCTTCACAACGACTTTATATAGAGAGCTTCAAATAATTTTATATGGAGAGCTTCACAACGACTTTATAGAGAGAGCTTCAAATAATTTTATATGGAGAGCTTCACAACGACTTTATATAGAGAGCTTCAAATAATTTTATATGGAGAGCTTCACAACGACTTTATAGAGAGAGCTTCAAATAATTTTATATGGAGAGCTTCACAACGACTTTATATAGAGAGCTTCAAATAATTTTATATGGAGAGCTTCACAACAACTTTATATAGAGAGCTTCAAATAATTTTATATGGAGAGCTTCACAACGACTTTATAGAGAGAGCTTCAAATAATTTTATATGGAGAGCTTCACAACGACTTTATAGAGAGAGCTTCAAATAATTTTATATGGAGAGCTTCACAACGACTTTATATAGAGAGCTTCAAATAATTTTATATGGAGAGCTTCACAACAACTTTATATAGAGAGCTTCAAATAATTTTATATGGAGAGCTTCACAACTACTTTATAGAGAGAGCTTCAAATAATTTTATATGGAGAGCTTCACAATGACTTTATAGAGAGAGCTTCAAATAATTTTATATGGAGAGCTTCACAACAACTTTATATAGAGAGCTTCAAATAATTTTATATGGAGAGCTTCACAACGACTTTATAGAGAGAGCTTCAAATAATTTTATATGGAGAGCTTCACAACGACTTTATAGAGAGAGCTTCAAATAATTTTATATGAAGAGCTTCACAACGACTTTATAGAGAGAGCTTCAAATAATTTTATATGGCGAGCTTCACAACAACTTTATATAGAGAGCTTCAAATAATTTTATATGGAGAGCTTCACAACGACTTTATTTAGAGAGCGTCAAATAATTTTATATGGAGAGCTTCACAACGACTTTATATAGAGAGCTTCAAATAATTTTATATGGAGAGCTTCACAACGACTTTATAGAGAGAGCTTCAAATAATTTTATATGGAGAGCTTCACAACGACTTTATTTAGAGAGCGTCAAATAATTTTATATGGAGAGCTTCACAACGACTTTATAGAGAGAGCTTCAAATAATTTTATATGGAGAGCTTCACAACGACTTTATAGAGAGAGCTTCAAATAATTTTATATGGAGAGCTTCACAACAACTTTATATAGAGAGCTTCAAATAATTTTATATGGAGAGCTTCACAACGACTTTATAGAGAGAGCTTCAAATAATTTTATATGGAGAGCTTCACAACGACTTTATAGAGAGAGCTTCAAATAATTTTATATGGAGAGCTTCACAACGACTTTATAGAGAGAGCTTCAAATAATTTTATATGGAGAGCTTCACAACGACTTTATAGAGAGAGCTTCAAATAATTTTATATGGAGAGCTTCACAACAACTTTATATAGAGAGCTTCAAATAATTTTATATGGAGAGCTTCACAACGACTTTATAGAGAGAGCTTCAAACTACTTAAACAAAAACTTGAACGGATAAACGATCACTGTATACCGATCAAACATGTTTAAAAGAGAAAATGCGGCCAATATACATAT
Source organism: Sepioteuthis lessoniana (assembly GCA_963585895.1). Lineage (NCBI taxonomy): Eukaryota > Metazoa > Mollusca > Cephalopoda > Myopsida > Loliginidae > Sepioteuthis > Sepioteuthis lessoniana. Next base: position 10,223,738 of record OY757937.1, read on the forward strand.
ATATATACAAATACGTATGAGAGAAAATGAAATGAATCAGATAAAATATATGTAGAAAAAGATAAACGGACGAAAGATATATATTTGGTGTAGTTCATGATTTTTTTTTTTATATATTTATTCATTTATTCCTTTTTGCCAACAGGTGTTTCGACTCCAAATTTGCCAGTATACTAAAAATTTCCATTAAAATTATTTTAAGAATGAAAATAAAATAAAAAGATGTTGACAGAAAAAATATTCATTCAAGTCAAAGGCCATTAACAGCACTGAATGTTTTTGTTTTACGAAAACAAGAAACACTGAAAAGATATATTCGAAATTGATCTCAATTTTAAATGTCTACGAAAAGGCTACGGCTATAAATAGATGCTGAAATATTTTAGCATCCCTTTTGCTAAAGAAGGTGATATTTTATAAAATTTTTGTCTTTGTAGAATTGTATCAAAAGGAAATATAGAACAGGTGATGTATATTGACCTCAGACCCGGCCGGGCTGTCAAAATAGGAAATGCACCTGTGTAAATAACAGGTGCATCCGGTCGAGGAATATCAGAATATAACCTTGACTGTGGACCGGTTGAGTGAGCGCGATTTGTGACGCCCACAAGAAGAAGGTGGGTATCGAACTATTATATAACTCGGTGCACAGGAAGTTCAATCAGTTGAGTAGTACGTATATACGATATGTTTTTTCACAATTTTCTATCTAACATTTTATTTTATTTATTCATTTACATTAATTCTCAGTTTAACTCTATGCTTCTTTTAAAAAAAACTTTTTTAAGTTAATTATCTATAGTTTAAATTTAGCCCTATGTCTACACGTAGCTATTAATTCACTTCTCTTATTTAATAATTTTTTCGGCTCTGGAAAAAGCAAAACGTGCATTTTTTCTTCTAAACACAGATTGCATCTACTGTCAAAAGACTTTGGAGTATTTGATCTTTTCAATATGGACCATTGAATGTCAGGGGTTAAACCTTTATTTTTCAAACCCCAAAAATGCTTAGATAGAGCAATTTGATTTTTTGAGCAGTTTGAATATATATATATATATATATATATATATATATATATATATATATATATATATATATATATATATATCAAAATCCGACAGTATGAAGACAGCAGCAAAACAATACAAATAGGTGACACGTTCTTATGACTTTTGAATTATGAACGCTATGTGCACGTTTGTATATTTTCGTAGTATACTTTTCACTTGCACCTGTTATCTCGACAAGCATCCATCGCTATGTGAACTATTCTGATATCCAAGTCCTGATGATGGTTACTGAAACCGAAACGTTCAACGTCGACTTTACATCATAATAAAATCACCTATTTGGATTATGTTTTTCTGCTATCTTTATATATATATATATATATATATATTATGTAAAGGAGTCCAGCAGTGTGGAGAAAATAGAAAAACAAAGTAATCCAAAAGTGATGAATTTATTACGAAGGAAAGTCGTCGTTATGTAATGTAATGGCCGAGGGATTTCGTTTCATGCCTTTGGGTTTAGTTAGGCTGAGAACCTTTCGGCTCTGTGCATGGCTTACTTAGATACAACATTAACACAGGTGTACACGCCCGCGCGTGGGAAGAGCGGACGTGTCACTCAGAGATGTCACAATAGCCCGAGATGGGAAACAGTTTTACCGAGTGCGAGTGACGTCACGCACCGGAAGCGCGCGGAAGATTTTGGGAATTTGAAGAAAGTTAGTAGTAGAGTTGATACCTGCCTCGGGAGAAGACGTTTGGCTTTCGCTGGCTCGCGGAGGCCTTGCGGCAGGTGTCGCACGAGATGCAGGGGGGCGGAAGATGAAAAAGCCAGAAGAGAAAGAATGTGTATCTCTCTTCCTTATGTCGAAGAACGTTTAAACTCAAAGGTAATAAAAAGTTTCCTACCTGAACTGAGATGTCGTTACGTGTTTTTCGTGTTTCGAGATTCCTATGTTCTATCTTTATGGACATTCGATGTACGTTTCACACATAGCCATATCATGGCTATGGTACAGTTAAACTGTTTTGGTTTTAATGAACGTTCATCAGGACTTCAAGACAGTGAAAAATGTGTTGATAGAACAACGATAGATGTTTAATAAAAGTAAAATTATCTATTTTATTTAACTTGTAAGGATGACCAAATACTTTTTAGTTTATTTAATTTAACCAAAACATTTTAACGTTGACTGTCTTTCGTAATAAATTCATCCCTTTTGAATTACTTTGTTTTTCTATTCTCTCTCTCTCTATATATATATATATATATATACATATACGAGGATCATTAAATAAGTTTCCAGACGTTTTTCGTATGGGCACTTTTATTGATAATAAACACATGAAACTCTAGTCCCCTTCGAAGTAACCTCCTCCGGTTGCAATGCACTGGTTGTACCGTTCCAACAACTTCCGGAAGCCCCCATGGAAGTCCTCTTGTGTGAGTGTGTCAATGACTTTCGTCACAGCCTCTTTCATCTCCTCAATTGTCTCATAACGACAGCCTCTGAGCTTAGGGAATAATCAAAAGTCACAGGGAGCAAGGTCTGAACTATAGGGAGGGTGAGGAACTGTCTTGATGCCCATCTTGGTGAAATAGTCTGTGACAAGGATGGAGTTGTGGACTGGTGCATTGTCCTAATGGAAATGCCACAGACCCGATTTGAATCTCTTCCTGAACTCCCTTCAAACTTCAACATAGTAACCCTAACCCTAACCGTTTGGCCAATCAACTGTGGTGTATTGACTTCCTTACTCATCCCACACCTCTTATCATCCCTCACAGACTCCTTGCCTTCCTTGAATCTCTTATGCCACTCAAAAACTGATGCTCGATTCATGCAAGATGGTCGAAAAGCAGTCTGAAGCATTCCATACGTTTCTGTGGCATTTTTTCCAAGTTTAGAACACAATTTTATTGCATATCGTTCTTCTAAACTGTCCTCACGTCCAGATTGCATTTTTGCAATTCACCAGCTGTGAAAATCAGGTTTTAGTAGGGTGCATTCCAATTGCTACTGTAGCTGTTCATTTGAAGCTGAAATCATAAAAATTGGTCAGTCATCTCATAACATGTATAGCAATAAGATAATGAATTTTCAAGAGTCTACGACAATTTTAAATGCCTGTACAAAAAAAGGTCTGGAAACCTATTAAATACACCACGTATATATATTTGTGTGTGTATGTGATTAAATAAGACTACTCTAGCGATGATCTGTTCAAGTCTTCCTAAGAGTCATTTGACTTTTAGATGGAATGAATTTAGGAAGGCGTCGTACGTTTCCCAAACACTTTCAGCTCCAAGTGGAGGTATCTTCGGGTGAGCTAATAATGAAATGACAAACGAAATGATGTGTCTTATACATTTGAATAAAATTTAGGAGGAAAAACAAGTTGGAGAGGAATTTATGGAATAAAAAAATTAATTAAAAGAGGAACCACTGCCAGGAATTGTGCAAAAACATTTCAGAATTTGGCATCTATATTCGAAGTTGATTTGCTGAAATGAAGGTTTGTGTTCTAGAGTTTCAAACGACTTAACACAGAGAACTTCAAAACGATTTTTTATAGAAAGCTTCACAACAAATTTATATAGAGAGCTTCAAATAGTTTTATATGGAGAGCTTCACAACAACTTTATATAGAGAGCTTCAAATGATTTTATATGGAGAGCTTCACAACAACTTTATATAGAGAGCTTCAAATAATTTTATATGGAGAGCTTCACAACGACTTTATATAGAGAGAGCTTCAAATAATTTTATATGGAGAGCTTTACAACAACTTTATATAGAGAGCTTCAAAAAATTTTATATGGAGAGCTTCACAACAACTTTATAGAGAGAGCTTCAAATAATTTTATATGGAGAGCTTCACAACGACTTTATATAGAGAGCTTCAAATAATTTTATATGGAGAGCTTCACAACAACTTTATATAGAGAGCTTCAAATAATTTTATATGGAGAGCTTTACAACAACTTTATATAGAGAGCTTCAAATAATTTTATATGGAGAGCTTCACAACAACTTTATAGAGAGAGCTTCAAATAATTTTATATGGAGAGCTTCACAACGACTTTATATAGAGAGCTTCAAATAATTTTATATGGAGAGCTTCACAACAACTTTATATAGAGAGCTTCAAATAATTTTATATGGAGAGCTTCACAACAACTTTATATAGAGAGCTTCAAATAATTTTATATGGAGAGCTTCACAACGACTTTATATAGAGAGCTTCAAATAATTTTATATGGAGAGCTTCACAACGACTTTATTTAGAGAGCGTCAAATAATTTTATATGGAGAGCTTCACAACGACTTTATATAGAGAGCTTCAAATAATTTTATATGGAGAGCTTCACAACGACTTTATAGAGAGAGCTTCAAATAATTTTATATGGAGAGCTTCACAACGACTTTATATAGAGAGAGCTTCAAATAATTTTATATGGAGAGCTTCACAACGACTTTATAGAGAGAGCTTCAAATAATTTTATATGGAGAGCTTCACAACAACTTTATATAGAGAGCTTCAAATAATTTTATATGGAGAGCTTCACAACGACTTTATAGAGAGAGCTTCAAATAATTTTATATGGAGAGCTTCACAACGACTTTATATAGAGAGCTTCAAATAATTTTATATGGAGAGCTTCACAACGACTTTATATAGAGAGCTTCAAATAATTTTATATGGAGAGCTTCACAACGACTTTATAGAGAGAGCTTCAAATAATTTTATATGGAGAGCTTCACAACGACTTTATAGAGAGAGCTTCAAATAATTTTATATGGAGAGCTTCACAACGACTTTATAGAGAGAGCTTCAAATAATTTTATATGGAGAGCTTCACAACGACTTTATAGAGAGAGCTGCAAATAATTTTATATGGAGAGCTTCACAACGACTTTATAGAGAGAGCTTCAAACTACTTAAACAAAAACTTGAACGGATAAACGATCACTGTATACCGATCAAACATGTTTAAAAGAGAAAATGCGGCCAATATACATATATATATACAAATACGTATGAGAGAAAATGAAATGAATCAGATAAAATATATGTAGAAAAAGATAAACGGACGAAAGATATATATTTGGTGTAGTTCATGATTTTTTTTTTTATATATTTATTCATTTATTCCTTTTTGCCAACAGGTGTTTCGACTCCAAATTTGCCAGTATACTAAAAATTTCCATTAAAATTATTTTAAGAATGAAAATAAAATAAAAAGATGTTGACAGAAAAAATATTCATTCAAGTCAAAGGCCATTAACAGCACTGAATGTTTTTGTTTTACGAAAACAAGAAACACTGAAAAGATATATTCGAAATTGATCTCAATTTTAAATGTCTACGAAAAGGCTACGGCTATAAATAGATGCTGAAATATTTTAGCATCCCTTTTGCTAAAGAAGGTGATATTTTATAAAATTTTTGTCTTTGTAGAATTGTATCAAAAGGAAATATAGAACAGGTGATGTATATTGACCTCAGACCCGGCCGGGCTGTCAAAATAGGAAATGCACCTGTGTAAATAACAGGTGCATCCGGTCGAGGAATATCAGAATATAACCTTGACTGTGGACCGGTTGAGTGAGCGCGATTTGTGACGCCCACAAGAAGAAGGTGGGTATCGAACTATTATATAACTCGGTGCACAGGAAGTTCAATCAGTTGGAGATAAGATGCGGTAGAGAAAACCAGCACCCAACAGAGGCTGGGTCCCCAGGCCCTCGGTTGAGCAGCCCAGGAGAACGAGAAAGAAACGTTATTATGGCCAGAAGAGTGGGGGTCAATATGTTGCAGTTCTGTTCGGTCTCCAACTCCCTCTCACAACAAAACCTTTGGTAACCCTTTCGAACCCTTTCTAAAGAACAGTGTCGCTCGTCTTTATTGTGTCGTCGTGAATCTGCATATGAGTATGTATCACAGGCTTCGATTATTCTGCATTTATCTCAGTCTTGAATGAAAGTAAATATGGAATAAAAGTCAAATGTGTAGCTAGTTGAAATATTATGTGAATCAAAGGAATTGGCTGTGTTTCCGGATCTTGAATCTTTCTTATGTTCATATATTCTTTTATTTAGACTTCTGGGGGTTTTCCTATGTATAATTTGTTGAATCACAGACAACAGATTTTATATACCCCAGCGTCGGGGAAAGAATTTGTGATTTTGGAGTTACTTTTTAATATTTGCTTAATTGTCTTTAATTGGAATCATTTTGAGATGAGGTTCTTAATCTGAGAATTATTTTTTTTATTTATTGCGGACTTTTTGTCCTCATCTTGGTAGCTTTTGTGTTGTTTCTTCTTCACTACGTTTCGGCCAAATTTCACCTCTGGCCTTCTTCAGGGGATTAACTGCGACCTCGGATAGGAATGCTGAGTCTTGTAACCGTATCCCCAGTAATTACTGCCTTCCATAGTTGTTGTCTATCGCACCACGTTTTTGACCAAGTATTCCTATCGGAGGTCACGGTTAATCACCTGAAGAAGGCCAGAGGTGAAATTTGGCCGAAACGTAGTGAAGAAGAAACAACACAAAAACTAACAAGATGAGGACAAAAAGTCCGCAATAAATAAAAAATTAATTCTCATTTGCTTAGTTGTTTTGTTGTACGAGTAACGGTTTTTAAACCACTTACGCATAAAAACCGTAACTCGCACAGCAAGAATATAAATGATATCAGCATCCATGTATAACACTAGCCTTTTTTTAGACATTTAAAAGTGCAAACCGTTAAAAATTTGTTCTCAAACCGTAAAACGATGTTGTTTTATTTCGAAAAAGATTCTATCTCATGACATAATCAATTTCGAATATATTTTTCCAGTGTTACTCGCTTTCGTAAAACCAAAACATTCAGCCATATAATATATATATATATATATATATATATACTAATAAAAAAATGTGTAGACAAAAAATGTCTATTATATTCAATCAAATATGTATGTATATACTAATATATATATATATATATATATATATATACAAATAAATATATATATATATATATATATGCAAATATATATAGCAAAGTTGGCGACCATAGTCGAGGGTGGCCCAAAGGCTCCCTTTTCAATAGCTACTACACCGAGGTGTAGGGGAGAGCGCTACTCCATTTACCACTTTACCCTTGATCCTTACCTTATAATGCTGAATGTTTAAAAAGGCGGCATCAAGTACCATATTTTGAGTCTTTGGTATGACTCGATCAAGGATTGAACCCCAGTCTCCCAGACCATTAGCGAACACTCTATTCGTTAGGCTAATATGAGCCATTCGCTTAATGAGTGTGGTAGCTATTGAAAAGGGAGCTTTCGTGTCACTGTCGACTCAGGTCGCCAACTTTACTAATATATATAACCTTGTATATATAAATATGCTAATATATTTATATATATAAATACTGATATATATATATATATATATATATATATATATGGCATATACCAATGTGACATATACCAATGTAATAATCACTTTTTTGTTCATCTTCATCTGAATTAACAATATCTCTGATGATATTTCGTTTTCAATTATTTGAATTAACAGGGAGCTTGAGGGGAACAAATACTAAAGGCTAAAATAATAATCTTCAAGTGTTTGCCCCGAAAACTACGCATCGTGAGTGTCAATACCTTAAATTTTGCTTTGTTTCTAATAATGAATTTTAAAAATTGTCTATTTCTTTTGTGAACAGCTTGTACAACTCGCGAGGAGTTTGGTTAGAATTGTGACGGCATTGGGTCCAAGGTGAAAGAATTGGGTAAGACAATAATCGCAGAACAATGGAATCATAAGAGGAAAGAATACTGGAAGGAAATTGGATCTCCATAAAAGAATGGCAGAAAACGTTTTGATTTCGAAAAGAATTCCAAAATAATAAATTGATTAAAACCACGGAAATCATGGAAGATCAGAATAGAACAAATGTTGCTAAAAGTGAACGCCTAATAATAATTCTTTTATCTACCGAGGAAATATATATATATATATATATATATATATATATATAACTTTCCTTTCCCTTCTCTCTCTCTCTCTCTTTCTTTCTTTCTCTCTCTCTTTCTATCTCTCTCTCTATATATATGTATATATATATATATATAGAGAGAGAGAGAGAGGTGAAAGGAAGAGAGAGAAACGAGTGAAGAGGAAGACTTCAATGAGAGAGAGGCAACGTAATTGGATGTAGAGGAAAGCAGATGTCAGAGATAAGAAAGAGAAGGGTGGTAAAAAGAATGAAAGGGGGGGGTAAGATGTAAATTAAGACAAGAGAGAGGGGTGGGTGTTACCCTTTGATGGAATATTACCCTTTTCTGCAAGGGATGTAGCCGGCATATATATATATATATATATATATATATATATATATATATATAAAGAGAGAGAGAGAGAGATCAGTCTATTTATTATTTATTCATTGCTCTTAATTTGTCTATTTTAGGTGGTTTCTTTCTTTCTTTCGTTCCATCTATCAATGAATCTATCACAGACTTTTTACTTCTTTCTTTTTATCTCAAAATGTTTCTTTATTTTTTTTTTTCACTCAATCAATGTTTACATCTCAATTTATTTATTCATATCTATCTCATATAGATTCTTTCTTTCACTTTTTCCATCTATGTCATAATGTTTCTTTTATTCTACCTATCTCTGTGGGGGGGGGTCCTCGTGGTGTTATGGTTAAAGCGATGGTCTTGCGAAATCGTAGTAAGCGAGTTCGTACTCCAGTCGTGCTATTACGTTCACTTTCGGGCAAATACCCTCGGGAAAGGTATGAACCCCCTTATCCTCCCGGCTATGGGTTAAATAGTACCACTACTGTTCTTCTAGGAGATTGGCTTTGGCATTAAATAACATACAAAGGTTGATATGCCATTAAACAAAGAAACCAAACCAAACCTATCTCTGTGTCTGTCCCATGGCTAACAAAACTGGATTGCGGCATCGTAGTGAGTTCAAACTCCAGTCGCAGTATTACATTCACTAATATTCTTAGAAAAGGGGTTTGGTTTTGGGTTTGGTTTAGTTTAGTTTTATGACATATCGACCATTGTAACTCATTTAATGCTAAATCCTTTTTATACATATATTAAATATCTGATTTCTAAACACATTTTGACGATAACATGTTTAAACAAGCCTGAGCTCCTTTTTTTTTTTTTTTTTTTTTTGCACACAGTTAAATTGTTTCATTTAATTTGAAACAATTCAGTTTAGCATAAATACATTCTTGTTTACACAGAATCGTTGGTTTAAATACAGTTTTTTGTTTACACAAAATTAAATGTAAAAACCGTTCTATTTCAAACAATTCACTTTAACATGTCAACAAAGTTAAATGGCTCCAAGTATTGCTATGTTTCACTAACAATTCAATCAGTAATTTGTTCTCACAAAGTTAAATAATCAAACTGTTCTATATCACGGAATTCAGTTTAACATCAGTACACAGTTTTTTGTTTACTCACAGTTAAATGTAAAAACAGTACTATTTCTAACAATTCAGTTTAGCGAAATTACAGTTTAGTTCTATTTGACCCATAGATAGGACCGTATCAGGTGTTACTACTCCGAGCCAGAATGGACCTGGGAGCGATGACAATAAAGGAATACTCCGCATTCCCCAAAGCTCCAGCATTACTGAAGTCTCACTGACAAATTGTTTAGTGTCATATCCAGGACACTCGTTGAGGGAGTCTTAACTCTCTGCAGAAATGCAGTCAGCGTATTCTGCAGCTCTAGCTGACTGGGCCATCTTGGGAAAGAGTATTATTCTTTTCAGCGATGGGTTAAATATTACCCCTACTGTTCTTCTACAAGGATAACTTTGGCATTAAATTAACCTGCGAAAGTTTGTGTGCTATTAATGAAAGAAACCAAACCTATCTATCACATAATTTCTTTTCTTCTCTCTTTCTACCTATCTATGTATCGATCACAGACTGTTTACTTCTTCACTATTTCAAACTGGTTCTTTATTTTCTCTATTTTTCGATCTATTTATCTATTCACGCGCACAAGAAGAAGAAGAAGAAGAAGAAGAAGAAGAAGAAGAGCACATAATTAAAAGAAACAGACAAAAAAGAAAACTAAAAGAAAGAAAGAAAGAAAGAAAGAAAGAGGGAAATACAAAAACAAATAATGAAAAAAGGGAGATGTAAGAGAAAGGAAGGGTGAAAAACAACAACTGCAAAGAAAGAAAGAAAGAAAGAAAGAAAAAGAAAGAAAGAAAGAAAGAAAATACAAAAACAAACAATGAAACATGGGAGATGAAAGAGAAAGGAAGAATGAAAAACAACAACTACAGAGAAAGAAAGAAACAAAGAAACAATGAAAGAAACAAAGAAAATAAAAAAGAAACAATGAAAAAAGGGAGATGAAAGAGAAAAGAAGGACGTAAAACAACAACTGCAAAGAAGCAAAAGAAAGAAAGAAAGAAAGAAAGAAAGAATAAAAAAGGGAGATGAAAGAGAAAGGAAGGATGAAAAACAACAACTACAGAGAAAGAAAGAAACAAAAAAACAAAGAAAGAAACAAAGAAAATAAAAAAGAAACAATGAAAAAAGGGAGATGAAAGAGAAAAGAAGGACGTAAAACAACAACTGCAAAGAAGCAAAAGAAAGAAAGAAAGAAAGAAAGAAAGAAAGAAAGAAAGAAAGAAAGAATAAAAAAAGGGAGATGAAAGAGAAAAGAAGGATGAAAAACAACGGCAAAGAGGTAAAAGAAAGAAAGAAAGAAAGAAAGAAAGAAAGAAGATGAAAGAGAAAGGAAGGATGAAAAACAACAACTGCAAAGAAAGAAAGAAAGAAAGAAAGAAAGAAAGAAAGGAAATACAAAAACAAACAATGAAACATGGGAGATGAAAGAGAAAGGGAGGATGAAAAACAACTACAGAGAAAGAAAGAAACAAAGAAAGAAGATGAAAGAGAAAGGAGGGACGAAAAACAACAACTACAAAGAAGCAATAGAAAAAAAAGAAAGAAAGAAAGAAAGAAAAGGAGATGAAAGAGAAAGGAAGGATGAAAAACAACGGCAAAGAGGTAAAAGAAAGAAAGAAAGAAAGAAAGAAAGAAAGAAAGAAAGAAAATATCAAAGAAAGATACTAAAGAAAAAGTATATGAATAAAAACAAAAAGAATGAATTTTAAGAAAAAAATAGAAAAGAACATTTCAGTTAAAAGGTTCGCAATATCACACTTTGAAAGAAAAAGAAATGAAAAAGACGAATGTATCAAGGAAGCAAGCAAATTAACAGCTTAAAAGATGCAACGTTAGGGACGTCGATCCAACAAAAGACCTCAAAACGAAAACAAGGTGTTGAATGAGGAATGAATTGAGATGCAGGTTGGGGAGGTGCTGGTGGGATCGGAAGCGGCGGATAGCAAGGAGACAGAACGGTAACATCGTGAAAACTTGTGGTTCTAATTCAGTTACCTGAACCGAAGGTGTGTTGACCGTGTGGAGGAGAGACATAGAAAAAGAAGAAGGGTAGATAGGGGCTATGGTGGGAGAGCAATGGATAGACGTGCGTTTGCCCGTTTGCCGACTGACCTCAGCGCTCACGACGTAATTAAAGTCTTTTCGCGTCGTTCGTGTGAATAGCTTTCGGGTGTTGAGCGGGTGAGGTCCCTGTACAACGGAACACTGACAGTCCCTAACTTTTTCCCACGCCTCTCAAACCCTGTACGCTCATTTCAAACCAAACTTGAAATTTTCTAAGAAGCCCCACACCCACTCCCACCGTACACCCACCCGTCCTACTCACCCTGCCTGCCACTTCTCTCCTGCCCACCAACGTTCCTTTTCTTTGCTGCCATAGATATAGTTCGACTTAAGACTTTCGTTACGAAAGAAAAAAAATCAAAAGAATTTAAAGAAAAAAATACGCATAATGATCCGCCCAGTCGGCTGGGGCGGTAGAATTCACCGACTGCACCTCTGCAGAGGGGTAAGACCCCTACCCTCAACGAGTGTCCTGGTTATGACACGAAACAGCATTGGATGGTGAGGCTTCGATTCTGGAAGTTTAGGGAATATGTAGTACATAGTGCCTTCAATAGGTTTCCAGGCTTTTTTTGTACAGGCATTTAAAATTGTTGTAGACTCTTGAAAATTCAATATCTTATTGCTATACATCTTACGAGATGACAGACCAATTTTTATGATTTCAGCTTTAAATGAACAGCTACAGCAGCAATTGGAATACACCCTACTAAAGCCTGATTGTCACAGCTGGTGAATTGCAAAAATGCAATCTGGACGTGAGGACACTTTAGAAGAACAATATGCAATAAAATTGTGTTCTAAACTTGGAAAAAATGCCATAGAAACGTATGGAATGCTTCAGACTGCTTTTCGACCATCTTGCATGAATCAAGCATCAGTTTTTGAGTTGCATAAGAGATTCAAGGAAGGCAGGGAGTCTGTGAGGGATTATGAGAGGTGTGGGAGGAGTAAGGAAGTCAATACACAACAGTTGATTGGCCAAAGGGTTAGGGTTAGGGTTACTATGTTGAGGTTTTAAGAGGGTTCAGGAAGAGATTCAGTCAGAAGAAGACAGCACTCTTCAAATCAGGTTAGTGGCATTTCCAGTAGGACAATGCACCAGTCCACAACACCATCCTTGTCACAGACTATTCGACCAAGATGAGCATCAAGACAGTTCGTCACCCTCCCTATAGTCCAGACCTTGCTCCCTGTGACTTTTGCTTTTCCATAAGCTCAAAGGCTGTCGTTATGAGACAATTGAGGAGATGAAAGAGGCTGTGACAAGGGTCATTGACACGCTCACACAAGAGGACTTCCATAGGGGCTTCTAGAAGTTGTTGGAACGGTGCAACAAGTCCATTGCAGCCGGAGTTTACTTCGAAGGAGACTAGAGTTTCATGGGTGTACTATTATAGTGCCCATACGAAATAAGTCTGAAAACTTATTTAATGATCCTCGTACCTCTTCATTGCCATTACTCCCTGGTTCACTCTATCTCGGATTGGTAATACCTGTTAGGGTCTAATCTATGGAACAAATACAACTGTTCAATTTGGGGGGGGGGGATAGATTATCTTTATCAGTTCTTTGAAACTATACACCTGTGTGCAAGTTGTTTGTGTTAGATAGGAATACTTGATAAATAAAATTACTAATGTTAAATAGCAATATTTGAAACCATTTAACAGTGTGCCAACAAATGATTATTATTGAATAGAATTATTAGTGTTAGAAAGGAGTACTTGAAACCATTGAACAATGCGCAATCGAATGATTGATGTTGGATTATAATACTTGACTGACCGGCTCATTGATCTAGTGGGTAGAATGTTCGTCAATGGTTCGGGAGACCTGAGTTCAATCCCAGGTCGCATCATATCAAAGACTTTAAAAATGGCACTTGATACCTCCTTGCTTAAAACTCAGCAATATAAGGTATGTATGAAGGGTAAAGTGGAGAGATCCATGGAAAGGAGTAGCGCCCTCCCCTACACCTTGGTCTAGTAGCTATTGAAAAGGGAGCCTTCTAGTCGCCCAAGACAAAGGGAGACAACTTTACTTTTATAATACTTGAAACCATTTTACTGTGTACAAACAAATGAGGTCCATTTTAAAGAATGTGTGCAAACTATTCGCTTATAAATCACAGACAGACAGACACACACACACACACACACACACACACACACACACATATATATATATATATATATATATAAGCAGGATTTGTCATTGAATAACCCAAAAGGCTTGATATACCACAAAGCACAAGGAAACCAAATCTAATGTTAAATTGCAATACTTGAAACCATTTAACTGTGTGCAAATAAATGACCTCTAACAACTCGTTTAAAAATAAAGTTACCGACAACCTATTTATTTACAACTTGCATATATATATATATACATATATATATATATATATATATATATATATATATATATATAAAGATTTGTCATTAAATAAGTCACAAGCGTTGTTATGCCATTAAACGCTACCAACCAGTCAACGAATAATGACAACAGCTACCAATGGTTATAGTGAGGCTTCCGTTTAGGAAGTTTTGAGTGGGTCTGTTTAGCATTTTATAGTTCGTTAGGATTATCTTTTTAACGACATATCAACTCTTCATGGGTTATTTAATGTCAAAATTTGATTCTTAATTGTTTATATTTTGATAGTTCCATTTTTCTTTTTTAATCCCTTTTTTTTAATGTATTAATCAAACGTCTGCCCAGTTACATGGTATCAAGTATTCCAATCTAACACAAATAATTCATCTTCGATCGCCAGGTTTAAAGTAACTATTCCTTTTTAATCATAATTTGTTTGCACACAATTATATGCTTTCAAGTATTCCGATCCAATACTAATAATAAGATACAAGAACCCAGAATCCGTCTTGGGGAATGAGACGGACAAATTTCTCTGGGATTTTGAGACTCAAACAGATCACTTAATTTCGGCCAGATGACCAGACCAAAGAGAACCTGTCGAATTGTGAACTTAGACGTCTTGCCAGACCACAGAATAAAATTAAAAGAAAGCGAAACGAGAGATAAGTACTCAGACCTTGGCAGAGAACTAAAAAAAAAAACAATGAAACATGAAGGTGGTGAGGATATCAGTTGTAATCGGTGCAGTCGGAACAATCCCCAGGGGATTAGTAAAGAAACTGGAGCACTTGGAAATAAAGCCGGCATTATTAAGATCAGCCAGATTACTAAGGAGAGTCCTGCTGACCTGAGGAGACTTGCTGTCACTCAAACTCCATTGGAAAACCATCAGCTAATAATAATTATAATAATTTCATACCAGGGAATGAGATGCATAATCTTCTCTGGGATTATGAGATACAGACGGATCAGCTAATCCCGGCCAAAAAACCTGACTTTGTGGAAATTAACAAGAAAAATAGAACTGGTCATCTAGTAGATTTTGCCATTCCAGCTGACCACTGAGTGAAAATCAAAGACAACGAAAAGACACAAATAAAAGCTGTGGAATATGAGCGTGACGGTGACAATTGTAGTTGGCGTTCTTGGAACGGTCCCCAAAGGATTGGAAATCAAAGGAAGAATCGAAACCATCCAGACCACAGCAGTGTTAAGATCGGCTAGGATACTCAGACGAGTTCTGGAGTTCCGAGAAGGCGAACTGTGACTCCAGTGAAAGACCACCAGCTAATGCTGATATGAAAAACTGGCAAAGAGGGAAATAATAATAATAATAATAATAATAATAATAATAATAATAATAATAATAATAATAATAATAATGTCCTGGCTGACAACAGAATAAATCTGAAGGAAAGTGAAAAGAAGGATAAGTACCTCGACCATGCTAGAGAATTAAAAAAAAGCTGTGGAACATGAAAGTAACGATTGTGCCAATTGTGATTGGCTCGTTAGGCACAATAACTAAAGGATTATTAAAAGGCCTGGAGGACTTGGAAGTTGGCGAACGGGTAGAGACTATCCAAACGACAGCATTGCTAAGAACGGCCAGAATCCTGAGACAGGTCCTGGAGACTTGAGGAGACTTGCTCTCACTCAAACTCCAGTGAAAAACCATCAGCTAACGCTGATGTGAAAAACTCTAATGTGTAAAATGATAACAATAAAATTGAAAGAAAGCATAAAGTGAAATAAGTACCTTGCCCTTCAAGAGAACTAAAAAAGAACTATAGAACATGAAGGTGACGGTGATACCAGTAGTAATTGGTGCGCTCGGTACAGTCACCAAAGGATTGAAAAAGGGACTAGGGGACTTCGAAATAAGAGGACAAGTGGAGACCAAACTACAGTATTATGAAGATCGGTCACAATACTGAGAAGAGTCCTGGAGACTTGAGGAGACTTGGTGTCACTCAAACTCCAGTGAGAAATCATCAGCTAACGTCAGTGTAAAAAACTCTTAAAGAAGTAAATAATCTGTTCCGGCTGACCACTGTGTAAAATTGAAAGTAAGCAAAAAGCGAGATAAATACCTGGACCTAGCTAGAGAACTGAAAATGAATATGGAACATGAAGGCGACGGTAATACCAATTGTATTTGGCGCACTCGGTACAGTCACCAAAAGATAGGTATACGGGCTAGAAGACTTGGAAATAAAAGGACGAGTGGAGACCATCCAAACAACAGTATTGTTAAGATCAGCTAGAATACTGAGAAGAGTCCTGAAAACTTAGGGAAACTTACTGTCACTAAGATTCTAGTGGAAAACCATCACCCACGTGAAAAGCTCTCAAATGCATAAAATAATAAAAATAACTATTCTTTATTAAAAAAAAACACAGTATCGTCCCATTAGTAAAGTTGACTCCCTTTAGTCGAGGGTGACCCGAAGGCTCGCTTTTCAATAGCTACTACACCGAGGTGGAGGGGAGGGTGCTACTCCTTTCCCTGGATTGCTCCACTTTACCCTTGATCCATACCTTATAATGCTGACTGTTAAGCAAGGCAGCATCAAGTACCATTTTTGAGTCTTTGGTATGACTCGACCTGGGATTGAACCCCGGTCTCCTGGACCATTGGCGAACACACTACTCATTTACCGGACATTGGCATAATGGTTAGAGAGTTCGCCAATGGCTCAGGTTATCTGGGTTCTATCCCAGTCATATCAAAGACGCAAAAAATGGTACTTGTTACCTCCTTGCTTACGTTCAGTATTATAAGGCGCGTATCAAGGGTAAAGTAGAGCAATCTAGGGAAAAGAGTATCGCCCTCCCCTATACATATGTGTTGTAGTAGCTAATGAAAAAGGAGCATTCGGGTCACCTTCGACCACGGTTGCTAACTTTACTATACTGTATCAAGTATTCCTATCCAATACAAATAATCTTAAAACTGATCTATTTGATCTATAGAAGGGACCCTAACAAGTTTCATGGTTTCTAACATCAATCCAAGATTTTCAGCAGCCTGATGGGATATAAAATGCCATCCTGAACGGCTAGAAGTTACTCACAAACGACCTTAGTCGGAAGTGACGTAAGACTAGGTTTTGGTGTATAAGAAAAACTACTGCTGATTGGTTTGCTTTGATTTCAAGGCATATCAACCATTGTCGGTTATTCTATGACAAATCTTGTTTATATATATATATATATATATTAAACACATTTTGTGGATACACAGTTAAATGATCAAACAGTTCTATTTCTAGTAATTCAATTTTGCATAAGTCAACAAAATCAAATGGTTCAAAGTATTGCAATCTATCACAAACTATTCAATGAAACATCAGTCATTTGTTCAGATTGGCCCAGTCGGCTGGGGCTATAAAATACACCGACTGCTTCTCTGCAGAGGAGTAAGACCAAAAGTGTCCTGGATATGACACTAAACAATCTGATGGTGAGGTTACAGTAATGCTGGAGCTTTGGGTAATGTGGAGTACCCCTTCATTGCCATCACTCCCAGGTTCACTCTAGCCCGAAGTAGTAGCACCTGATAAGGGTCCTATCTATGGGTTAAATAGAACTAAACCGTGGTTTCTTAATATAGAACTGCTTTGACATTTAAACTGCGTACTTAAGCTAAACTGAATTGCTCGAAATAGAACTGTTTTGATATCTAAACTGTGTACTTATGCTAAACTGAATTATCTGAAATAAAACTGTTAAGACACTAACTGTGTGTATTGCCCAGTCGGCTGGGGCTGTAGAATACACCGACTGCACCTCTGTAGATGGGTAAGACCCCGCCAATGAGTGTCCTGGATATAACACTAAACAATCTGATGATGAGGTTCCAGTGATGCTGGAGCTTTGGGGAATGCGTAGCACCCCTTCATTACTATTGTTCCCAGGTCAACTCTAGCCCAGAATGGTAGCACCTGATAGGGCCCTATCTATGGGTTATATAGAACTAACTGCATACTTATTCAAAACTGAATTGTCTGATTTAGAACTGTTTGACTAAAATGAATAGCTTGAAATAGAAATGTTTTTGACCATTAAACTGTACTTACATTAAAGCTGTACTTGTACTAAACTGAATTGTTTAACATAAAACTGTTTTGACATTTAGCTGTGTGTAAACAAAAATCTGTACTTGTTCTAAACTGAATTAGCTGAATTAGAACTGTTTGAATAAATAAAATAGCTTGAAATAGAAATGTTTTTGACAATTAAACTATGTACCCTTGCTAAACTGAATTATTTGAAATAGAACTATTTGCATAAAAGTGGATTTGGAGTTGAATGACATACAAGGGTTGATATACCCTAAAACCTTAACAACCAACCAACCTCACAGTTACAATATCAAACAGCTCTATTTCAAACAATTCAATTTAGCATAAATCATTTGTTTTCACTCAGTTTAAATGCCAAACAGTTCCATTTGATCCATGAATAGAACCCTATTCATTTCAAATGAGAACTTATTTGATTGCACACTAGTATTGCTATTGTTTCAATATGATTAAATGGTTTCAATTATTTTTATCAAACAGTAATAATTTTATTCAATATAAATCTTGTTTGCAGACAATGCAGTGGTTGCAAATTTTGCTATTTAACACTAATTATTCTATTTCAAGACGATCCATTCATTTGCATAAAGGTGATGATTCCAAGTATTGTTATGTATTACCAACAATTCAATATAGGCACATAGTTAAAAAGTTTTCAGCATTGCTATTTAACACTCTTCTATGCGATATTACTCATTAATTTGTACACAGTTAAATGTTCCAATTATTACTGTGTATCACTAGCAATTCAATTTACATGTAGTTAAATGATCAAACAGTTCGATTTCAGACAATTCAATTGAGCAGAAGTCATTTGCTTGCAATCTGTTTAAATGTCGAGCAGTTCTATTTGACCCATAGATAGGACCCTATCAGATGCTACCACTCCGGGTTTGAGTGGACCTGAGAGCATTGGCAATAAAGGAGTACTCAACATTCCCCAAATCTCCAAGATTGTTTAGTGTCATATCTAGGACATTCATTGGCGGGGTCTTACTCATCTACAGAGGTGCAGTTGGTGTATTCTACAGCTCCAGCCGACTGGGCAATACACACAGTTAGTGTCTTAACAGTTTTATTTCAGATAATTCAGTTTAGCATAAGTACACAGTTTAGATGTCAAAACAGTTCTATTTCGAGAAATTCAGTTTAGCTTAAGTACGCAGTTTAAATGCCGAAACGGTTCTATTTTAAACAATTCAGTTTAGCATAAATATCCAGTTTAAATGCAAAAAACTGTAAACTCAAGAAATCACGGTTTAGTTCTATTTAACTCATAGATAGGTCTCTTATCAAGTGCTACCACTCCGGGCCAGAGTGGACCTGGGAGTGATGGCAATGAAGGGGTACTCTGCATTTCCCAAAGCTCCAGCATTACTGTAACCTCGTCATCAGATTGTTTAATGTCATATCCGAGACCACGTTAGGGGGGATCTTACCCCTCTGCAGAGAAGCAGTCGATGTATTCTACAGCCCGAACCGACTGGTTTGAACAATCATTGAATAAGTAAAGACATATGTACCTTGTTAATGAAATGCTTGAAGGCTGCCACTATGAACAATTCTTTCGTAGTCTTGATTTCATGATTTGCTTCGGTGTCCAAAGCCTGTAGAATGAACAAGAGATTAAAAACATTATAAATGAATATATCAAATAAATATCACAGTAAAGTAGGTAGAGATGAATTTAGTAAATAATTTCGTTTATCTAAATTTCTGAGACGAAGCTGGATAATTTCTATCATTCTGTATATTTGGACTATTGTCTTTATCTTTATCATTATATTCACAACGTTTCGACCGATATGTCCTTCGGCCTTCTTCATGTCTCTCATGGCGAAATCGGGAGCCTACACGGAACTTCGAACCGAACCTTTTATTTAATCCACGAGGGTTCAATCCCGGGTCGAGTCATACCAAAGACTCAAAAAATGGTACTTGATGTCTCCTTGTTTAACATAACTTTACAAAAATTTACATAAATCAGTTCTATGCGGCCACTGAATGCAGCCTTAAGGACCTACTAAGAGTGATGGCTGACAGGGACGGGTTGCAAGAGAGTGTCAAGGGAATCCGTGCTATCAACATGACTGGATGAAGACGATGATGATGATGATGATGATTGTAATGTAGATATGGACAAAAAACGTGCACCTCTGCAGATGGGTAAAACCCCGCCAATGAATGTCCTACATATGACACTAAACAATCTTGGAGATTTGGGGAATGTGGAGTACTTCTTCATTGCCATTGCTCCCAGGTCCACTCAAACCCGGAGTGGTAGCACCTGATAGGATGCTATCTATGGGTCAAATAGAACTGTTTGACATTTAAACAGATTGCAAGCAAATGACCTGGAAGCGGTAACTCCCAAAACAACTCGACGGCTACTTGCCTCCTATCTCACAAACTATCAAAGGTGAACAAGACATGCTGGGTAATGTTGAAGAAGCAGGCATTAACTCTTATGCAATGCGTGGACACACCAGTATTGTCCGACCAGCAAAAATTTACATAAATCAGTTTTATGCGGCCACTGAATGCAGTCTTAAGGACCTGCTAAGAGTGATGGCTGACCGGGACGGGTTGCAAGAGAGTGTCAAGGGAATCCGTGCTATCAACATGACTGGATGAAGACGATGATGATGATGATGATGATTGTAAAGTAGATATGGACAAAAAAACGTGCACTTTCTTTTGGGGTAAATCTCGACAGCCAATATTCAAAACAAATTAAAATGTGAAAATACAGTTCGTAAGTTTTTTCTTTTTTTTCTCTTTTACTAAAAAAAAAAGAAACAAATCTCAAATTTCTGTCTAAAAACTTTTTTATGAAGGATAATGAAAGAAAAATAGAAATGACCTTTTCTAAAACTGTTTCCAATTTCTCTGGACTTATATTGTATCCTGCTTGCAAGATGCTGTCAAAAGATTAGAAAAAAGTATTAGAAGAAATTTATAAAGAAAAGAAATGAATTGACAGAAAATAAGATAGCTTCCCTCTGAATATTTTGTCTTCGGTTCTTTGTTTAATAGCATGTTTAATGGCATATGGTTTTTATGTTTTAATGGCATGTTTAATGATATATGTTTTAATGGCATGTGTTTAATTGGATATGTTTTATGCATATATTTTAATGCATATTTTAATGGTATATGTTTAATGGCATACGTTTTATGGCACATGTTTTAATGCATGTTTTGATGTTTTAATGGTATATATTTAATGGCATATGTTTACAGTTCCCAAAATAAGGGGTGAAGCAGCAGTACTTAGACTTCTTGTATGTACTTATCTAGACCTCTGCCTAGAGCAGGATTCGATCAATATTTAAGGTCAATATTTAAGCAAGGGATAGTTGCTTTGAATTCAAAGTTTTCCTTCTCCTTGATCGGTTGCCTTAGCTGAAGAGTCCAGTCTGCCCTACAAATTACCAATGGCTAAAAAGAACAGACTGATTAATGCTTTTCCCCAACGCAGATAACATTTTCAGGAGAATATAATCGTTACGCTAAGGACTCCTCTATGCATATACTGCGTCCATATATCAATTCTTTTACATGTGCTGATATATATATATATATATATATGAAAATGTATGCAGATGAAAAAAAGGATCTTAAGAGGATGATTTTTTAGAAGAAATATTTACCAACATTAAACGTTTCGCCCTGATGAAGGTCTAAAAACGTTTAATATTGCCAAATATTTCTCCAAATAAAATCATCAAGATGATTATATATACGTGGTGTATTCAATAAGTTTCCAGCATTTTTTTTTTTTTTTTTTTTTTTTTGTAGAGGCATTTAAAATTGTCGTAGACTCTTGAAAATTCAGTATATTATTGCTATACATCTTATGAGAAGACTGACCAGTTTTTTATGATTTCAGCTTCAAATGAACAGCTACAGCAGCAATTGGAATACAACCTACTAAAGCCTGATTGTCACAGCTGGTGAATTACAAAAATGCAATCTGGACGTGAGGACACTTTAGAAGAACGATATGCAATAAAATTCTGTTTTAAACTTGGAAAAAATGCCATAGAAACGTATGGAATGCTTCAGACTGCTTTTCGGCCATCTTGCATAAATCGAGCATTAGATTTTGAGTGGCATAAGAGATTCAAGGAACGCAGTGAGTCTGTGAGGGATGATGAGAGGTGTGGGAGGAGTAAGGAAGTCAATACATCACAGTTGATTGGCTAAAGGGTTAGGGTTAGGGTTACTATGCTGGGGTTTTAAGGGATTTCAGAAAGAGATTCCTAGAGAAGAGGCCAGCACTCTTCAAATCAGGTCAGTGGCATTTCCACCAGGACAATGCACTAGTCCACAACTCCAGCCTTGTCACAAACTATTTGACCAAGATGGGCATCAAGACAGTTCCTCACCGTCTCTATAGTCCAGACCTTGGTCCCTGTGACTTTTGCTTATTCTCTAAGCTCAGAGGCTGTCGTTATGCGACAATTGAGGAGATGAAAGAGGCTGTGACAAAGGTCATTGACATGCTCACACAAGAGGACTTCCATAAGTTATTGGAACGGTACAACAAGTGCATTAGGGGACTAGAGTTTCGTGTGTGTACTATCAATAAAAGTGCCCATACGAAAAAAGGTCTGGAAACTTATTTAATGATCCTCGTATATATATATATATATATATATATATAGTCATCCACAGACAGATCTGTTTCGTTCTACCAGAACTCATCAGTGTGGCTAGACAGTATCTTCCCGTAGCTGGGATCGAAACTCGGTTGACTCAAACGCCAAGCCAAAGCTTCTAACCATTCAGCCACGAGGAGACATTAGCTGCGAAGTAAATTTTAAACGGTCATGAATCACAATTAAAATTGTTTACATACATCCGTTCAACGGTAGCCGAGACCTCAATTCAAACGAAGAGGCTTGCAATAATTGCTAATGGCAACACGATTACTTCTTCGTCAGAGAACTCAACCCCACGGGGGTAGGGGAGTACTTTACCCAGGATAAAATCAGCATCGTTTTGAAGAGTCTTGAAATCTTATATTCTTTCATTGGTTTTGTCTACTTGCTGACTTACTCTACTTTGCACAGGTGAAAATTTAGATTTAAAATGTACAGTTAATTTTTTTGTTTCTGTCTTTCAGTTTGTTTCTTTTTGAGGGGGGTTGTTTTTTGTTGAGGGTTTTTTTTTTTCAGCAAATCACATGGTAAGTAGTCAAAAGTTATGATGCAAGAATTTTCTTTAAAGATCGAACAAAAGTTTAAATTTGAAATTAGAATTTGTAATACTTCTTTATATCCAGGATCCAGCAGAATAATCTCCCGGATTTAAAACTTGCAAGGGGAGTCCTCGTGGTGTAATGGTTAAAGCGATGGATTGCGGAATTGCAGTAAGTTAAAACTTGCCGCCAATCAATCAGCAGTGAATACCTGGGAGGAATGTCTTTGGGCAGCAGCAGCAGCCGTGCTATTCTCGCCTTTCTGGTTTCAATAAGATGGAACCACAATACACACGAAAAGAGTATCTACAGAAGTTCTGAGAGACATTTTTCCATGCCGTCCCATTTCACTACGTGGTGATGTCCCGCGGCCAGCTTGCTCGTTAGGATTTTTCCACTTTGAGGAAACCTAAAATTTCAAATCTTTAAGCTGCAGGGAACTAACGAACTGGAAGATTTTATTTTCCATGAAATCGCAAAAGAAATACCAGAGGCTATGACGAAGAGAGTACTGCAGAATTTTAGGGGAAGTCTTCAGAAGTGTATAGTTGGCGAAGGCAAGTATTCGAACAATATAATCTTTGAAACAACGAGATCGTTATAAAACAAATTGGTAAATATTATTCTTTCTTGAAGGTCGGTTAGGTTTTATGGCATATTCACCATTGTGTGTTATTTAATGCCAAATCCTGTTATATATATATATATATATATATATATATATATATATATATATTAGAAATCTACAACCCAAACATAACAGAATTAATTTTCAAACCAGTGTTAATGTACTTCAATGTCTTTAGCTACTGACGCTATTCATAGAAACAAATTTGAAAAGTAAACACTACACACTGCAACGGTACAGACGCTCTTCTTACAAAGTAGTAATATACATACAAAAGTTTCATCACTTTTGTAATACATCCTCCCCAAAGTTGGGCAGAAAGTACTTGGGAAATAACTAATTATGGAAGATTTATCAACCAATTCCCGCCGAATATCATAAGATCAATACGGCAATTCGAAAGGATTAACAAAAAAATATGTAGACAAAAAATGTCTATTATGTTCACTGAAATATATATATATATATATATATATATATATATATATATATATATATATAGTGTTGTGGTTATCGTCGAAGGAAGAGGGCACCGGGATTCAAGTTTAAATCCTAGACGAAGCTGATTGCATTTCACAATTTTACATAACAAAAGGAAAGGTATGAATAGAATTGTTCTCCCTCTAGCTATGGGTAAATAGTAGGGCAGACTGAGTTCTTTAGTCTTTGTGAGGCAACTAGTCAAAAGTGAAAGAAAACTCTGAGTTCAAACCTGATAAATTCCGCTAAAAAATTGACCTTGTAACAGCTCTTTCTCGTGTGGATGAGTTGGTAAATACATCATATATATATATATATATATATATATATTGTCTCGCATCGAGGTCAACAGTTGACATAATCAAGAGGACTGCAATGACGTCTCGTGTCTTCCCGCATATTGCTGGCATTTCTAACGTTATATCATCTCTGGCAGGAATTTCAAGAAATGCGACGCTCATGCCTGCTTAACCATTTATTCTCAAATCCGTCTTAGTGTGTGTGCTTGCGTAGGTGTGTGCGAGGAACTCACCGTTCGGGATTGTCCATTGAAATGGCCAAGGCATCTTTTAACTGCTCCAGGAGAACATCGCAAAGGAGTTTGTCAGCTTTTCCTGTATTTTCTTGATCCAACAAGGAAAATAAATTTCCCGCTAATTCCAGAAAATCTTTAAAATAAAACCATTCAAAAATTTTTTCTTTTTGTATTAAAATAGATTGATAAATTTGGTTCTGTTTGGTTTTATGGCATATTAACCATTTTATGTTATTTAACCCCAAATCCTTCTTAATACAAATAAACAGTTCTATTTCAAGCAATTCAGAGAAATCTACAAAATGTCAGTTGTAGAAAGGGAAAGAGAAAAAGAGAAATGCTGAATGAGAAAAGATAAATGAAAAAGAGAGAAAGAAAGAAAGAAAGAAAGAAAGAAATAGAGAAATCAACTTGGGATGCTGATTGTGGGGAAAGAAAGAAAGAAAGAAAGAAAGAAAGAAAGAAAGAAAGAAAAAGAGAGAAAGAAAAAAGAAAGAAAGAAATAGAGAAATCATGTTGGGATGCTGATTGTGGGGAAAGAAAGAAAGAAAGAAAGAAAGAAAGAAAGAGAAAGAAAAAAGAAAGAAAGAAATAGAGAAATCAACTTGGGATGCTGATTGTGGAGAAAAAAAGAAAGAAAGAAAGAAAGAAAGAAAGAAAGAAAGAAAAAGAAAGAAAGAAAAAAGAAAGAAAGAAATAGAGAAATCAACTTGGGATGCTGATTGTGGGGAAAGAAAGAAAGAAAGAAAAAGAGAGAAAGAAAGAAAGAAAAAGAGAGAAAGAAAAAAGAAAGAAAGAAATAGAGAAATCAACTTGGGATGCTGATTGTGGGGAAAGAAAGAAAGAAAGAAAGAAAGAAAGAAAGAAAGAAAAAGAGAGAAAGAAAAAAGAAAGAAAGAAATAGAGAAATCAACTTGGGATGCTGATTGTGGGGAAAGAAAGAAAGAAAGAAAGAAAGAAAGAAAGAAAGAAAGAAAGAAAAAGAGAGAAAGAAAAAGAAAGAAAGAAATAGAGAAATCAACTTGGGATGCTGATTGTGGGGAAAGAAAGAAAGAAAGAAAGAAAGAAAGAAAGAAAGAAAGAAAGAAAAAGAGAGAAAGAAAAAAGAAAGAAAGAAATAGAGAAATCACCTTGGGATGCTGATTGTGGGGAAAGAAAGAAAGAAAGAAAGAAAGAAAGAAAGAAAAAGAGAGAAAGAAAAAAGAAAGAAAGAAATAGAGAAATCAACTTGGGATGCTGATTGTGGGGAAAGAAAGAAAGAAAGAAAGAAAGAAAGAAAGAAAGAAAGAAAGAAAGAAAGAAAGAAAAAGAGAGAAAGAAAAAAGAAAGAAAGAAATAGAGAAATAACTAAATACCGAAATCTACAAGGTATACTGGTTGTGAAGAAAGAGAGGGAGAGAGAGAGAGAGAGAGAGAGAAAGAAATATAAGAATCAACTTGAGATGCTGATTGTGTGGAAAGAAAGAAAGAAAGAAAGAAAGAAAGAGAGAAAAAAAGAAGGAGAGAGAAAAGGGAAGAGAGAAAGAGAAAACGAGAGAGAGAGAGAGAAAAGAAATCGACTTGAGAATGTGATTGTTAGAAAGAAAGAAAGAAAGAAAGAAAGAAAGAAAGAAAGAAAGAAAGAAAGAAAAATTGACTCAAGATGCTGTTTGTGGAGACTGATAGACAGACAAAGAAATATAGCAAGCGACTTGAGATGCCGATTGATGAGAAAGAGAGAGGGGGGAAGGAGCAGAAATCCCTGTATCATCTAAAGACTTCTACCGCGGATAAAACTTGATCTCTATAAGCCTGTATTAACTTGTTAAAAGTTTCTGTTCACAAAATTCGGAAGTTTGAAACAGATTTTGAAATTAAAACGCTATACATTCAGAGGGTGCAATGCTAGTCTAGGGCAGCAGTGGACAGTTAGCCGTTGGACCATGAAGAAAAAGAGCTAACAGGCCAAGCTGGGGAACCCAAGTAATTTAATGGAAATCTCCAGCAGGGTCACACACACACACATCCGGGATTGTTTCGAAGAGAAATCGTCATAGATAAAGGCAAAAATATGATTCCATAATTGGATTCATTTTGTTTATTTTTCCTGACGAGTGGCTTCTACAGTTTCGCCCAAAACCAGCACCCAGCTTCTTTAATTATTCAAAAGCATAGAGAGAGGTTGGTTCGCCATTGAAACTGGATATATTGCAGATCGGTACTGTCACACCTTTACAATAGTTGAAAACGTGCAGCTGAACAACTTATACGATAAAAGTGATGAGGTCTAGACTGATGTCTAGACATCTAGATGATTTACTGCTAATTCTCAATACTTTGAACACTCTTCCGTAATAATCCAACATTACTCGGCTGAACATGAATTCTGAAAGGCAAACATGAACCGAATGTTTTCAGCTGATTTTTAGTCAGGGTTGCCAACCTGAAAATTGAAATAAAACTGGTGTCATTACTTTCTCCACTGACTACGTATACTATGTCGGATAACGCAGGTATTTCAGACTGGAAGCTGAGCAACCAAGATTTGAACTCAACACCTCCGATGTTAAGTCGGTTTGCATTAACCACAAAGCTATCCTGCTATAACAGTCATAGAAATTCTATTATATATTGATCCCTAAGTGAGTAGCCATTTTCCGCACCCCCAGGGATGCAGGTGTGCGGTGTATAAATTATTCATTTTCGTTCAACTCTTAATCACCTTCTCTTTTCTCACGCCCTCCTTAGACTTTGCTTGACCACTCGGTCCAGATAGTAATAATGGTCAACTAGAAGCGATTATTTTGACTCCTCAACAGTTTAACGATAAATGACCAATTCATTTGTATTCAACTGTCCGAATCCTGGGAGACACTCACAACTGACAACATTTTCTTGGGGAAACGCCCGTATCGGACATTTTAACGCTGGATATTTTAGCCCTCGTATTTTGATCCCGAATATTTTTGAAGCAAAGATCCAAACATTTTTAACAATATACGCCGTGGTGACATCGAAATTTCAAAGTTCCATTTTAACCCTATTCATGATATCGTAAGTATATCATAAAAGGGTTAAGAATGCTACTTGTTGTTTTAAACAAATCCTGGAAGCAACACCCAACAAAATAGCATCTGTACAGCCACTTACCTCCTATCTCAAAAGCCATCCAAGTGAGACGAACAAGATATACGAGACACTGCTGGTGAATCAACGATGAACTCATAGTCGACGTTCGTCTATGGAACTACACACACGTGAAGGCTCCAATGTTGACTGGTCAGCAAGAACTTATATCAGCTCTGTGCCGACACGGGAAGTAGTTAAGAGGACCTGCTGAGAGCGATTGATGATAGGGATGGATGGAGAGAGAGTCAGGGAAATCCGTGCTGACAGTGCGTCTTGATCATATGATGATGATGAAGAATGAGGCCTCGATACCGCAAAGTTTCCGTCCAAACTGCATAACCTTCAAAGCTCCTATCTACCTTACTTTACCAGAGAATCAGAGTGAGCAAATTGGAGTGTTCAGCCTCTCGCGTTGAGGGTTTCTCACTAACGGACTATCTAACACTAGAACCGTTTTCGTCACTGAAGCCAGTGAGAGTCGTGGTCACAGACTGACCTCGAGTTCAGTAGTTATCAATCATACTGGTTAACCGGTTGTGTTTTTCCACAGGTTTAATGCCGAAGGAATTTGAATGCTACACTAGAGGCCAAAAATAGATTTCACTGATCTATTAAGTAACAGTAGGTCTTGACCGGGAGGACGCCAAACGACCCGAGAGGTTTACACTTTTCCCATTTGACTGGAGCTAATAACTGCTATGGTATATATGCTATACATTCTCAAATGGAGGCGCATTGTTTCACGGTTATCGTCTTAGAAAAAGACCAAGGCTACCTGAGTTCAATATATACCAGTGATATATTAATCAGGTTACCAACCCTGATGAAAAATCAGTTAATCGCCTAAATTGGGAATCATCTTCAACAATCTCTAGGTCATCCAAAAAATCACCAAAAAATCTGCATAAACCTGTGTTAATTTGTTAAATGTTTCTGTTGCATGAATAGAGTAGTTCTGGACACAATTGTTTCTGCAATATGTCTGAAAAGTTCTCCGCTTGTCAGGTCTGGGTTATTCACAGCTTCATGTTTAATTCGTAATGGAGATCGTTGGAAAACAACCCTTGAGTGACCTACATACCTTTGGAGGAATTGCAACAAACCTTTTCACAATTTTTAATTTTTCTAATCTTGATTTACTTTTTGAAAGTGCATATGTTATAGAATCCGTGACACATAATTGCACGATTATGAAGTCACTTATTAATAACCTGGAACAATGAAGTCGTGTGATTCATGGAAATAGATGCAGATTGTTTTCACTCGAGCAGAATCTTAAGGTTTTTACATGGTACACGCATATAACTGCGATCATCATTCTGATAAATTTCGTTAAATTCCAACTAGTAGTTTTTGGACAAAATGGCAAATTGTCATCACGTAGATAATTCGTTACTCAGTGTCTATATAAATATAACAACGTTTGTTACATAATGAATACTGTGCCTATTCATTTAATAAGGTAATGTAAATATTTGAATTCAAAAATTTTACTGATAATTCGTTGATTTGAAGAGTAACGGAAAAAATAGTGCTATGGTTAATAGAGCTTGACCTATAGCTGACCCTTCTAGCAGTTATCTGATTGGTTAGTTTAGTCGTGGGAACAGGCGAGAGAGAGAGAGAGAGTATTTCAAGTTAGCGACAAGCACTGGAGAGAATATAAGGGTGCTTGGAATGGTTAATTCTCCAGCTAAGTGGCTGTATGAGACTTTGGGGAAATAAAGACGTAAAAAAAATCAGTTGTGTCCATTAATTAAAAACTGAAATGAACACCAAGATGAACCCAAGTCAACCCAAAGAACACTCAGCAGAAGATCAGAGGGTCCGGCCAGCTTGACCAGCAGATAAGGTTAACAAAGAAGATAAGATGAAAAGAAGAGATATAAAATATTATGTTGTTTTGGTACCGTTATGGTGCACAATCAAGATATTCGAAATTGATAATTTATTCATCGATTAAAGTGTAGCAGAGGAAATTTTCGTATTTTGGTTTGGCGCGCAATTTAATTCGACACTTAATTTCCCCCAATCAGGATGACCTATCCTATTCAGCCCGGATCTTCTTTTCCGAGCAGAAAATTGGGTAAGCTGACAAACCCAGTCTCTTTGGCTGGAGAACGCCGTCCAGTGCAGACGTCACACTGACCGTTCTTCAATAGCAATAGCAACATGGACACATACGAGGGAACCCATCTAATTTATGGATTCCCCGCAAGGAATCCCAGTTGAATATAAATTAGATGCATCCAACATGCCTCGCACAGGCACAACTTTACGTCACCCCCTAAATTGGCTATGTCAACGCGATGTTTTTATTCCACTCTCGACACCTAGCTATCAATTCACCTCTGGGCCACTTTAATGAAGACAACGCATACCCTCCTCCCCCAAAATACCAGACACACGAAACTCACGGTGACATCCAAAGTTCATTTACTCCAACCGCAACATGGCTTTCGTTAAACTACAACGAACACAATCCCTCTCACGTCCGACGACACGCGCTGCCATCTCAACCTTCCCAACTTCTCATAACTCAATTTCGTCTCAATACTCACAACCTTTCCACGTGTCTTGCAGCACTAAAAGCAAACCCAATATTCCATGCTGCAATTAAAACCTATTCCTAAAAACATATTTCGACTATCGCCATCTTACTTCTTCATCCCTCCTTTTATTACCTTACAAGCCTTAGCGAGGGAATTACAAACTTAGCGAGGAAACAACACAACGTAAACACACAACACATACGTTACAACATTCTCCTCGCTAACCCAAACAATAACAACTCCACCACGCCAAAACCTCCGGCTAAAAAATTTTTTATTTGTCGGCCTCATGAAATAATGTTAAAGCACGTCAGTTTTCGAGAAACGAGGATCGGAAAAAAAACTTTAAAGCTGTAACCCGATTATTGGTATAATACACTGGAAAATTCTTCTTCTTTATTTTTTTTTTTTTTTAATCGTCAGTTATTTTGTAAGCAACACTTTATGCCATTCGGCAAGGAAGATTCTTACTCGTCAAATCAAGGTAATAAAATCGGTGACCAGAGTTCGAATCCTAGACAAGGCATGAATGCTTCTCTTCTATCTGCAAATAATGGGTAAATAGTAGGGCAGACTAGATTCTTTAGACTTGACACGGTAATCGGTCGAGGAAAAGAAAAACTCTATATTCAAACAAACTGTAGCTGGCAACTGTAGTCAAGGGCGACCCAAAGGTTCCCTTTTCAATACACCGAGGTATTGGGAAAGGCGCCACTCCTTTCCCAGGATTTCTCCACTTCACCCTTGATATGTAGCTTATAATGTTGAGCGTTAAGCAAAGAGGTATCAACTACTACTTTTCAGTATGAAGCGACCTGGGATTGAACCCCGGTCTTCTGAGCTCTTGGCGAATACTCTACCACTAAGACCAATGTACTCAGCTAAAAAATTGATCTTGTATCAAGTGTTGGGTAAATGCAAACATTCTCTATTAGCAATCATGTCACGTCAGCCCTGGACTCGGTATCAGCCGTCTTAACGCCAAGTATTGCAAACTGGCCAAATATCTCTTTCAGACAGAAAATATTGTGTATGAATATTTTAGGTGACAACAGAATTATTGTAGACAGGAATGCATCTGTAAATACATCGTCGCACAAAGTGGGTTATTCATTAAGTGCAGCTAAGAAATTCTCATACTAACAGCTTCAGTTTCTTTAAATTCTGGTAAAAATAAATCAATTTTCAATTGAAATAACTTCATTCATTTATCTAAATAATTTTTTTCTGTGTGTGAGACATAAGCACATATGTCATCACATTAGGACCCTCTCTTCAAACAAGTACTCTACACGTGACTATTACATTAGGACAAGTCTGTCTATGCATAATAGGTACAGACAGCCGAGCAGCACAAACATCACACCAACCTCAGCTCACTCACCTTTGACACTACAATAGCAAAAAATGGCGTATCGAAAGACTTCATATGGAACAGCCTCTACGTCAAGGCAATCTACTTTTCGGAGAAATGATGATGTCACTGGTTGAGAAAAGTCCCTGGAAAAAAGAAAATAAAGCCCGGTGTACACAAGAGTAGAGTAAAATCAAATATGAAACGGAGGCTTAGTCTATGGAAACGGTTTGGTTTGGTTTTAACATATCAACCATTGTATGTCATTTAATGTCAAATCCTTTTTATAAATATATTAAATATATCATTTCTAAACACATTTTGTAGGGACGATTTTTAATAAGCCTGAGTTCATTTTTTGCTCACAGATAAATGTTTTTACTTAATTTTAAATAATTCAGTTGAGTAAAATTACACTGTTTTTTGTTTTGTTTTGTTTTTTGTATTTTTGTTTTGTTTTGTTTTTGTTTTGTTTTTTGGTAAAACACAGTTAAGTGTAAAACAGTTCTATTTCAAACAATTCAGTTTAGCTTTAGTACAGTTTTTCGTTTAAACATAGTTAAATGTAAAACAGTTCTATTTCAAACTATTCAGTTTAGCTAAAATATAGTTTTTCCTTTACACACAGTTAAATGTAAAACAGTTCTATTTCAAACAATTCAGTTTAGCTTTAGTACAGTTTTTCGTTTACATACAGTTAAATGTAAAACAGTTCAATTTCAAACAATTCAGTTCAGCTTAAGTACAGTTTTTCGTTTGCACACAGTTAAATGTAAAACAGTTCTATTTCAAACAATTCAGTTTAGCTTAAATATATTTTTCCTTTACACACAGTTAGATGTGAAACAGTTCTATTTCAAACAATTCAGTTTAGCTTAAATATAGTTTTTCCTTTACACACAGTTAAATGTAAAACAGTTCTATTTCAAACTATTCAGTTTAGCTTAAATATATTTTTTCCTTTACACACAGTTAGATGTGAAACAGTTCTATTTCAAACAATTCAGTTTAGCTTAAGTACAGTCTTTCGTTTACACACAGTTGAATGTAAAACAGTTCTATTTCAACTATTTCAAATAATTCAGTTTAACATAAGTGCACAGATTTTGTTTGCACATAATTAAATGTGAAAACAGTCCTATTTCAAACAATTCAGTTTAGCAAAAGTACACAGTTTAAATGTCAAACAGTTCTATTTGACCCATAGATAGGACCCTATCAGGTGCTACCACTCCGGACAAGAGTGGACCTGGGAGCGATGGCAACAAAAACGTACTCCACATTTTTCAGAGCTCCAGCATTACTGAAGTATCATCATCAGATTTTTTAGTGACATATCCAGGATACTCATTGGGGAGGGGAGTCTTAGTCCTCTTCTTAGATGCAGTCGGTGTATTCTACAGCCCCAGCCGATCGGGTCAGTTCTATGGAAATGAATCATATATGAGACAAAATGAAGGCTTAGATGTTTGGTTAGGTTTGATATATATGATTGATTGATTAATTAATGGATGGATTTATTTTAACGGCATATCAACCCACCTAGGGTAATTTTATGCCGAGAGGTTAGGAAAGTGCGTTCATTGAACGTTTATATGTACATTTTTTTGTGTAGTTGTTTCTTAAGAGTCTTTTTTGCACGTAGGAGTACTTGATATCAAACAATTTGCATAAA
Organism: Sepioteuthis lessoniana; assembly: GCA_963585895.1. Lineage (NCBI taxonomy): Eukaryota > Metazoa > Mollusca > Cephalopoda > Myopsida > Loliginidae > Sepioteuthis > Sepioteuthis lessoniana. The sequence continues at coordinate 10,257,293 of OY757937.1, forward strand.
GTTGTATAGTTTCAAGTATTCCTATCAAATACTAATAATTGTTTGATTTCAAATAACTATCTTTATTTAATAAGTCATTTATTTGCACATAGTTATATGTAATCGCGTTCATTTTTTATCATATTTATATTTTTGTTTATTAAGAGTTTTTTTTACAGGTACTCCAAATCCAGTTCAGAGTTGACCTGAGAGTAATGGTAATGAAGGGGCACTTCTCACTGCCTTCAGATATCAAGAACAGGAGTCTCACCATCAGATGCAGTTTAGCATCTTACCCAGTATTTCAATAGATATTGACTATATAAATGATTTGTAAACTAATTTTGTAGATACACAAAGTTAAATCATCAAACAGTTCTATTTCTAACAATTCAATTTGGTATAAGTCCACAAAGTTAAACGGTTCCAAGTATTGCTATGTATCACCAACAATTCAATTAAACATCAGTCATTTGTTTACACACAGTTAAATGATCAAACAGTTCTATTTCAAACAATTCAATTTATCATAAGTCATTTGTTTTCACAATTTAAATGTCAAACAGTTCTATTTGACCTATAGATAGGACCCTATCAGATGCTACCACTCCGGGCCAGAGTGGAACTGGGAGTGATGGCAATGAAGGAGTACTCCGCATTACTGGAGCATTATCATCACTCATCGGTGGAGGTCTTAACTCTATGCAGAGATGCAGTCAATATATTCTACAGCCCCAGCTGGCTAGGCTGTGCTGTTTCATGGGGTGCTGTTTCCAGGACTTATTCAAAACAACACATAGCATCCTTGTATAGTTCTTGCTTTTTCTCAAATCGTTTCGTTAGATTTTAAGTGGTGCAACTATATAGGAGTACACACATGGTTATAGCCTGGAAGAATTCATCTTTTATTTCATCAAAGATATCAGATTTTCATATGGCCCATAACATGTCAATAACAGTCTATATACAAAATATGGACACACCAATGTTAACCGATCAGCAAAAACTTTCATTCACCAGATCTGTGCGGACACTGGGTGCCTACTAGACGTCCTAGTAATAGGGACAGGTAACGAAAGAGGGTCGGCACATCTTGAAAACGATGATTATGATAAATCTCGAAATTTGATTCGTTTTTAAATGTTATATTACAATAATCACGGGAAATTCTCTGTGGCGTAATGGCTAAAGTGCTGAACTGCAGGCTAAAAATAAATGTTCGAACTCCAGTCGCGCTATTACGTTCACTTTCATACAAATACCCTAGAGGAAGGTATAAACTTCCACTTTATCCCCACCTCATTAACAGAGTTAGACAATTTCACAGCTGTTCTTCTACAAGGATGGATTTCGCATTAAATAACCTATGAAGGCCTAGACATTGAAACGTAAAGCTGATATAACTGTGTTCACCCAAGAATTCAAGTAAGACTTTTTACTGCTTTCGACCTTTTTCAAATACTGCTTGTTCATAAAACGACATCTGCTCTTTTCTTCTGCTAGGACATGTTTTGTTAATTCTTCTTGTGTATTTATCGTGTACGTATTAAATGTTCCTTTACGTGTAAATGAACTTGTCTTTCCTTCTGTTTTACCCGTATTAGTGTATTAATCTGTTATATGATTAAGGAATGATCTTTTATATTAATCCTTTTTCGTTAATCATATTTTATTATTTAGCTTGGTAAGGCTTTAAACTACTCGGTGTTTCTAGTTCAGGTGCATAGTCAGATGGTGCAGTCTTACGCCTGCGCGGAAAGGATATGACAATCATCATCAGTTATGATAAACACCCAGACAGGAAATGCGGCTGGACTGTCGTTGGATTGAATTGGGTGGGTTGATGACGTCATGCCCAGAAGAGATGTCCTGAGAATTTTGAGGATTTTGAAAAGACAGTGAGTTGAAGTTAGCGGATGAGTTTTTCTGGTTTCTACTGGTAGAGATCTTAAAAACCACAAGATGCACCGTGCGTGGAGGTGAGGGTCAGTATAGTATGGTTAACATAGGCTTTTAAGAATTGTATCTCTCTCCTCATGTAGACAAGGACTGAAGAAATAAACTCGTTCGTACCGCCTGTGTTTGTATTATCATTGTTGTTATTGATATCTTTATGAGTGTATAACAAATTGATATCTTTATGAGTGTATAACAAATGGATATATCAACGGAGCAATGCTATTTAAAACCAGCTTCTAGACTCTTAGTTTTTATGCACAATTTAATTTTCTTTTTTTTTTTTTTTTCGTATCTGAAAAATTATCTCAAAATGTTTTTCTTACTTGCATAATTGTATCATCAGGTCGCGGTACACAACTCCCGTTACGCCGTGTAAATGTTTTGAAACTGAAACAAAATATATAGTATTATATATTATGGTCCACACAAAACACAAAAGTAAAAGGGGTGTCCTCGTGGTGTAATGGTTAAAGCGATGGACTGCCGAATCGTAGTTAGCGAGTTCGTATTCCAGTCGCACTATTACGTTCACTTTCAGGCAAATACCCTTGGGAAAGGTATGAACCCCCTTATCCTCCCAGCTATGGGTTAAATACTGTTCTTCTAGGAGAATAGCTTTGGCATTAAATAACCTTCAAAAGTTGATATGCCATTAAACAAAGAAACCAAACCAAACAAAAGTAAAAGCTCGCTCACCGGATGGAGACACACTTCGACATTGTAGCAGGTGTGCTGCAAGGAGACATATTAGCCCCATACCTGTTTATTATCTGCCTTGACTACGTGCTTAGAACGTCTATAGATTTAATGAAAGAAAACGGTTTCAAGTTGGCAAAGGAAAGAAGCAGAAGATATCCCGCACAAACTATTACGGACGCGGACAACACCGTTCACGTAGCGCTTCTGGCAAATTCACTCACCCAAGCCGAATCCCTGCTGCATTGTCTGAAATGAGCAGCAGTTGGCATAGGCCTCCATGTCAACGCAGACAAAACAGAATACATGTGTTTTAATCAAAGAGGCGACATTTCCACACAAAAGGGGGGGTCCTCTGAAACTAGTGGGCAAGTTCACCAACCTCGGAAGCAGCGTCTCGTCAACCGAGAATGACATCAATATGCGACAAGTAAAGGCATGGACGGCAAACGATATCGGCCATATGAAAGTCAGACCTGACCGATAAAATAAAACGTAGTTTTTCCCAAGCAGCGGTCGTATCACTACTGCTATATGGATGCACCACATAGATGCTAACTAAATGTATAGCGAAAAGCTTGACGGCAATTACACAAGAATGCAGCGACTTGTATGGAACAAGTCCTGGAGGCAGCACCCCACAAAACAACAGCGGTACGGACACCAATCACCCATCACGAAAACCATCAAAGTTAGACGAACCAGACATGCGGGACACTGCTGGAGAAGTAAGGACGAGCTCATAAGCGATGTACTCCAGTGGACCCATTCACATGGACGAGCAAAGGCTGGACGAACGGCTAGAACCTATTTACAACAGCTCTGTGCCGCTACACGAAGTAGCCAGGAGGACCTGACGGGAGCGATGGACGATAGAGACGGGTGGCGAGAGAAGGCCAGGGAAATCCGTGCTAGAAGCGTGACAAGATGATGATGATGAATTTCCAAGATAAATCACACACACACATATTTATGTGTGTGTGTGATTTATCTTGGAAATTAGTTATTTCGAGGCCACAGAATCTCTCACTGCATCCACATTGTCAGGACATCTTGCAGTCAACTTCCTGCCAGACTGGAGATTTTCTGCCTTCTTGTTGAGGTTGTTTACTGGCCCTATGGCTAGAAATTTGTGTACCCAACCATAAATTTGGCTTTTCTAGGGATAATTGTTAACTTCCTGCGAAATTTTGCTAGGACAATTTTGAATGATTTTGTCTCCAAATAAGTAGTGGCGCAAAATATTTTTCCTCTTTTGTCCAAGGCATTGTGATCAAGGATTAATAGTTTTTATAGTATACTATTTTCAAATCTGAAACAAAAAAGAATTCACCATTATTATTAGTAGAGTTATTAACAGTATAAAATTTTTATGTGGTATATGATAGCGATAATTTACTAAGCTTTTTGCTTAGATGTAGCACAAGGCCGCATGAATTGGGCACCTAATGAGAATCGAACTCACTCGTGTAGGTTTGCTAGTCTACCTTGCTAACCATTACACCACCTGAGGTGCCCATGTGGTATATGATAGTGGCCTGAACTACTAACCACACTTTCTCTTAATGTGTTAGACTATCTTATTGATTGTCTAACACTGAATAGTTCGGCAAGAAAAGACTACATGACACGAAAAGTTAACTGTAAACATCTAATATTTACATATATGATACACAATAATAATTGTCCCAAGCCATACTAAATAAAAGCCCAATAATTGCTCCAAGAACAAGGTGATGAATGGCAGAAGTTACACTTACGTAGGTCTGGTGTAGTGTGAGTTCTCGTAAGGTGATTTGTACGCACATGCTTCTCACATAGCAGAGGCTGAACGAGACGTCTTATCAGTAGGACCTTCTTGGTCAGAAAGAGAGACAGAACTCGCTTCTCAAACTGTCATATGACCAACGGTCACGTGGTTGTCGGAAGCTCCGCCCATGAATCACAAGAAAGGAGGACAATTACGTTTTGTTCCCAACAGCAGTCACATGGCTGTCATGTATATTGAGACAGCCTGTATATAAATTTGTTCATTCCGACCTTGGTTTTGGCTTTTGGCAACCATCAGAGCATGTTGTAATTTACTAAGCATTTTACCTAGATGTGGCACAAGGCCATATGAAAGGGGCACCCAGTGAGACTCGAACTCACTCGTGTAGGTTTGCTAGTTGAGCTTGCTAACCATTACACCACCAGAGGCGCCCTAACCATCAGGGCATGTTTGATTAACCACTGTTTACTTCTGAAGACTGAATGGCTCATGAATGCCACAGAATTGGCTTCACATGTCAATGACATTTGAACTTTCAACTTAACGATTTAAATATTCGACTTTACATGTGTTAATAGTTTTCAATATTGCTGGGTTTGTTTGTTTGTTTGTTGTTTGTTTTTTTAGGGGGGGCGTTTTTTTGTTTTATCTTTTGGGGGGTAGTTTTTTTCTCGAAGATGTTAAACAGAAAATCAGTTTTAGATTAATGAATTTTTAATTCATGAGTTCTTTAACATTTCAATTAGATACGTCACACTTTCCACGCAACTATTTTTTCAGATGAAAAGAGTCACTGAATTGAATGAAGATTTTGATGTATTGCTACATAAATTCCTACTCAGTTACATTTACATCTTTTAAAAATAAGAATATTTATTACTATTATTTGTATTGATTTGATTTTTCCAGTTGTAACTAAAGCTTCCACAGGAAATTAAATGGCATTATGTCTCCACAACTGGTTTATGTGGCCTAACGGTTACCAGCGCAGAGAATGGAATCGGCCTCAAGATATAGGGTGTCTCAATATACATGGGACCCATGTCACTGCAAATAACTACCAAAATAATGTTGTGTTCTTTTTCTTTCAGATTTGAAAATAGTGTACTATAACAACTATTAATCCTTGATCACAATGCCTTGGACATAAGAGGGAAAATATTTTGCGTCACAACTTATTTGTTGACAAAAACCATTCTAAACTGTCTCCAAATAGATACAATCCTTTAATATGATAATAATTTATTACTGAGACAAGAAACTCCAAAAAAGATTGCATGTCCTGGGAACTGAAATAATAACAATAAAAAAAACATGGATTTAATGTCTCGAGCTCAAAGGATCCATTTCTTATAGGATATGTTCAAAATGACCGCCATTGCACTTGTCTCCGTAATAAGTCATTATCATATTAATGGGTTGCATCTATTTTGAGACGCCCTATATTAATAATCAAGCGATGGTTTGGTTTTATTTCACAGTAATGACCTTGGAGATGCATAAGTTTAGCTCTTTTCACACTAGGTAATCGTACCGGACATTGGCATAATGATTAGAGTGTTCGCCAATAGCCCGGGAGACCCGGATTCAATCCCAAGTCGAGTCATACCAAAGACTTTAAAAATGGTGCTTTATGCTACCTTGCTTAACACTCAGCATTATAAGGTAAGAATCAAGGGTAAAGTGGAGGAATCCAGGAAAGGAGTAGCGCCCTCCTCTACACCTTGGTGTAGTAGCTATCGAAAAGGGAGCCTTCAGGTCACCCTCGACTACGGTCGCCAACTTTACTTACTATCTTGCTATGGTTGGCAATCAGTCTAGGATAATGACAACTTTGAAATCAAAGCCAGATACGCATGAGACAAATAACTCCAACCGGTAGGACGTGTTTCTCACTGAAACTGCAGCAATACCACAAACATGATGAGGGTTAGGGAAGTGATATTGAGTCTTTTAGGGGGAGGGTTTTAAGGGTCCACGAATTTTTATGGATTTCTTAAAACAATGTGGTGTCTAATAATTTTTTTTTCTATTTTCTCGATCTTAGTGCCTCTTTTAAAGTAAGTAAAGTTGGCGATTGTAGTCGAGGACAACCCGAAGGCCCCCTTTTCAATAACTACAATACCAAGGAGTACGGGAGGGCGCTACTCCTTCCCCTGGATTGCTCAACTTTACCCTTGATACATACATGTGTGCTGAGTGTAAAGCAAGTACCATTTTTTAAGTATTTAGTATGATTAGACCTAGGTCTCCAGGGACATTGGCGAACATTCCACCCACAATGCAAATGAGCCAGAAATTGGCATAATGGTTAGAGTGTTCACTAATGGCCCGGAAGACCTGGGTTCAATCCCAGGTCGAGTCATACTAAAGACTCAAAAAATGGTACTTGATATTCAGTTTATTCAAACAGTTCTAATTCAGCTAATTCAGTTTAGTATAAGTACAGATTTTCTTTACAATCAGTTAAATATCAAAACAGTTCTATAGTAAACAATTCAGTTTAGTATAAGTACAGTTTCAAAGTCAAAAACAGTTCCATTTCAAACAATTCACTTTAGCATAAGCACGCAGTTTAAAAGTAAGTACACAGTTTAATTGTCAAGAACATTTCTATTTCAAGCTATTCAGTTTAGTCAAACAGTTCTAATTCAAACAATTCAGTTGAGCATAAGTATGCAGTTTTGGTCTATTTAACCCATAGATAGAGCCCTATCTGGTGCTACCACTCCAGGCCAGAGTAGACCAGGGAGCGATGACAATAAAGGGGTACTCTGCGTTCCCCAAAGTTTCAGCATCACGGGAACCTCACCATCAGATTGTTTAGTGTCATATCCTGGACTCTCACTGATGGGTGGGGGAGTCTTACCACTCTGAAGAGAAGCAGTGGGTGTATTCTACAGCCACAGCCGACTATGCTGACTGCTTTTACATCGTCAGCTCTCAACCCTACTAACGCGCGGCGCCCGTAGCGCACAAATTCGTCTGGCCACGACGAGCCCCGAAAGTCAACCTTCTTCTTCCCAGGCAGGAACTCAACTAACTGACTTTTCTCAAATCTCAGCCCACGCTTCCGGTGCATGACGTCACTCACATCCCTGGTCATATCCTCTATCAGGGATTTTTATTGTGACATCTCTGAATGACACGTCCGCTCCACGCGCGCTTCAACACCTGCGCGCATGTTTGCACCAAACTAACCCATGCACTGAGCCGAAAGGTTCTCAGCCAAACTAAACCCAAAGGCAAGATATATAAAACGAAATCCTTCGGCCATTATATTACATAATAGCCTTGGAAAATATAGGAAACCTCCAATCACTCAGCTATTGGTGGAATAGTACCACTTCTATCTTTCTACAAGCATGTCGTTGGCATTAAATAACCCTTGAAGGTTGATATACCGTTAAACAAAGCCCCCTTACCATGCGACAATAAATACCTGATTCTGATTTATATACAATTTATCGTCGTAGGAAATGGGCACGGCGACACGAGTTCAAATCTTGGACAAGACTGATTGCATTTCACAGAGCACTAATACCCTTGGGAAAGGTATGAATCCAATTATTCTCCCTCCAGCTATGGGTAAATAGTAGGACAGACTAAGTTCTTCAGCCTTAGTGATGCAACTAGTCTAGGAGAAGGAAAACTCAAACCTGTTAAACTCCGCTTAAAAATTGACCTTGTGTCATATCCTGCCCGAACGGAGGGGTTGGTAAATATATATACAATTTAAACATTTGGGCACCTCGGGTGGTGTAATGGTTAACAAGCCGGGCTTACAAGCTTTCACGAATTTCATTGGGTACCCAATTCATACGGCCTTGTGCTTGATCAGAGGAAAACGCGAAGTAAATTACTACAATTCAAGCTTTTAAAACCTGTTTTCAATACGTAAAACGGTTTCTTTAAAGGGGAGTAACTTTGTAAGAATTACAGCAAGTTATTTCCCCTGCAAATTAAATTATCTTAGTTGTATTATTTTTATTTATACAAGTATTTATACTTGTATTATTTATGTATTTTATACTTGTATTATTTATGTATTTTTATTTATACAAGTATTTGTATTATATTTATTATTTATTATTTTATTATTTTATTATTTACGTATTTTTATTTATACAAGTATTTATACTTGTATTATTTTTCAGTTTTGATTTATTTTCTTGAAATCTGAATTACAGACAGACTTCTCAAATCTTCAGAACTTTTCAAACATTCGAGCCGATCACACCAGTGCGGTGATCTGGATCATTTCGATTCTACTAAATTCTCCGGTCTTTTTTCCAAGCTCTTGAAGACCGTTCAAGGTGTATCAATTAGAATCGGTATCACCGTTACCTTCTTGTTCCACGTTTTTTTCTGTTCTCAAGCAAGATCCAGGGATTATTCTATCTTTTCGTTTTAATCTATTTTTAATCTGTTATCTTCTGGGACCACAAAATCCACTTGATAATTTCTTTTTCCTTTGTTAATCATCACAACGTCTGGTCTTGTGTCCGGGATTGGGGGATCCGTTTGTACTTCAAAGTCCCTGAGAATTTTATGTGTATCGTTTTCTTGGCGAGATTCTGGTTTGCACATCATTATTATTTACTCATTTGAGAGTTTTTCACACCAACGTTAGCTGATGGTTTCTCACTGGAGTTTGAGTGACAAAAAGTCTTCTCAAGTCTCCTGGACTTCTAGGGAACGAATAAATAAATTTTTAAAAATTTAAATTGAATTAAGAAAAAATAATAAAAATAAGACTTAAATTTGCAGAAACTCCCAGAGGTCCCTGACGGGAAAAAAGGGATGACGCATGCGTAAAAGAAAAAAGGCATCCTCTTGATAAAGGGGAACAGGCTTTCTTTCTCTTTCAGGCGGTGACCAGCGATTTGACAACACCATTTTGCTATCTGGTGTTTGGGCACCACGCATACGTCTTTGGACGTGGCGTTGGTTAGTCCTTTTCACCCAGTAGCAGCTCTCTTTCGGTCGAAATATGCCGAAATATAAAAGACCCACAAATGAACTACAAACTAACCCTTTTTGACAAAACTTCCAAAAGAAAACTAACCCTTATGGAAGCCCGAAATACCAAATGAGGACAAACACATGAATGAAACGATTAACGTATTTTTCTGACACCTGTAGCAGAAAGAACTTTGTTCATTTTGCACAGTTTGTGAATAGCTGAGTTAGGCAGAAAAACCCATTTCATGTTGGGTTTCGGTTCACCGATAAATCACCCCATGATTTTTGCTCTTTACATACGTTGTCAAAACGTTAGAGTTTTGACCGTTGGTTTTGGCCATTCAGCCCTGAGCGGTTTCCGGGGCTAAATATAAGCCAATGAAAAGCGCTCTCTTCCTCTTCTATATTCTCTTCGCCGATGGACCAAGACGTGCTGACCGACTCCTCCAGATAAGCAAGGATTCAAACCACCTACCCTTAGGATTTTCTCCCTGTTTCGGCTTGAAGAAGAGCGAACTTTTACCCAACACTCCAAGTATTCATGAAGAGAATTGTTAACTTCTCCTCCTTGGTTTATGAATAACTGTACCACTGTTTGCTTGTGTACGACGTTTACACTCACTAGTCTGACATATTTTGTGTTGCTCATTTCAACCCCGAGGATTCCACTCGTCAACAAATAATGCCGTGGGTCCAGCTAGTCTTCAACTCCACTCTTATCAGACATAGCTTTCTGTATCTTTCTTCACATAACCAGGAGCTTGGACAATTTCTTTTTGCCTTCAGCTGAACAATAAAACTTGGAAACTTGTTATTTCCGTCTTCTTTCTATTTTCATTTATATAACGATAAAGGTGACCAAATCAAAATTTGCATTCCGCCCTACCGTTATACACCTTAACTGGGGGGTTCAACCATTTCAATGTATTCAGGAAAAACTCCCTCATCCATGGAATGATTGTTGAACCCAGTAAATAAAGGAAAGTATAAAGGAAACGTCTTCGTCTCTTATCTGTTGCTGTCTTTTCTTTTGTATGATTCTTTTGGGACTTTCTTGGGCAAGGCGTTACACCGACTAGCCAACGTGGGGGTAAAATAAAATAACCAAAATATGGAGTCAGATATCAAACGGCAACACAGCCTTGCCCTTTGCCCGTGACCTTCAGCCTCATACCCCATAGACTCTTCTTCGGTCTTCTGGCCGATCTTCGTAATGCTGTTGTCTCTAATTGTCCTCTGGTTTCTAAGTCTTCCATAATCTTTATCCATCCTTTTGGGATCATTCCAAGTGCACCAATTACCATCGGTATCACCGTCACCTTTATGTTCTATAGTTTCTTTAGCTCTCTGACAAGTTCCAGATATCTATCCCTCTTTTTACCTTCTTTTAATTTTACTCTGTTGTCTTCCGGAGTGACAAAGTCTACCCTCTGCCACGTTCTCTTTTTTTTTTTTTTTTTTGTTGAATATCACTAGGTCTTGTCGTCAGGCCGAGTGAGTGTGTCTCATTCTCTAGGACGGATTCCGTGTCATGCATATACCCCTTGTTCGTATGGTCGAATTAAAATTTCTTGCACAATTCTCAGTAGATCAACTTTCCCCCATCGTCTTATTGTTGTATGGTCATATACAGATTCATGCAGAATGAATCACAATGACACAATGATAAAGGACGAGCGAAGACTTCTTTAACAAAATATATACCTCTCATTTTATTTGTAACGTTTGAAAAGGGTTACTCAAGGTTTGCGTGTGAGAGGGAGCTGGAGACCGAACAAAAACTGCAATATTTTGACCCCCACTCTTATGGCCGTCAACGTTGTGTCTTTCTCGTTCTCCAGATGCTCAACCGGAGACCCAGAGGCCCACTCTGCTGGGTGATGGCTTTCTTTACTGCATCTTATCAGCAACTTCTCTGGTCCCCAACTCATCAGGGCCCCAAGGTCCCTTCGGCCTGATGTGGCTTTACCTACCACATCTCGTCTATAACTCCGTCTCCAACTCTACTGCAACTGCAACTAATTTGACTTCTGTCTTGACTGAGTTATATAATAGTTCAACGTCCACTCAGTCGCCTACTCGATCTTTGAAATCACATGTTTGATCGTCATCAAACGGAAATAACTGTCATGCAGTTCACAGGTCACTCTCTTCAGGTCTATGAGTGTACCATGGGAATTTTTTTACCTCGTCCCATTTCGTCAGCCAATTTCTGCCCACGCGATTTCCTCTGAAAACTGCCATTAGAATGTGTCACCTCCTTCCGGTGCATCACCTGAATGGCATTTTTGGCCGGGTCGAAGGTCAAAATACCACATTATATTCATTTTGCGCTAATTTGTTGCATATTATTATTATCATCGATGACTAACTGTAGTATCCGCTAGGAGAGTCCCAGTGGTTGCTTACGTGCTAACGTTGTAAAGCAGTTCGAACACCAGTTGCGCTATTATGATCACTTTCGTAAGCTATTACCCTTGGGAAAGGTATAAATCTCATTGTTCCCTATCCACAAGCAATGGGTTAAATAGTATCCATATTTACCAACCCCTCCGCTCGGGCAGGATATAACACAAGGTCAATTTTTAAGCGAAGTTTAACAGGTTTGAATTCAGAGTTTTCCTTCTACTAGACTAGTTGCTTCGCCAAGACTGAAGAACCTAGTCTGCCCTACTATTTACCCATAGGTGGAGGGAGAATAGAAGAATAAATAAATAGATTAGCAAATGATATAAAACAAAATACAAATCGTCATTTCCCTTATTTATTTATACTTTCATTTGTAAAATACAGCTTGGCTAACAATATGAGACAAGGTAAAAAAAATTTTCACTGTGCTGTCACAAAGTGACGCACCGGAAGAGAGTAACCAATGAACTGCATGACAGTTATTTCCGCTCGATGACGATCACACATGCCATTCCAAAGATGGTGGAAGTGACACATCCCAATGGCCAGTAATCGAAAGAAATTGCGCAGGTGAGCTTGGCTGACAATATGGGACAAGGTGAAGGTCCCACCGTGCCGCTACAAAGTGATGCACCAGAAGAGGGTGACCTGAGAACTGCATGACAGTTATTTCCGCTCGATGACGATCACACAGGCCATTCCAAAGATAGCGGAAGTGACACATCCCGATCGCCAGATATCGGAAGAAATTGCGGGGGCGTGGCGGCGTGTCCATATCTCCGCGTGGGAGTTTGAAGGTAATATAAGGCCGACGAATTGAACGGAAGACAGTGAAAAAATTCCGCTGTTCACGAAAGCTGGTCCCGTCGTTACTCTGTGTGCGTTGTCTCGGCCATCGTCTACTTACATCGAAGAGTTCAAGCCTCATACACGAACGATTCTAATTCCTCTCCTGACTGCTCCTACTTCACACAAGCGTCCGTCGAGAAAATAAATATATATTGTTATATATATTCCGTGTTGTCGTTTGTTTGACCAGAGAGCGGAACGTAACACATTCTTTGTATCATATTCTTTATTCTACAAAAATTATATATGAATTATATATATTTTAACTAGGTACAAATTTATGGCATTAAATTGATAATGGTTGGTTGGTTGGTTGAGTTTCATGAGATATCAATCTTTGTAGGTTATTTAATGCTAAATCCATTTTTATACAAATAATCAGTTCTATTTCAAACAATTAAGTTTAGCATGAGTACACAGTTTGTCAAAAACATTTCTATTTCAACCTATTTAGTTTATTCAAACAGTTCTAATTCAACCAATTCAGTTTAGCATAAGTGCAGATTTTCTTTACACACAGTTAAATGTCTAGACAGTTTTATCTTAAACAATTCACTTTAGCATAAGTACAGTTTCAATGTCAAAAACAGTTCCATTTCAAACAATTCAGTTTAGCATAAGTACGCAGTTTAAATGTAAGTACACAGTCAAAACATTTCTATTTCAAGCTATTCAGTTTAGTCTAACAGTTCTAATTCAAACAATTCTGTTGAGCATAAGTATGCAGTTTTGGTATATTTAACCCATAGATAGGACCCTATCAGGTGCTACCATTCCGGACCAGAGTAGACCTGGGAGCGATGGCAATGAAGGTGTACTCCGCATTCCCCAAAGCTCCAGCATCACTGAAACCTCACCATCAGATTTTTTTATTGTCATATCCAGGACACTCCTTGGAGGGTGTCTTATCCCTCTGCAGATGTGCAGTTGGTGTGTTCTACAGCCCCAGCCGAGTGGGCAATAAATTGATAAATAAATTGTTTTATTCAAAAGATGTAACTTAAATAACATTACCGTATGAAAATTAACAATATTATATTTAACTTGATTATAAATTTGAGCTTCTATCTATTTATTTATCAATTTATATATCAATATTTTAGCATTATACGTTCACTTTCAGACAATTATTGTTCTGTCTTCTCTTCACGTTCCACTCGTTCTGTCATTTTAGACCTATCCCTGTCGGTCCCTTTAAGACTCGTTGGTCAAAACTCTCCTAACAACGAAATAAACAAATATTTGAGCCACCTGGAACCTACACTTTCGAATTGTTGGTTTTCTTCACGACTGGAATATCCCTCAATTTTATCGCACGATCCAAATGTGTATTCCTATCTCCATAACCTGATTTTTTCATAATCCTTTTTTACCTTGAGGCTATCGAAGAATCCTTACGTTCACTTACAGTCTTATACACTTGGGAAGGGTCGGATGGAGACACAGAATACTTCGACATTATAGCAGGAGTACTACAAGGAGACACGCTAGCTCCATACCTCTTTATCATCTGTCTAGACAACGTGCTTAGAACATCGATAGATAAAATCAGAGAAAACGGCTTCGAGCTGACAAAGAAAAGGAGCAGAAGGTACCCCGAAAAAACAATTACCGACGCCGACTACGCAGATGACATAGCAATACGGGCAAATACACCCAACCAAACCGAAACACTACTGCATAAGTTTGGAACGAGCCACCGCAGGCATTGGCCTCCATGTCAATGCACCCAAAACTGAATATATGTGCTATAATCAAACAGGCAACATTTCCACACTAGACGGACCCTCTCTGAAACTGGTAGACAAATTCACCTACCAAGGAAGCAGTGTCTTATCAACCGAAAAAGACATCGACACGCGGCTAACGAAAGCATGGACAGCTCTCGATCATAAAGAAATCAGACCTGACCGATAAAATGAAACACAGTTTCTTCCAGGCACCGGTAGTGTCGATACTGCTGTATGGATGCACTACTTGGACGCTAACTAAACGGCTGGAGAAGAAGCTAGACGGCAATTACACAAGAATGTTGCAAGCAATATTGAAAAAATCCTGGCGGCAACACCCCACAAGGCACCAACTACACAACCACCTCCCATCACGAAAATTATCCAAGTTAGACGAACCAGAGAAGCAGAGACAAGCTCATTAGTGATGTACTCCAATAGACCCCCACATATGGCCGGGCAAAAGCAGGACGAGCAGCTCGAACATATATACAGCAGTTCTGTGAAGATCCAGGATGTAGCCCTGAAGACCTGCCAGAGGCGATGAACGATAGGGAGAAGTGGCGAGAGAGGGTCAGAGATATCCGTGCTAGCGGCACGACATGATCCTATTTACCAACCCCTCCGCTCGGGCAGGATATGACACAAGGTCAATTTTTAAGCGGAGTTTAACAGGTTTGAATTCAGAGTTTTCCTTCTCCTAGACTAGTTGCCTCTCCAAGGCTGAAGAACCTAGTCTGCCCTACTATTTACCCATAGCTGGAGGGAGTATATTTGGATACATACCTTTCCCAAGGGTATTAGTGCTATGTGAAATGCAATCAGTCTTGTCCAGGATTTGAACTCGTATCGTCGTGTCCATATCCTGCGACGATAACCATTACACCACGAGCACCTCCTAATTAACAAAGCTCTATTGCTTCGATGTGGCACAAGGCCGAATGAATGGGGCATCCAATGAGACTCGAACTCACTCGTGTAGGTTCGCTAGTCTAGCTTGCTAACCGTTACACCACCAGAGGTGATAATGATCAACTTGCTTATCTCCCAAGCCATGGGTTGAATAGTACCATTACTTTCCTTTCACTCGCTTTGAAAATGAATGACACACGTAGGTTAATAAGCCAAGAAAGCAAAAAAAAAACAATCATCTCAAACAAATACTATGCATTATTCATTTTACGGGAATTAAATTTAAATCGGTCTGCATTCAAGGGAAGTAAGCATGCTTATAAAAATTGGAAGTTATTTCCCTTGGAATGAAAAATCTGATGATTTAGGTTAGTTTTGTATAAAGTCGGTGACGTGAGTGAATGTGGCAAAAAGGTTTCGACTACATATGGTGTTGATGGATGGAGCGAGAAAATGCATATAAAATTTAATGAATGAAAAGCTTTCGCTATTCCCTTTCATCGTTTTTTTAGTGGGTTAAAGAGGCCATTTTCTTTCATTTTCTTTTGTTTTTCGTTCGTTTTTTAGGAAGGTATTTTCTTTTATTTTCATTTTCAGTTTAATTTTGGTCAATAGTAACACAAAAACCTCCTTAAAATGGAAAATAATTAAATTGAAAATTCATTTGAATTATTTTTTTAATTCTTAGAATTTTTCGAGGCTATCTCAGATCATTAAATGAACTAGATACCATTTTCACGTGCCACAATTGGGGTAAATAAATGGTAAAATAAACTAAACTTATTGACAGTAACACAAATAATAGCAAATATGGCTCTGAGAGATTAAATTTTCTTCCAAATCAAAAACACCAGGATTACCTCAGTAGTAACATCTCATCTACTGAAACCAATCTCAACATATGCATGTGCTGCTGTTAACAGGTTATTAACCATATCGAAATCTTATTTCCTTTATAAAACATAACAGGAATTCTTCCAAGCATCCATCATGTCAGAACTACTGTATGGTTGCACCACCTGGACTTCAAGGAAGCACTTGGAGAAAAAGGTAAATTGAAACTTCACAAGAATGCTATGCGTATTTTGGAACATATATATATATATATATATATATGGATATATTGTCATCCACAGACAGACTGTTTCATTCGATCAGAACTCTTCAGTGTGGCTAGACACGTAGAACGCTCGAAACCGGGATCAAAACCCATCCAACTTTATGTTAGACTAATTCTCAGACCGCTCGGCCAACAAGCGTACCACGTTGGCAAAGGGAATTTTTAAGGTATTTATGTAGCAACAGCAGCAGCATTTTTACACCTGTGGGGTTTGAAGGCTTTTAGGAGGTCAGGGGCTAAGGGCAAGACTGTGTTGCCGTAAGATATCTGACTCCATATTTTGGTTATATTATTCTACCCCACGTTGACTGGCTGGCGCAATGCCTTGCCCAAAGAAAGTCCAAAAGAAATATGCAAAAAGAAAAGATAAAAACAGAGACGAAAACATTTCTTCCATACTTTCCTTTATTTACTTGGTGAATGGACTTGTAGTATCACCTCCCTTACTAAGGTCAGTAAATGGGCAGTCAATACTACCTTAACAGAAATCTTGGTCCTTACTTCCACCTCGGCCAAGGAATGCTATCCCAGAATCCATCGCCTCTCACTCTTCTCTCTTCCCTTCTCTCTCCTTTTCTCTCTCTCTCTCTCTCTCTCTCTCTCTCTCTCTCTCTCTGGCCAATCAGCGGAGATAGTAGCAGTTGCCAAAGACGACCCAAGAACAGAAGAGGACGCAGTTGCTGAAGAGATTCCAAACACTAAACACACGTGTTGACCGCCGGACATTTTCTAGCCAACACGTGGCGTTGTATACGAAGAATAAAATTCCTCTTTTAAAGTTAATATTTGTACTTCTCATTTATTATCTCAAATAACATTACCCAAGTACATATATTACAATGGTGACCCCAACTAAAAGGATATAAGACGCAACTTTTGAAAATTCCAGGATAAATTCAACCAATTTTTCAACTTCACGTCGTAAACGTTTCAAGACAGAACCTTCGACGTAAGTAAATAAAATAAAAAAAATTATTTTCCTCTTTTCTTCGTCTACAACAACAACAAATATATATATATATATATATATATAAATATATGTACACACACACAAAAAAATAACAATTAAAAAAATAAATAAATAAATAAAAATGGAAGAAGCTTCTCTACAACAAATTAACATAAAAACACCAGAATTCATGGAAACGGCAGTGAATGACTGGTTTTCCATTCTGGAGGCACAATTCCACCTGGGCAATATAACGACATCTGCAACAAAATTCTACACGGTAATATCATCTCTGCCTGCTGAGGTGGTAGCTAAAATACCGATAACAAATTTAGAATCAAAAAAATACGAGGAAATAAAACAGTCATTAATTGAGGCCCACGAAAGAACAAAGCCGGAATTACTGGACAAATTAATGTCAACAACAACTATTACAGGCCGTCCTTCAACATACCTGCAAGAAATGCCATCGATAGCAAAACGGATAGGTATCGGAGAAGAAATAGTAATACACAAATTTCTTCAGGCCCTACCAGCGAGAATTTCCCCCGTCATTGCTTCACAAAAGGAGTTAAGTCCAACTCAACTTGGAAAGCTAGCGGATGAGCTTATGCCTCTGCTTAACAATATCAACGCGACAGCGTTCACCGCTCAGCATAGGACACAAAATACTGAGAAAAGCAAAGACAATATTATTTTACCGACAGGTATTAAACCTTTCTTCCCGGAACAAAAAGTCAAAATATGTAGAGCACACCTCTACTTTGCCGAGCAAGCAAGAACTTGCAAACCTTGGTGTAGATGGCCAAAGAAGCAAAACACAAAAATACTACCAAACTCGCGTCCACCTACACCAATTCCAACAGACTCGGAAAACTAACGGCGCGAACCATGTCTGTCCCCCTGAGTTCGCCGCTATTACAAATCAATACACGATTAGGGACAACTACATTAAAATTTATAGTGGATACTGGTGCAAGTATCTCAATAATACCAGCGTCTAGGTTAAATGGCGTCACGTTAAATCCAACACCGGTATCACTCACCACCGCTAATGGAGAGAAAATAAAATGCTACGGACAAACAAACCTAGAGATTGGGATACCAAGTTTGAAAAGGTCATTTTCCTGGACATTTGTGGTCGCAGATATCACCAATCCACTCCTTGGATTTGACTTTTTAAATGAATTTGGTCTCATAATCGACTGCAAAAATAAAACAATTTACGACCCGTTAACAGCTACCAAAAAGGAATTAATATTAAACACGACATCTCCAGTAAACGTGGTCATTAACAAAGTAGAACTACCATCATTTATTCAAACCAATCTGGATAAATACCCAGAAATCATTTCTCCTCATATAAACAAAAATTACAACTACTGCGGTGTTTATCACAGAATTGATATAGGTAGCCACTTACCGGTTTTTGCAAAATCCAGACAGCTATCAGCGGAAAAACGATCGGCGACTAAAGAAGAGTTTAAAAGACTCATAAATGAAGGCGTGATAACTCCTTCAGACAGCGAATGGTCAAGCCCACTACATCTTGTACCTAAGCAAAGTGGAGGATACCGCTGCTGCGGAGATTACCGTGCATTAAACAGCATCACTAAAAGTGATAGATACCCCATTCCCAATATAAATTCATTCACAAGACTCGCTAATAAACAGCGATTTACAAAAATTGATCTGATTTCAGCGTACCATCAAATTAAAATGTACCCAGATGATATTCCTAAAACGGCAATTATCTGTCCGATGGGTCTTTTTCATTACGAATTTATGCCGTTTGGGTTAAAAAAATTCGTCGGCAACATTTCAAAGGTACATGGACAGAATCTTCCGACTGATAGACTGTGTCTTTAAATATTTAAATGATATCTTAATCTTCAGCGACGACGAGCCTTCCCACAAGAAAGATATAGACACAGTTTTTAGGATTTTACAAGAAAATAACCTGAAAATATCACTATCGAAATTTATTTTCAATGTAACATCGCTAGATTTCCTAGGTTTTAGAATTAATTCAAATGGAATCACACCAACTGCTAACAAAGTAAAAGAAATAGAATCTTTTCCATGTTCTACAGATGCTAAAAGCTTACGCAGATTTCTTAGTATGGTAGGATTTTACAGGAAGTTAATACCAGGATTTGCGAAGTTAGTCTTACCTTTATCCGAAAGAATGAGATTAACACCTAAAGGATTAATTACCTTGAATAATTTGGAAAAACAATCCTTTTCTAACATTATAAAAATACTTGGTGAGCTAACAGAATTATCTCATCCTCAACCAACTTGTACACAGTATCAACTAGTCACGGACAGCAGCAAATATGCAGTAGGTGCTGCCTTACATCAAGTCATAAATGGAAATCCAATACCAATAGGATTCTTCTCAAAGAAACTGACGACAACACAGACGAGATATTCCACTTTTGACCGTGAACTTTTAGCAGCATATTTGTCAGTGTTACATTTTCGCCACCTCATTGAAGGTCGTGAAGTATTACTTCTGACAGATCACAAACCAATATGCGGTGCATTCCACAGTCTAAAACCTGCCAAATCAGATAGACAACAAAGACAGCTAGCAATTATTACATAATTAATTTCAGATATAGCCCATATGAAGGGTAACCAAAATGTAGTTGCAGATTGTCTGTCTCGCCCAACATTTGCTGTACAAATAGATATATACGATCTGCCAGCACTTGCAGATGCACAAAAATCAGACACCGAAATACAGTCCTTTCCAGATTTAAAGAAATTCACATTATCTGGAAAAGATCAATTTGTGTTATGTGATACATCAACGTCATACCCCAGACCTTTTGTACCGTGCACACTACGAAAATCTATCTTTGACAGCTTGCATGCAATATCACACCCTGGAATAAAATCATCTATCAAAATGATTAAGGCTAGATTTTACTGGCCACATATGGATAAAACCATCAAAGAACTATGTGCATCATGCACATCTTGTCAACAAGCAAAAATATACAGACATACCAAATCGCCTGTATAAACGTTGGAAATACCATCATCAAGATTCCATACTGTGCACATTGATATAATTGGACCACTACCACCAGCGAAATGCTCCAACAATCCTTACATCAATCTATGTCGGTATGTTTTAACATGTATAGATCGAACCAGTCGATGGATAGAAGCACAACCTATATCGGATATTACAGCACAAACCGTAGCAGAAGCTTTTGTAAACACGTGGATTACGCGCTTTGGTGTTCCACTCCATGTCATATCAGACAAAGGCAAACAGTTTGAGAGCGAACTATTCCTTGAACTATCAAAAATTATTGGATTCTATAGGCTACGTATAACATCCTATCATCCACAATGCAATGGACTTATAGAAAGAGCCCACAGAACCTTAAAAGCAGCTATTATGGCCCGAAAAGAATCTTGGATTTCAGCCCAACCAATAGTTCTCATGGAAATTCGAAGTATGCCCAACTGCTCCAATTTTTCCCCTTATGCGGTCACAGGGGCACAAATGTTATTGCCACAACTAATGATAAATACGGAAAATACAGAAACAGTTACACAAAATTTTACAAGAGAACTGCACAAAACTATGGCAAAATTCGATCTGACAGACTTTTCAAACAGAGAAAAATCAACCAAAAAATCATACGTGCCAGATCAACTTCAAACTTGTGATAAAGTTTGGATTAGGATAGACCGCGTTCGAAAACCGCTAGAAGCACTCTATTCAGGTCCTTACATGGTACTCGGACGAACACCAAAATATTTCCTAATAGAAACTAACTCAAATACGCATACACAAGTTTCAATAGACCGTTTAAAACCTTACATTGAAAACAAACAAAAATGTACACAAAATGCAACTACCAATACAAATAAAAAGTCTGAAAGCTTACCTCCTGAAAAAGTGCGGGAACATAAAATGAAAACAAGAACTTCAGGTAGAAAGGTTACATGGAAAAAGGATAACGAGTATATCTATTATTAAAACAAAAAAAAAAAAAAATAACAAAAAAAAACAAACAAAACCAAACAAAAACTCCGTTTACTGGTAGGGGAGTATTGTAGTATCACCTCCCTTACTAAGGTCAGTAAATGGGCAGTCAATACTACCTTAACAGAAATCTTGGTCCTTACTTCCACCTCGGCCAAGGAATGCTATCCCAGAATCCATCGCCTCTCACTCTTCTCTCTTCCCTTCTCTCTCCTTTTCTCTCTCTCTCTCTCTCTCTCTCTCTCTCTCTCTCTCCCTCTCCCTCTGGCCAATCAGCGGAGATAGTAGCAGTTGCCAAAGACGACCCAAGAACAGAAGAGGAGGCAGTTGCTGAAGAGATTCCAAACACTAAACACACGTGTGGACCGCCGGACATTTTCTAGCCAACACGTGGCGTTGTATACGAAGAATAAAATTCCTCTTTTAAAGTTAATATTTGTACTTCTCATTTATTATCTCAAATAACATTACCCAAGTACATATATTACAGACTAACCAACGCTACGTCCCAAGACGTAGCGTGGTGCCCAAAACACCAGACAGCAAAATGATGTTGTTGGTTAGACGGACACTTCCTGACAAGCCTCGGTTCACAGAAAACCTGAATATTTATCTCTCTTCACCGGCTCCAAATTCGCCACTCCAAAATCCTTCTAATTTTGGCGTGACCGCTTCCTATTGGAGCCTTATGCGTGGCGACGCGTTTATACATTTTGTATCTGGCAGCCGACGAGTCAATATCCGGTTGGGAGTTTTACTGTTAATTCCTAAATCCCCACACACCCTATCGGCTACCAGAGTGCTCAATTTTTTCGAAGAGCTTTGCATTATGCGAACGGCGGCCGAAAATTCCTTCGCCAGAGTGCTCAACTCCCATAGGGGAGCGTATATATATATATAGATATATATATTGTATGTGTGTGTGTGTGTTTTGAAGAGTGTATATTTAGGCAGCAAGTTATTATTCAACCAAGTTTTTTTTAAGAAGATGGAACGCTGTTTATCATTTTTAATTTTTTTTTTTTTTCAAAATTCTTTATTATTTTTCTTGATCCAAAACTATAAAAATAACAAGGAGTCTTGAAAAAATGAAATTGAAAATAATAAACAGTGTTCCATCGTCTTTAACAAAACTTGCTTTATATATATATATATATATATATATATATATATATATATATATATATATACGTGGTGCCTTCAATAAGTTTCCAGACTTTTTCGTACAGGCATTTAAAATTGTTATAGACACTTGAAAATTCAGTATGTTATTGCTATACATCTTATGAGATTACTGACCAGTTTTTATGATTTCAGGTTCAAATGAACAGCTACAGCAGGAATTGAAATACACCCTACTAAAGCCTGATTGTCACAGCTGGTGAATTTAAAAAATGCAATCTATTCGTGAGGACACTTTAGAAGAACGATATGCAATAAAATTCTGTTTTAAACTTGGAAAAAATGCCACAGAAACGTATGGAATGCTTCAGACTGCTTTTCGACCATCTTGCATGAATCGAACATCAGTTTTTGAGTGGCATAAGAGACTCAAGGAAGCCAGGGAGTCTGTAAGGGATGATGAGGGGTGTGGGA
The DNA here is from genome assembly GCA_963585895.1 of Sepioteuthis lessoniana. Lineage (NCBI taxonomy): Eukaryota > Metazoa > Mollusca > Cephalopoda > Myopsida > Loliginidae > Sepioteuthis > Sepioteuthis lessoniana. The sequence continues at coordinate 10,280,240 of OY757937.1, forward strand.
GGAGTAAGGAAGTCAGAACACCAGAGTTTGCTTCCCACTGGACAGACAGTCAACAAGGAATACTATGTTGAGGTTTTAAGGGAGTTCAGGAAGAGATCCCGTCAGATGGGGGCCAGCCCTCTTCAAATCGGCTCAGTGGCATTTCCACCAGGACAATACACCAGTCCAGAATTCCATCCTTGTCACAGACTATTTGACCAAGATGGGCATCAAGACAGTTTCCCACCCTCCCTATAGTTGAGACCTTGCTCCCAGTGACTTTTGGTTATTCCCGAACCTTAGAGGCTGTCGTTATGAGACAATTGAGGGAATGAAAGAGGATGTGATGAACGTCATTGACACGCTCACACAAGAGGACTTATATGGGGCCTTCTAGAAGTTGTTAGAACAGTACAAGTGCATTGCAGCCGGAGGAGATTACTTCGAAGTAGACTAGAGTTTCATGTGTGTACTATCAATAAAAGTGCCCATACGAAAAAAGTCTGGAAACTTATTGTGTACTCCTTGTATATATATGTGTGTGTGTGTGTGTGTGTGTGTGTGTGCGTGTGAGTATGTGTGTGTGTGATGGCTCCCTTTATAAAAATTGATATGCCAACATAAGTTAAAATCCTGAACGAGATTGTTTACATTTCACATTATGCCAATATTCTTGAGAAAAGTATAAATCCATTATTCTCCCTCCACCAATGGGTAAATAGTTGGACAGATTAGGTTCTTCAACCTTGATATGTGTTGTGGGAACAGAACCCATCTTACTATAATGGACTCTTCTCACTGTTATTAGTACAGAGGTTTCGCTGCTAGAAGGGCAGATCACTATCAGTGTTATACGAACAGTACGAGACTTCTTACCTTTTCTATGTAACTATATCTTTCTTGTGTAATATAATCTGTTATCTAATATCCGTGTTTGTGTTTTCATTAGTGACCCTTTCCGGGGCCACAACAATATGGCAACCAGTCAAGAAGGAAAACTCTGAATTCGAACCTTTAACACGGCTTAAAAATTGATCAGGTGTCATATCCTACTTGTGCGGAGAGGTAGGAAAGTAAATATATATATTGCTGTCAAGAGCAACCCAAAGGCTCCTTTTCCAATAACTACTACACTTGGGTGTAGGGAAGGGCTCTAATCTTTTCCCTGGATTGCCCCACTTACCCTTGACCCATACCTTATAATGCTGAGTGTAAAGCAAGGAATCATCAAGTACCATTTTTTAGTCTTTGGTATGACTCGACCTGGGATTGAACTTGGACCATTTGCAAACACTCTAACCATTATGCCGAATATTTGTATATATATATATATATATATATATATATATATTCCTTGAATATATATATGTGGAAAAAAATTGAAAACAAAGTCATGCAAAGTGAAGAATTTAATGTGACACAATAACGTTTTGGTTTCAGCACCTATCATCAGGACTTAGAAAAGATGATATCAAGTGTCGTTAGATGACACTGTTGTATAGCCACATAATACATATACATCTGCATGCAGAATCATAACAACGACACAATAAAGACGAGCGACACAGTTCTTTAGAAAAATATACTTCTCACTTTATTGAAAGGGTTGTGTGTGAGAGGGAGTTGGAGACCGAACAGAACTGCAACATATTGACCCCCACTCTATTGGCCATAACCACGTTTCTTTCCCATTCTCCTGGGCTGCTCAACCGAGGGCATGGGGGCCCAACCTCTCTGGGACATGTTCCTCAATCCAGCATCTTCTCTCCAACTCTTCTGATCTCCAAACTGCAACTGCTCAATCAGGGGCCTGAGGGACCACTCTACTGGGTGCTGGCTTTTTCTACCGCATCTTGTCTCCAACTGATTGAATTTCCTGTGCACTGAGTTATATAATAGTTCAACGTCCACCTTCTTCTTGTGGGCGTCACAAATCGCACTCATTCAACCAGTCCCCGGTCAAGGTTATATTCTGATATTCCTCGACCGGATGCACCTGTTATTTACACAGGTGCATTTCCTATTTTGACTGCCCGGCCAGGTCGGAGGTCAATATACAACAACACTAGATAAGATCTTCATAAGTCCTGATATGGTTTATTAAAACTGAAACCAAAATGTTATAACATTGACTTTCTTTCACATTAGATTCTTCACTTTGGAATACTTTGTTTTTCAATTTTTCCCCACATTGTTGGATTCTTTTCCATTATTTACTTCCATATATATATATATATATATATATATATATAGGTTGTTTAAAAAGTTTTAAGCCTTACCCAGAAAGAAGAACATCGCTGAACATTTTTGTACAGGCAACACACAACTTCTTATAAAACTCGTAAAAAATTTTCCAGTTTTATAAAAAGTGATAATATGTTGCCAGAACAAAAATGTCCAGCTATGCTCTTCTTTCTGGGTAAGGTAACTTTTTAAATGACACCCCTCCCCTATATATAACTATGAGCAAACAAATGATTATAAACATGTGCAATGGATATATCAAAAATATAGTGATGATTACAACCAAACCTTTACAAATGAATCAAATTTTGGCATAAAATAACCCAGAAGGAGTTGATATGCCATTAAACAAATAAACAAAATCAAACCAATGATAAATAAAGTCAGAGATCATTCCTTGACACTAGTACCATGTAACAACCATGTAACAACTATGCAGCACCCATGTCACAACCCTGTTGAACAATTAGTTAACAACCATGTAACAGCTAAGTAACAATCATGTAACAACTATGCAGCACCCATGTCACAACCATGTTGAACAATTATTTAACGACCATGTAACAATTGGTAACAACCATGTAACAACTAAGTAACAATCATGTAACAACTATGCAACAACTATGTACAATGCAACAACGATGCAACAACTTTTCAAAAACCATGTAACAATTATGTAACAACTAAGCAATAACAATGTAACAATCATGTAACTGCTATGTATCAACAATGTAACAATCATGTAACAATTATTCAACAACCATGTAACAACCATGTGACAAAAATGTAACAGCTATGGTTGGTTCGTTGTTTGGGTTTTACGGCATATCAACCTTTGTGGTTATTTAATGCTATATCCATTTTTATGAAAATAGTTCTATTTCAAACAATAAGTATACAGTTTACATGTAAGTACAGTTTAATTGTGAAAAACATTTCTATTTCAAACTATTCAGTTTAGTCAAGCAGTTCTAATTCGGCTAATTCAGTTTAATATAATTACGGATTTTCTTTACACACAGTTAAATATCAAAACAGTTCTATATTAAACAATTCAGTTTAGTGTAAGTACAGTTTCAATGTCAAAAACAGTTCCATTTCAAATAATTCAGTTTAGCATAAGTTCGCAGTTTAAATGTAACTACGATTTAATTGACAAAACGTTTTTATTCAAGCAATTCAGTTTAGTCAAACAGTTCTAATTCAAGCAATTCAGTTTAGCATAAGTAAGTAGTTTAGTTCTATTTAACTCATAGATAGGGCCCTATCAGGTGCTATCATTCCGGGTCAGAGTGGACCTGGGAGCAATGTCAATGAAGGGATACTCCGCATTCCCCAAAGCTCCAGCATAACTGGAACTTTACCATCAGGTTGTTTATTGTCATATCCAGGACACTCATTGGGAGAGGGGTCTTACCCTTCTGCAGAGGTGCGGTCGGTGTATTCAACAGCCCCAGCCAACTGGGCAAGTAACAGCTATGTACGAGATGTATCAATCATGTAACAACTATTCAACAACCGTTTAACAACCATATAACAACAATGCAACTACTATACAATAACTATGTAGCAACCATGTAACTACTATGTATCAGCCATGTAACAACCATGTAACAACTGTTTTTTTTTAATTATTACAGTTACTAAGTTAACACACTTTCACATTACAAACAAAGCTCTGGTGATCTCTTGACCTACCTTTATAATGGGAAAGAGTTGCATAGGCTAATCGAACATTTCTCTCAAACATTGGCCTCTTGTGAGAAGTGCTCGTTAAGATCTGATAGGCATGTTCCACTGAACACTGTTTTTTTTCAACGCTGTCAAAACTGCAACAGAAAAAAACTGCATGCAAATTATTTGTATTAAAAATAGTTATTCAAAGCTATAATTATTTATTAAGGATTGGAGTTCGTATTATTTACTTGAAGCCATATATCTGTGTGTAAATCAATAAGGATTATTAAATAGAAATATTTACTTGAAATCATAAAAGCACTTTGACCAAACTCCAATATCTGTTGCACAGGATCCATGGTGCAACGGATAAATATGTTTGATTGAAAAGTGCTTCTAAGTGAAATCATCTGGAGGTTGTTGGTTCAATCCTGACTACAGGTGAATAACAAGAAATACTTACTACAGCTTAACACTTGTACCTGGTTATAGTCAATGAAATATGAATAATCTATTCTTGTGGATTAAATAAAGGATTCGGTTCGAAGTTCCATGTAGGCTCCTGAGTTCAACATGAAACGCCTGAAGAAATCTAAAAGACGAATCGGTTGAAACATTGGAAATATAGCAATAAAGAAGAAGACAACAGTCTGAGTACTCTAAATAATAAAACTTCTTAACCATTACGTCACCACCTTATGTAGCAGTTAGCTCAATGCAATTTTCCCTCATTATTTTGGAGGGAATTTGTCAAACAAAGACTCTTTGTTTACTTTCAAAAAATTCAAATTTGGACTCATCAGTTCAGTACACCTTTTTTCAATCTTTTAAAGTCCAATCCTTGTAAAACCCAGATAGTAAGCTTCTGTTTTTATACAGTTCTTTTATCACCTTCTTCAATATCTATTCTATCGTAACTCAAACAGTTTTAGTTTTTTCCGGGTCCTTTTCATGTTATTATAGAGCCCAGTTGGCAGGAGCTGTAGAATACACTGCGTCTCTGCAGAGGGGTAAGACCACCCCCTAACAAGTGTCCTGGTGGCCCAGTTGGCTGAGGCTGTAGAATACATTGACTGCATCTCTGCAGAGGGGTAAGACTCCCCCAATGAGTGTCCTGTATATGACACTAAACATTCTGATGGTGAGTTCCAGGGATAATGGAGCTTTGGGGAATGCAGTACACCCCTTCATTGCCACTGCACACAGGTCTACTCTGGCTCCGAGCGGTAGCACCTGATAAGGTCCTATCAAGAGGTCAAATAGAACTAAACTGCATACTTATGCTAAACTGAATTGTTTAGATAAAACTATTTTGACATATAAACTGTGTTCTTATGTTAATCTGAATCGGTTGAAATAAAACTGTTTATATGTATGGAAAAAACCGGTTCATTGGCCAAGTGGGTAGAGTGTTCGCCAATGGTCCAAGAGACTGGGGTTCAATCCCATGTCGAGTCATACCAAAGACTTGAAGAATGATACTTGGTACCTCCTTGCTTAACACTCAGCATTATAAGGTATGTATACGTATCAAGAGTAAAGTGGAGCAATCTAAGGAAAAGAGTAGCGCCCTCTCCTACACCTCAGTGTAGTAACTAATGAAAAGGGAGCCTTCGAGTCACCCTCGACTACAGTTGCCAACTTTACTTTTATATGTATAAAAATGGATTTGGTATTAATAACCTACAATGGTTGATATGCCATAAAACCAAACCAAACCATGTTATTATATATATATATATATATGTATATTTTCATGTTATACACACACACACACACACACATGTGTGTGTGTGTGTGTGTGTGTGTGTTTGAGAGAGAGAGTCATTCAATAAATAAAGAAAACTTATCTTTAATGTAAACTCTGCATTCTTTGGAACTGGTTTTTAGCAAAAAATTTTCTAATCCAACAAAAATATTTTTTTTGAGATAAGTCAAAATGGCCAAAAATCAAACAGAGTGTTCTGGGTTTGAACAGAGTTCTGTCATAAAATTTTTGGTGGCTGAGAAGTGCAAACTATGTGAAAATAACAGAATCAAACCCACTTTGGGAGACTGGACACCAGCATTCAAAACACCCAGAAAGGAACAAGTCACCATATCCAGATTACACATCAGTCATACAAGACTTACACACATCTATACTCAAATAAGAACAATAATCAGTGTTTAATATGCCAAACACCTTGAACTGTTAAAGATTTTCTCATAGAATGTAAAACTTTCACTCACATCTGTAGAATAACAATAACACATACTTCCGTAAAGCGTCCAGCTGGCAGACAAAAATAAAGCAGGTCGTAACTCAGTGCAGTCCTCCTTACAACGCTAAACTGAAGCTGGTTTATAATGAAATACCTTCACTCACTTACCAGCAGCCAATCACGGTCCATGCAATGGAATAGCCCACTTGTGCACAATGGGATGCCCCAAGGCACCATAAGTAGCTCCCGTTCCTCAATCGGCAATTGAGTTTCCTGTCTTCATAACTGATTGCTCGTAGCTAACGCGATTAATTACTCTCGGCTATCTCAACTAATTGCCCTATGCAAATCCTACAAAATCAGAAAATGCCTTTCCTACGTAAATAATATGAAAGGTCTATTTGAAACTATCAACATAGATGAAATTCTGTTCTTTTTTGAGAGAAACAAAATTATACCAAAAAGGTGTAAATGTAAACCTGATCAATTCCATAGAAAAAAAACTCTGCAACACGATTCCCAACGATGTTAACATACGTCAAAACTGTTAACTACAAAATGTAATTGTAGATGTCTAATATACTTTATTTCTTAAACCTTGAGGCATAGAATAACCCCAGATAGGTTGACATACCGTTAAATACATAACCTCAAAACCAAAACAGAAGAATATGTGATCTGTACAGAGAAGCATGTTTTTGTCAAATAATCTTTTTCAAATGGGCTAAACATAGATTTGCCATGAAGAGCTTGAGTGGAAAAGATAGTCTATGGTAGGGATATACATATATATATATTTACCAAACCCTCAACTCGGGCAGGATATGACTCAAGGTCAATTTTTAAGCGGCGTTTAACAGGTTTGAATTCTGAGTTTTCCTTCTCCTAGACTAGTTGCTTCAACAAGCCTGAAGAACCTAGTCTGCCCTACTATTTACCTATAGTTGGAGGGAGAATAACTGGATTCATACCTTTCCCAGGGGTATTAGTGCTATGTGAAATGCAATCAGTCTCGTCCAGGATTTGAACTCGTGTCATCGTCTCCATTTCCTAGGGCAATAACCATTACATCACAGGCACAGGATATACTTACTTATGGGCAATACTATATATATTGGCAGCATTTCTTCATTGATACATATTTGATTGAATATTAGACATTTTCGGTTTACATATTTTTTTGCTAATCCTTTTGAGTTGTATCGATCTTATGATATTCGGCGGGAATTGGTTGATAAACCTTTAATGTACATACAAAAGTTACATCACTTTTGTAATACATCCTCACCTGATGATGGCCCAAGGTTGGGCGGAAAGTAATTGGGAAATAACTAATTATGGAAGGTTTATCAACCAAGTCCCACCGAATATCATAAGAGTAATACAGTAACTCAAAGGATTAACAAAAAAATATAGACAAAAATGTTTATAATCTTCGATCAAATATATATATATATATATATATATATATATATACGAGGTGCATACAATACGTTTCCAGATTTTTTTCGTATGGGTATTTAAAATGGTCGGAGACTCTTAAAAATTTCAGTATGTTATTGCTGTACATCTTATGAGATGACTGACCAGTTTTTATGATTTCAGGTTCAAATGAACAGCTACAGCAGGAATTGAAATTCACCCTTCTAAATCCTGATTGTCATGGCTGGTGAGTTTCAAAAATGCAATTTGACAGTTTAGAAGAACGATATGCAATAAAATTCTGTTTTAAAATGAGAAAAAATGCTGCCACAGAAACGTATGGAATGCTTCAGACTGCTTTTCGACCATCTTGCATGAATCGAGCATCAGTTTTTGAGTGGCATAAGAGATTCAAGGAAGGTAGGGAGTCTGTGCAGGATGATGAGAGGTTTGGGAGGAGTAAGGAGGTCAATACACCAGAGTTGATTGGCCAAACGGTTAGGGTTACTATGTTGAGGTTTTAAGGAAGTTCAGGAAGAGATTCCGCTGGAAGAGGCCAGCACTCTTCAAATTGGGTCAGTGGCATTTCCACCAGGACAATGCACCAGTCCACAACTCCATCCTTGTCACAGACTATTTGACCAAGTTGGGCATCAAGACAGTTCGTCACCCTCCCTATAGTCGAGACCTTGGTCCCAGTGACTTTTGCTTATTCCCTAAGCTCAGAGGCTGTCGTTATGAGACAATTGAGGAGATGAAATAGGCTGTGATGAAGGTCATTGACACGCTCACACAAGAGGACTTCCATGGGGGCTTCCAGAAGTGGTTGGAACGGTGCAACAAGTGCATTGCAGCCGGAGGAGATTACTTCGAAGGGGACTAGAATTTCATGTGTGTACTATCAATAAAAGTGCCAATTCGAAAAAATTCTGGAAACTTATCGTATGCACCTCGTATATATTTGATTGAAGATAATATACATATATATATACATTGAAAATTTCGTAATATATAAGGGTATTTATTGGATGCATCTATATAATGGGATGCGTCAATATGACAGCAAAATCATTACAATAATTAAAAAATTAAAAATAAATAGTGACTTACAATGATACTAGTGCACCAATTGGATCTTCTGGTCGATCAGTGATTAAATTTTCAATGGCTTCCCTCATCAAATTACCAACAGAATTTCGCTCTGGAAAAGGTTTTTAAAAAATACAAAAAAACACAAAATTTTATAAAAACGTAATTTCCTTGTAGCTGTAATTATTATTTTCACTCTAAGTTTTTCACCCCAATATTTTCACTCTAAGTTTTTCACCCCAATTTTAACTGGTGGTTTTTCACAGGAGTGGAAGTGACAGCAAGCTTCCTTAGATCTCCAGGACTCTTCTAAGTATTCTAGCCGATTTTAACAATGCCGTAGTCTTGATAATCTCAATTCTTCCTCTGATCTCTTGTTCCCCCAATTTCTTTTCCTAGTATTTCAGGACCATTCCAAGTGCATCAACTACAATTGGTTGAAATAATTGATAGGGCTGAACATTGAAAGATTAGACGCCTTAAGGAATCAGCACATATGTTGGGCTACAATGAGCTGCTGAGTAGACCAAGTATAGATTTTGAATACAATATGGGAACCGATAATTAAGAAGGCTAGATGAGAAAAATATCTGAATATGAGCACAGGTAAAAAATCATATAAAATAGTAGTAATTCTAGTCAAGTAAGAACATTAAGTTTATAAGTCCCCAAAATTCACTTCGAATTGTCCAGCATGGTGTAACGGTTATAGGCGTAGGTTCCCTAAGCTTCTAAGAAGACAATCAATTGGGGGTTGCAGGTTCAATCCTCACTACAGGCGGAATCAGAAAAGGCAAACCCCCGTGGATTCAATAAAGGAGGGTGCAGGTCATCCCAAAAATGTCCCGGGCCCCGTCGGCATTCCCCTAAGAAGGCGATAAACCCTAACTTTTATTTTAAAAAAAACCCTCAGGTATAAATACTCAGAAACCTATCCCTAATTATAAAGCAACCACCCCCTTTTGTGTTTACAACTATTTAAAACCTCTGACCTTTGGTTTAACATATCCCTACTTTTACAAGACGCTATTGCTAATTTTTCCTCCACGCAAAGCATACAATCCCTATCGCCAGCCGTATATTTACGGCACTTCTTTATTACTTCCCATTTTAGTATCGGATCTATTCCTTTTTTATCCTTGACCTCCCACACATAACTAGATAACGTGGTACTATGCCTATACTTCTCGTGGGAGAAACTCGTTTTATGGTTATAGTACCTAGTCTTAAATTCCCCTTGCGTCGACCCAAAATATACCTTTTTATTTCTATCATTACCCGGATAACTATATACTTTAAAAAAAGGGGGGAAGGGAGAAATTTCGACACAGCAATGGGGGCATATGATGTGGCCGAAATTTGTGAGCTCGTGGGAAATGTATTATTGTATAGCATTAATAAGATTGTGGACCCAAGTAGCCATGGACTTTATGATAATGATGGTTTGATTATCGTGGATAAAAGCACACCGAAAAAATGTGATGGTATTAGCAAAGGATTGCATAGGCTGTTTGGCGAGTTTGGATTTAAGTTAGATACGCAAACAGACCTAAAAATTGCCGATTATCTTGATGTTACTTTAAACCTATATAATGGAACGGTATCTCCGTTTAGAAAAAGGAACCAGGACCTGCGTTATGTGGACAGGGGATCCAACCACCCAATACAAGTATTCAAACACATACCTAAGGGAATAGAGCATAGGTTATCAAATAACTCCTCTAATAAGGAAATTTTTGAACGAAGCAAGCAGGAATATGAGGAGACATTGAAGAAGATATTGAAGAATGACGGATATAGGATCAAATTAGAATATCGGGATAGGGAGAGAAGTAATACGCAAAAAAGGAGAAATAGACCTAGAAAAATTTTATGGTTTAGTCCCCCCGATAACATGGAAGTAGTCAATAACTTAGGGAAAGAATTTTTTAAGTTGTTAAAAAGAAATTTCCCCAGTGGGAACCCGCTATATAAGATATTTAATAAGAATTGTGTTAAATTAAGTTATAGTTGCATGCCCAACATCAATGGCATAATAAATAAGAGTAATATAGCTAAACTAAGTAAAGAGAAAAATAAGGTGATTGCTAAATGTAATTGTAGGGATAAAGTTAGATGCCCACTGGAAGGCAAATGTAAACAAGAATATGTGGTGTATAAAGTGGAAGTATATAGTTATCCGAGTAATGATAGAAATAAAAAGGTATATTTTAGGTCGATACAAGGGGAATTTAAGGCTAGGTACTATAACCATAAAACGAGTTTCTCCCAGGAGAAGTATATGCATAGTACCACGTTATCTAGTTATGTGTGGGAGGTCAAGGATAAAAAAGGAATAGATCCGATACTAAAATGGGAAGTAATAAAGAAATGCCATAAATATAGGGCTGGCGATAGGGATTGTATGCTTTGCGTGGAGGAAAAAATAGCGTCTTGTAAAAGTAGAGATATGTTAAACCAAAGGTCAGAGGTTTTAGATAGTTGTAAACACAAAAGGGGGTGGTTGCTTTATAATTAGGGATAGGTTTCTGAGTATTTATACCTGAGGGTTTTTTATTGTTTTTTTAAATAAAAGTAAGGGGGGTTTGGGTTTTTTCGGTTATTTTGTTATGTAAATTTTAAGCTAGGTAGGTTTTTGGTGAATATAAAATACGGCGTTTTCTCCTTTATCATTGGTCAGTATGAAACTCCCTGATGAGCCGTTAAGGTGAAACTTTAGTAGGAGAATTCTGACTCACGATTTAAGTTAATTTTGTAATTGACTCCACTCGTGTTGAGCACTCTTGTAATTGTGGCATTGCAGCGTTCACAACAGGTTTTAGTTTTCTTTTGACCAACTGACTGCACATCTCTTGATTTTTTTCGACAGGTGTGACGGGGTTGGCCTTTTCTTTCTTTTGTCCTATGACATTTTTTCTTTTTTCCCCCGGGTGGTGATTCGAGATATTTTTATCTCTTGTTCCTGACGGTTTTTTTGTTTTTTTGTTTTTTTTTTGGTAACTGTGAATGCTGGTAGATAGTAGATTAGTAAATATATATATATATATATATATATATACCATCTCTGTTTCTTACCCAGTCGGCTGCGGCTGTAGAATACACCAACTGCTTCTCTGCAGAGTGGAAAGACACCCCTACAACGATTGTCCTGTATATAACACTAAACATTTTGATGGTGATGTTCCAATGATGCTGGAGCTTTAAAGAATGCAGTACACCCCTTCATTGCCATCACTCCTGGGTCCACTCAAGGACAGTGTGGTAGCACCTGATAGGGCCCTATCTATGGGTCAAATAGAACTAAACTGCGTACTTATGCTAAACTGATTTGTTTGAATTAGAACTGTTTGACTAAACTGAATAGCTTGAAATAGAAATGTTTGTGACAATTAAACTGTACTTGCATTTAAGCTGAGTACTTATGCTAAACTGAATTGTTGGAATTGAACTCTGTGTAAGTAAAGATGGTGACTTTAGTCGAAGGTGATCAGAAGGCTCCCTTTTCAATAGCTACCAAATCGAGATGTAGAGGATGGCGCTACTTCATTCCCTGGGTTGTTCCACTTTACCCTTGATCCTTACCTTATAATGCTGAGTGTTAAGCTAGGCGGCATCAAGTACCATTTTTTGAGTCTTCGGTATGACTCGACCTGGGATAGAACCCCAGTCTCCCAGACCATTGGCAAACACTTTACTCATTAGGCCAAAAATATCTATTTATACTAAATTGAATTGTTTGAATTAGAACTGTTTGACTAAACTGGATAGCTTGAAATAGAAATGTTTTTGACAATTAAACTGTGTACTCTTGTTAAACTGAATTGTTTGAAATAGAACTGTTTATTTGTATAAAATGGGTTTGGCATTAAATAACCTATAAGGGTTGATATGCCATAAACCCAAACGACCAAACAACCCTCTCTGTTTCTTTTTATCTATCTATCTAATTGACTAGTTGCTTTTGTGTGATACTTTTAAAAGACTGTATTGACCTTCTTTCTTTCTTTCTTTCTATCTATCTATCTCATTTAAATGATACATCAATTCTGAAACATAGAAAAGAATCTGGAGAAATTAATTTACTTGGTTATATGCGAACGAAAAGAAGATCTACAAGCAAAACAGAAAGAAAGAAAGAAAGAAAGAAAGAAAGAATGATGAACATATCAGGATTGAGAGAGAGAGAGAGACAGAGACAGAGACAGTGTGTGTGCGTGTGTGTGTGTGTGTGTGTGTGTGCGAGAGAGAGAGACAGACAGACAGACTGAGAAAGAAAGAAAGAAAGAAAGAAAGAAAGAAAGAAAGAAAGAAAGAAAGAAAAGTGAGTCGAAAAAACTAGAATAATTCAAGCAAGAGAGAGAGAGAGAGAGAGAGAGAGAGAAAGTGTGTGTGTGTGTGTGTGTGTGTGTGTGTGTGTGTGTGTGTGTGATAAACAGACTAAGATAGATAGATAGATAGATAGATAGATAGATAGGTAGATATTAGACATTAATTCAAATGTGCAGTTGCATAAAACTTGGCCCTATTAAAACTAAAAGAAGAAAAGAAATTATTTTGTCCCACATCCTGAAATAAATACGTTGAATTGTTTTTATTTTTTTCCCGCGGTGGGGGGGGGTAATCGAATGAACTCACCGAGAAACTGCCTATCACCTTCTAAAACTCCTCCACCGGCGCACCTGTCATCATCGAAGACTTTCTTTTTATCCGCCATGTTCTTCTGTTGCGACAGCTTGTGTTGCTTAGCAACAGCCACACGTCATCACGTGAGTCGGAAGATGAGTCAGACTTAGATTCACTTTCAGTTAAACTTAGTAATTCCCCTTACGGTCAGTCTTGGTAGTATCTTTTTTTTTAATTTTTTTTAACTTTTTAATGCAATAAAAATAAGAGAAAAAAGAATTATTGAAGATTAATTTCATCAAATTCATTCAGATTTCTGGATTTTTTGTTTACTTGCTTGTTTCTTTGTTTTTAATGTTTTTTTTTAGTTTTTTGCTTACTTGCTTGTTTGTTTGTTTATTATTGTTTTGTTTTTTATTTTGTTTCTTTTAGTTTTTTGTTTTTTTTGCTTATCTGTTTTTTTGTTTTGTTCTATGTTTTTTTTTTTTTTTTTTTTGGGTGTGTGTGTGTGTGTGTGTGTGTGTGTGTGTGTGTGTTGTTGTTGTTGTTGTTGTTTTGTTGTTTTTTTTTACTTGCTTGTTTGTTTTTCATGTTTTTGTGTTTTTTGTGTTTGTTTTTTTAAGTTTTTGTTTTTTGTTTTTGTTTTTTTAGGGTTTTCTTTATAGTTTTTTGTTTTCTTGAGTTTGCTTTTTTGTTTGTTTTTGCTTCTTTTTTTTTTTTTTTTAATAACCACAAACTTGTCAAAAAATTAATAAATAATACTTGATTTTTTAGTTGAAGTCTCTTTTTTTATTCTTTTTTTTTTTTACAAGAACGATTATTTATTCAATGAATTTTTAGAGGAAGAATACGTAGGGGTTTTTTTTCTCTACCATCTCCCTAGAAGATTTTTCGGGTTTACAAAAATCAGGTGTGCGTGTTTATCCAACCTCTCCACCACAGTCAGGATGCGACACAAGTTTTTCTTCTCTTCGACTGTTTGTCACACCAAGGCTAAAGAGCCCAGTCAACCCAACTATTTTTTTTTTTTTTCCATAGCTGGAGGGAGAATAGTTGGATTCATACCTTTCGTGAGGATGTTATTAGAGCTATTTGAAAATCAATCTCGTCCTAGATTTGAACATGGATCGTTGGGTCCATTTCCAACGACGGCGGCTGTGACATCACAAAAACCCCGCTCATGCGTGATTGTGCGAATATTATCAACACCTTCGTCTTATTCGTGTTATAGTCGGCAAGCTCGTCTCGCTGACCAAAAAGTAAAGAGTTCGAACCTCACAAACCGCCCTATGCCGTGTGCCCAATTTAAGCTGCCCGGCGTCTAGCGTGATGTAATGGTTAGTAAGCTCACCGAGCAGACCAGTGTTGGAGATGAGTTTGATTCTCACTGGGTGACTCATACCTCTGCCCTTAGGTCAAACCAAGTTAAATTCAGTTATTGACTATTTTAGTTTGGCACATCTAATTGGCTATGATATGTGACTCGTGACTGTTCCATCGGACTGCTCTGACAACTCTCCTTGTTTCTATAGAATGGGGGAGATGCTGCTACAGAGCTGGAATCCCAGGGCCTAACTCATAATATTGATAATTCCCAATACGAAGGCCATTGAAGTAAAGTGTGTGTGTGTGTGTGTGTGTGTGTGTGTGTGTGTGTGTGTGTGTGTGAATAATGTTGAAGATAACTGATTGAAAATTATTTAATACACTTTAGACAGGAACAAAAAACACGCACTTTTTATCGACAATGCTATGACAAGCGATGCACCTTTTTTTCTAAAGTATGAATAATCAAACCCATGTTTCGTTTTCGTTTTGTTTTTGGTTTTTGGTCTAGGAGCGGTGCCTTTTTTCTTTTCGTATTTTTTTTTCTTTCTTTCTTTTCAATAAATTCTCGGAAAAGTTTCATCTTCCATGAAACGCTTTTTGTATAGGTTTTCTGTTGAAAAAATATCGTTCAATGAAAAACCATGCTAAAAAATAAAATTAATAAATACTTAAAAAAAAATATTATTTTGATTAAATCCTTTTTTTTTTATCTAATCAGTCATATTCATTTATTCAGTCCCTGTAACTCGCTGTGAGTGGAACAGTTTTTTTTTTATCTACGGATCTTAATTTTAAACTTCTAAAACGTTTAACCTGATTTTTTTTATAAACCACATTCTTAAAAGCTTAAATTGCAAAAATAAATGAAGCAAAAGTACTTTAAAAAAAAACTAGACGAGCAAAATTGTACCTTATTTTTCTAGATTTTTCGTTTCTACTTCAAAAATAAAGGATTGTACGAATTAAATAGACAAACCACATCTTTTATTGCTTTAAATACCGAAAATTTTAGCAAAATCCGATAATTTTTTTTAAACGTCGCTTTAGTAAGTACGTGTTTTTTGTATATCCCAATGTACTTTAAATTAACCACTGTACTTTTTTTCAGCAAAAAACTGATGAGAAAAACTCTCAAGGAGTAAATAATAAAGTGACAGTGATATCAGTTGTAACTGGGGCACTTGGAACAACCCTCTAAAGATTGGTAAAGGAACGGGAAGACTCGGAAATAAAAGGACAAATGGAAACCATCCAAACTACAGCATTATTAAGATCGGCTGGAATACCGAGAAGAGTCCTCGAGACTTGAGAAGACTTGCTGTCTCTCAAATTCCAGTGGAAGACCATCGGCTAAAGAAGAAGGAGAGTGGTAGTGGAGATGATGATGATGATGATGATGAGGATGAGGATGATGATGATGATCTACCATTAATAGAATATTTGTTTTCAAATGTGAGTCACATTCAGTTTATTAGGAATTTGATATTCTAATTTAGAAAATGAGAAGAAACAAAATTATGAGGATGAAAAGTTACAAACTGGGAAAAAAAATATTAACAGAATCCTGTGTTCTTGTGCAGACGAAACCGGGCGTAGCAACATCCGGTAGAGTAGAACAGCAGAAACAAAACACTGCGCGTAAGTAACTGTCTTAATCAGCTTGATATTCGTTTTAAAAACCACAAAACTTCAAGAGGAAAAAATTCAAAACATATTTTACAAATTAATCTTAATAAATAAATCCTTAATTTGATTCTTTGGAATTTTTTTTTCTGAACCTTTTTTTTAAGTTAAACCGGAAGTTTATCCCGGTCTTATCTCATAACACCGTTTGCTTCAGAGTCGTGTGATATAGCTCTCGTTTTCCCCTTTCAGACTACCCACCCAAAACAAAAACTATAGGAATTATACTCCTTATTTTTTTTATATATTATAACCAAACCTGCCCAAAATGTTCAGGACAGGTCCCAATTATACAAAACTCAGCACAAATCTTCGGTTGACGGTAAATAGGCTGAAATTGCTTGAAAAGAAGAAGACCGAACTGGCCCAAAAGGCCCGCCGTGAAATTGCTGATTACATCGCCAATGGTAAAGAAGATCGAGCCCGGATCCGTGTAGAGCATATAATTCGGGAAGATTATTTGGTAGAAGCAATGGAATTACTAGAAATGTATTGTGATCTTCTGTTGGCCAGATTTGGCCTTATACAAACACAAAAGTAAGTTTCTTTTATATAAATCATTACCTTTTCACTTGGCTGTAGTTTTCAGAATATCCTTTTACTTTTTATTTACTTTTTACTTATTGAATTTACTTTTTTAATTACTAACAAAACTCGGGTGTTTATTATATTGATTTTAAATGTTTTCTTAATGTTCACGTTTTTTTATTTGTTGCACTTTAAGGCTTGACGTTTGCTTGTATTTTAGTTCCTTTTTTTTTTTTTTTTTAAATAGTTTAGGATTTATATAATAAAATTCTCTTTTTCTTTGAAACGATATTCCTTATTTTTAAACGTGTTACTATAAACTTTACAAAAATTAATATCCTGATTTTATTATATAATAAATAAATGTATATATAAAAACCTAAAAAAAAAACGAACTTGTTTTTTTGGGAACATGACAGATATATATATATATATATATATATATCATCTGTCATGTTCCCAAAAAAACAAGTTAGTTTTTTTAGTAGCACCGGTTTAATTGCTAAACTTTTGCTCTTTTAAATAAATATTAAAATTGAAGACAGGATATTTTGTTAACTTTTAAATCCCACCCAATAAAACCTAAGTCTCAAAAAACAAGAAAGTAAAAACTGAGACGATATTTACCTAGTTACGCTAAAAACAAAATTAAGATATTAATTTTTTTTTTTTGTTTACAAATTCACATATGGCCTTTTTTTTTTCTCATCTATTTTTAAAAGTTTGGTACTTATCTAGAATATCACAAGTAGGAATATAGTTGAGGTAATGTTTAAAAAGATTATTTAGAAATGTAATGCTAACATTCACAATCCAAATGAAAATAAGTTTTACTCATTGTCTTTTTTATTTATAAACTTTTACGCCGAAAAAATAAACAATGTCTAATTTTTAAAAAGCGGCCATATTGATTTTTCATACCACTTAACCATTACAAAATCTTAACAGAAAAGTGTTTTGTTTTAAACATAAATCTAGTTATTAACTTTAACTTCAACCCAAATTTATTCACCATTTAAACATCATTTAAGTCCCCACTTTCCGGCACAATGGATGGGAGATTGTCTTGTCTCTTGAAAACTCATTCTCTAGTATCCTATTAATAATCACATAAACTTTGATGACCATGATTCTATTTATCATTGAATAATACCAAAACGGAAACCAAAAAACATTTCAAGATTGAGAAAAGATTTTTATGCCTTCTAATAACCTAACAAATTTTATATACTTGTAAAATTACCCTAAATATCTATTCATTGAGACATTTTATATTTATATACTTACAAATGTTCTCAATAGTTATCCTGTTGTTTGTTTGTTTTTTGTTTAAGCAAACTTTTTTTTTAACTCATAGATTGACATTATTGTCCTAATTTATTTACACCTACGTTTTGTATTTTCCATTCATGATGAAATCACACTCCTCTAAGTGGGTGTGGAGATTTTTTTTTCTTACCTTCTAAATTTTTTTAACTAGATTCCTGACTTGATGGTACCTGCTTAAGCTGAATTAGCAAGCTGGTCTCACAGACTACTCTTGCCCTCCTATAGAGTGACCTTTTGCCTGACTTAGTAAATAGTTGTTACTGTTTTGGTCCTATTACTTCATCCAAAAAACTATAAATACAGACCTAGTTAAAATAGTTTAATTCATAAGCCCTATACATTTTTTTTAAATTTATTTCTGGTATTTCTGTTAAAAAAATACCTAATAATATCCTTTTTGATTGCAAAATCCTGATATCATTGGTTTAAAATATAATTAACTTTTTTTTAGTCCATACTGATTAATACAATTTCTAATTATGTATAAAACACAATGTGGAATATGGAAAAGGGACTGCTAAAAAGTTCTACACCCAACCGAGAAGGAAATTACATTCCTTTTAGAAATAAAGAAATATGAAAAACATGTCAGATGTATTCTTGAACCCGCTAAGAACTAAGTACAAGGTTTACAGGTACCTTTTTCATGGAAATCAGTAGTGATGAAGACTGTCAGCATGACCTTCTTTACTGACTGCTACACCCAGAACTTTTTCTTGCCTGGAGAGTAAGCGTATTTCCACTCCATGGACTTTTCAACTCAGGCTTGTAGTGTCAAACTCATGCTTCTCCATATACATTACACATTCTCCTGTAAATTTCACATGGTTTGCATTTCCCAGCCACCAAAATTTTCATGACAGACCTCTGTTCAAGCCTGGTGCATACTGTTCGAATAGATTCAAAACAAGTATATTTGTGAGATTTAAGATAATTTTGGTCAAAAACTATTTGCAAACAATGCAGTGTTTACATTTACAGAAAAAAATTCTGAAGTTTTTTTTTTTTTTGTTTTTTTTTTTTAATATTAAAGACCCTTATGTATGCATATGTGTCCATAATGCAACCCAGTTTCACTTCAATGTAATGAGAAATCCTGTTCATGTGTTAAGGTAATACTCATTATCTTAGACGAGACTCATTGCATTTCACATAGTACTAATACCCTTGAGAAAGGTATGAATCCAATTATTCTCCCTCCAGCTATGGGTAAATAGTAGGACAGACTGAGTTCTTCAGCCTTGGTGAGGCAACTAGTCTAGGAGAAGGAAAACTCTGAAATAAAACCTGTTAAACTCCGCTTAAAAATTGACCTTGTGTCATATCCTGCCCGAGCGGAGGGGTTGGGTAAATAGGATTATCTTAGCAATTCAAAAATATCAGTGACTCATTGGACTAGTGGGTAGAGTGTTCGCCAATGGGTCAGAAGACCAGGGTTCAATCCCAGGTCGTGTCATACCAAAGACTCAAAAAAATGCTATTTGATGCCTCCTTGACATATATATATATATATATATATATATATAAAGTTGGCGACCTTAGTCGAGGGTGACCCAAAGGCTCCCTTTTCAATAGCTACTACACCACAGTGTAGAGGAGGGCACTATTCCATTTCCTGGATTGCTCCACTTTACCCTTGATCCTTACCTTATAAGTTAACTTTTAAGCAAGGCGGCATCATTTACCATTTTTTTGAGTCTTTGGTATAATCCAACTTGGGATTGAAACCGTCTTCCAGACCATTGGCGAACACTCTATTCATTTGGCCAATTGTTATCACCCCGGCAAATGGAAATGGCAACCCAAGTTCAAATCCTAAACAAGGTTATTTGCATTTCACATAGTGTTAATTCCCTTGGGAAAAGTATGAATCCAACTATTCTCTCACCAGCAATGGGTAAATAGTAGGGTAGACTAGGCTTTTTAACCTTGGTATGGCAACAGGTCTAGGAAAA
This sequence comes from Sepioteuthis lessoniana, assembly GCA_963585895.1. Lineage (NCBI taxonomy): Eukaryota > Metazoa > Mollusca > Cephalopoda > Myopsida > Loliginidae > Sepioteuthis > Sepioteuthis lessoniana. Next base: position 10,300,302 of record OY757937.1, read on the forward strand.
GGAAAACTCTGAATTCAAACCTGTTAAACTCTGCTTGAAAAAAAATGACCTTATCTTACACCATGCTTGTGCAGAAAGAAGGTGGGTGGCAAAATTTATTTTTATTCATTTTAAGCAAAGAAACTAACAGTCCTCATCCAACCCTAACAATAGAATTTTCTTAGTACTGAGACCAGAATTTATGACCCATAAGTAACATTATGTTTTATAAATACATTTTCAGCTCATTTGATAAATCTTAGCAATATTCCTCTATTATTTAAACCAGCCCATTGACATAATGGTTAGAGTGTTCACTAATGGTGTGGGAGGCCTGGGTTCAATCCTAGGTTGACTCATACCAGAATCTCAAAAAAATGGTACTTGATGCCTCTTTGTTAAACACTCAGCATTATAAGGTATGGATCAAAAGTAAGTGGGGCTATCGAGGGACAGCAGTAGTGCCCTCCCTTACACGTTGGTGTAGTATCTAATGAAATGGGAACCTTCAGGTCACGACAATCAGTCAATTTACTTATTTCCTCTATACTCTAAAATTATACTTAATGCTCTCAAAAAAATATTTTGGGAATCCCCATGGCAGAGTGACTAAAATCCTGTTCTATAACTTTGTAGTAAGTAACTTTGAATTCCAGTCTTACTATTACCTTCACTTTCAGACTAATACCCTTAGGAAAATTATGAACACCCTTATCTCTCTCTCTCTCTGTCCCCCCCCCCAGCTATGGATTAAATAGTAACGTAAAGTTGGTGTCCATACTTGAGGGCGACCAGAAGGCTCCCTTTTCAATAGCTACTACACTGAGGTGTATGGGAATGCACTACTCTTTTCTCTGGATTGCTCCACTTTACCCTCAATACATACTTTATATTGCCGAGTGTTAAGCAAGGAGGTATCAAGTAGCATTTTTAAAGTCTTTGGTATGATGTGATCTGGGATTGAACCCAGGTCTCCCGGACCATTGGCAAACACTCTACCCACTTGACCAATGAGTGTTCGCCTATGGTCTGGGAAGCCAGTGTTCAATCCCTGGTCGAGTCATACCAAAGACTCAAAAATGGTACTTGATGCCACCTTGCTATATTAAATATTACCACTACTATTCTTCTACAAGAATAGCTTTAGCATTAAATAACCCATGAAGGTTGATATACCATTAAACATAGAAACTGAAAGCAAAAAAATGTTGGAATTTACTTGGAATATAAGATTTACACATGCCAATTCATGTAGCCTAACCACAAAAAAAAAAAAAAAAATTAACTGAAGTTTTTTCGGCTTGTTTTCTTTTTTTTTGTTTTTTTTTTTTATAAAAGATCCCTTCTTATCTTGGGGTTATTGTCCAACTGTGGTATCACTCTTTATTTGCTTGGAAATAAATCACTTGAAAAAAACTCTCTCTCTAAAAATAACATCATAATATTTCCCTATTTAAAAAGTTGTACCAAATATCCTTCAAAAAGTTAAATGAATTCATTCTTTAAAAAATAGATTAAATTCAACCATCCAACTTGGAATGAATGACAAATTATCTAACCTGTAGAGTTTTATGACTAATCACATAAAACAATGTAAATGATAGGAATTTCTATTTCATTACAATTGATAGTAACTCGATTCTATCTGTGAGTCGGGGTATCTTTCAAGAAATCAGGGCCTAAAATTTTACATTTTCTTCTTTAAAATTGAAAATAAAGAGCATTTTGGATTTTTTCAATGAAAAGTGATCAATCAAGCTTAGATTAATAATCTTGATAATAAAGAATTTACTAATTAAGTTTTTGTTTGATTTATTTATTTATCGGTTATCTAATGCCAAAATTTTATTCATTTGTAAATGTTTGATTATAATCATAGCTATATTTTCAATCAGTTCTATTGGATTAACAACCCAGTTGGCTGTGTCTATAGAATACACCGACTGCATCTCTGCAGAGGGGTACACCAACAAGTGTCCTGGATATAACATTAAACCATCTGATGGCGAGGGTCCGGCCTTGGATATTTCAGGAATGTTGAGTACCCCTTCATTGCCATTGCTCACAGGTTCATTCTGACCTGGAGTGGTAGCACCTGATAAGGTTCTTATCTATGGGTCAAGTAGAACAAACTGTATACAAACAAATGACTGATGTTGAATTGTGACTGTTATATAGAAATACCTGAAATCATTTAACTGTGTGCAAAAAAGAGCTCAGGCTCGTTTAAGAATATTATCTACAAAATATGTTTACAAATCGTGTGTGTATATGTATATATATATATATATATATATATATATATATATAAATAAAATGTGTGTGTGAACAGGATTTGGCATTAAATAACCTACAATGGTTGATATGCCATAAAACTAAACCAAACCATTAAAAAAAATTTTTTTAAATTTAAAAAAATTTTAAATAACATTTAGTATCAGATTGGAATACTTGAATCTATATAACTGTGCAAATTATTTGAATGAGATAGGAATATATCCCTTTTCAATAGCTACTCCACTGAGGTGGGGGGGGCTACTCCTTTCCCTGGATTGCTCCACTTTACCCTTGATATGTACCTTATATTGCTGAATGTTAAGCAAGGAGGTATCAAGTACCATTTTTAAAGTCTTTGGTATGATGCAACATGAAATTGAACCCTTGTCTCCTGGACCATTGGCGAACACTCTACCCACTAGGCCAATGAGACGATACATTATTATTATTATATGATAGAAATAGTTACTTGATACCATATAATTATGTGCAAATTATTAGTACTATGTAAGAATACTAGAACCATATAATTGTTAAAAATTCTTAGTATTTGATAAGAATACTTGAAACCATTCAACTCTATGCCAACATTATTATCATTATTAGATAAGAATACTTGAAACCAAATAATTGTGCATGACTTATTTGTATTAGATAGGAATGCTTGAAACTGTGTAATTGTGTGTATATTATTAGTGTTAAATAAAAATACTTGGAACTATGCAAATTATTTGTATTAGATAGGAATACGTGAAACCGTACAATTACTTAAAAATTATTTGTATTAAGAGTAATTACTTGAAAAACCATATAATTAAGAATCATTGCTTGAAATATTTGAAACCATATAACACTGCAAATTATTAGTATTTGATTGGAATACATGAAACCCTGTAACTGTGTGCAAACAAATTATTATTAGATAGGTACAGTTACTTAAAATCATATGATGAGGATTATGAATAGTTACATGAAGCTATTGTTTTCTTAGTTGAAACCATATTATTGCTTGAAATATTCAAAACCCTGTAACTGTGTAAATAATTAGTATTAGATAGGAATACTTGAAACCATATAATTGTAAATAAATTATCAGTATTAGATAGGAATACTTGAAACCATATGATTGCTTTCAAAAAAAAAAAGATAAAGAAAACTTAGGTGAAAAAAAAAACCAATGAGAGTTGACATTCTGTCTAACCAACCAACCAGTATTCAGCAAATTAGTATTTAATTATCTCCCCGCTCCCTTTTTCAGCTCAGTCGGCTGGGGCTGTAGAATACACCGACTGCATCTCTGCAGAGAGGTAAGACTTCACTAACAAGTGTCCTGGATATGACGTTAAACCAGCTGATGGTGAGGCTGGAGTAATGCAGGAACTTGGGAAATGTGGAGTACCCTTTCATTGTCATTGTTTCCAGGTCCTCTCTGGCTCAGAGTGGTAGCACATGACATGGATCTTATTTATGGATCAAATAGAATTGTTTGACATTTAAACTCTGTGCAAACAGACTATACTAAATTGTTTGAAATAGAACTGTTTGATCATTGAGCTGTATATAAACAAATGACTGATGTTAGTGATACATAGCAATACTTGGAACTATTTGACTTTGTTGATAAATCAAATATATATCTAGTATCTATGAATAAACCAGATTTGGCATTAAATAACCTACGATGGTTCATATGCCATAAAACCAAACCAAACCCTCCCTTTTTTTAACAGAAGCAATTCTTTACTGACAGGATTATATTATGTTTAGTTTTCTTAATACAATCCCTAATTTTACAGCCCAACCTATTTTTTTCTGACTTAGCTGAGGGATTCTGGTCATCTGTAACTAAAAACATACATAGTTGCCTCGTCCCAGGGGACCCACTTCAGGTGGGGGAGGGGATAATTCTCTCCCCCCACACACGCACACACAGAGCATAACACACTAAAAAAGGTTATGGTAAAGGTGTCTTCTGTAAAAGCCAACTAAACACTTTATGGAAACCACCTACTCTAAAAGAGACCCCACCATTAACTAAAATGAGTCAAATAGATCTTTCTAGATCAGGATCAACAAACTCTGAGGCACTGTGGGGTAAAGTTCTGCAACATCCCCCCCCCTTCCCTCCCCCCTTGATGTTTGATTCATTTCGCAAACCATCTATGATATGCCACTTCAATTATAATCAGATCTCTGATTTTTGTCATGTGCTGCCAATTTCACTAAATGTCATAACATGTTGTATTTTTAAATTTGTAAAGAACTTGAATCAAAACATAACCTTAAAAAAAATAGGTTAATTAAATCATTATCTGTGTAAAGAGAAATTTGTTATTTATATTACAATTTGAATTTACGTGGAATTGGTACTTTTAACCTGACTTAGATTCCAACAATCCAAGAATGACTTCCGCCTCTGACTCCATCTTTACAGCTTTGAATCAAGATAAAGTGTAGCATTATACTTAAGTGTTACAATCTATCAAGCCTACGGTGTCATGAAAATGATGCTAAACTTCATCCAGTGGTGAGGCTCCAGTTCTAGAACTTGAGGTAATATTTTGTCATTTCCTATGTCAATAAGTCTTGGAGATTTGGGGAATATGGAATACTCCTTCATTGCCATTGTTCCCAGATCCACTCTGACCCAGAATGGTAGCACCTGATAGGGTCCTATCTGTGGGTTAAATAGAACAAACTTTATGTAAACAAATGACTGATGTTAAATTATGACTGTTATATAGGAATACTTGAAACCATTTAACTATGCCAAAAGGAGCTCAGGCTTGTTTAAGAATGTTATCTATAAAATGTTTGCAAATCATATATATATATATATATATATATATATATATATATATGTGTGTGTAAAGAGGGTTTGGCATTAAAAACCTACAATAGTGGATATGCCATATAACCCAACCAAACCAAATCATATATTTGATATATATGTATAAAGAGGACTTGGCATTAAATAACCTCCAAGGGTTGATATGCCATAAAACCCAACCAAACCAAACCAATTCCTATGTCAATAACTATTCTGCTCCTTCCAGCAAACAAATTGATTCGAGCTTTTATGTGTTACAAAATTTGCTGTGGTATTACATTAGTTTCTTACAAGATATAAATCATTTTTCTTGTATTCTACATCTTACTGATTTTCTGGCTATAAAAAAATGGAGGTCACATTATTTTCAAGATCACATTGTGCTTGAATTGATGCAATAGTTCTTGTTGATATACCTCACCTCTTGGTTACTGAATCAAAGCCATTCTACAAATCGGCCCCTTTGCCACAGGAGGATATGCCACAAGGTCAGTTTTTAAATAGTTTTCCTTCTAGATTGATTACTTTACCAAGTCTAAAGAGTCCATTCTGCTCTACTGTTTACTCATAGCTGTCTTACATTATTTTCAAGATTGCATTGCATTTGAGTATCATATTTACCAGCCCCTCCACTCGGGCAGGATATGACACAAGGTCAATTTTTTAAGCGCAGTTTAACAGGTTTGAATTCAGAGTTTTTCCTTCTCCTAGACTAGTTGCCTCACCAAGGCTGAAGAACCTAGTCTGCCCTACTATTTACCCATAGCTGGAGGGAGAATAATTGGATTCATACCTTTCCCAAGGGTATTAGTGCTATGTGAAATGCAATCAGTCTCATCCTGGATTTGAACTTGTGTCACCGTGTCCATTTCCTACAACGATAACCATTACACCATGGGCACCTCCACATTTGAGTATATACAATAGTTCTTGTTGATGTATGTCATGTCTCCAGCACTGAATCAAAGCTGTTACTATGCTGCATTGCAATAACCCTCGCCCTGTTATTAAAAAGAGCTGCATTTTTAACTTTAATTGTTAGCACAGGTTTTGTTGTCCAGTCACAAACATGATACGCTTAGTGAGTTTGTATTCAGACCACCCAACAATTAACTGCAAAGGTAACATCCATTGTCAGATTCAAATTAAATCATTGGCACATTTCCTAATTTAAGTATGACAAACATGATGCCGTTAGATCAAATGAGTAAGCCATATAGCGTCATTACAAGTTGACCCAATGCATTGTCAGCTACCCCAGAAATAACAAGACCAAGTTAAATCTCTAACTTCCAAATAAGGTTCATCAAAACTTAAAATAGACAGGGCTCTTTATCTGTAAATAAATTGGCAGTAGGCAATGACAATTTTTCAAGAGATGATCACAAAATAGATTGGTCTCTCTAGCTTTGGTGGTTAACCAGTCTAGGAGAAGGATAACTCTGAAATCAAAACCGGAAGCTGGAATCTCCAACCCCTGTCCCACTGGTTTCAATGCTACTAATTTAATACTACTAATTTGCTAACATTTATATATCTTCAGTTAGCTATTTCTATCAAATTATAATATCGATGTTTTAAGAGCCAATGTATAAAGTTCACCATCATTTTAAACAGATAAATACTTAGTTACGATATCAGTGTTTTAAGAACAAATGTAATTCACAATCATTTGAAAAATTATCTTAAACAGATCTATTTAACTTGTACATGAGATCCTTGAGTTAGTGGACCTTGGAGTAATAAGAGTGAGTACACTCTCCTCAAAGCTTAACACTAGTAAGCTGTCCCTCCCACAGCCTAAATTTTTCCAGGCATAGAATGTTCCTCTATTAAAGAAAAAATGTTTTGCATTTTATTTGTTATTAGTTTATTTACTGCTAAATAAAAAAAAATTAAAAAAAACTAATTGAACATAATCTGAGTGTACTAATTCCATAATTTTTTTTTTTTTCAGAAAAATAATAAGAAAAATAATAGTTAGCCAAAATCTGAACTAAAAATGGCTGTATATTTGACAATGCAAAAACTGGTTTTGACTCAAAATTTATATTTTCTATGGTGATATTCATAAATGACCATGTATTATATTATCCAGCTAATCATGAAAAGAATGACACTAATTAATATTATTCATTTCTTTTGTCTTTCTCGTTCATAAGACAAGAAATTATATCTCTCAAATCGTTACAGGTTTTAATGTCTGTTTTATTTATTACTCAACAAGAAAAAAATGGCAAAAACCTGTTTTCTACTTAAATTATCCCCTTCTTTTCCCAGCACAGTCAGCTGGAGCTGTTGAATACACCAACTGTATCTCTTCAGTGGGTAAACATTCACACACACACACACCCCCAACAAGTGTCCTGTAAAAGATGCTAAAACATCAGATAGTGAGATTCCGGTCCTGGAACTTTGGGGAATGTAGAGTACTCCTTCATTGGCATTACTCCCAGGTCCACTCTGTAGTACCTGTTAGGATCCTAACTATTGGTCAAATAGACCTAATTATTTAGTCTACTTGAAACTATTTAACTGTGTGCAAACAAATGATCTCTGGCTAATTTAAGAATTGTTATATATATACAAGATTTGGCATCAAATAACCTTTTAGGATTGATGTTCCATAAAGCAAAACCAACCAACTACCTTCTTTTTCCTTATACACATCACAAGGCACTTCTTTTTCAGAATTCCTACTGAACCTTCATCCATTTTGTTTTTGGGTGAGTCAAGAGTTTTACAATGTTTTTTGTATGTGCCAGTTTGCAAGGCATATATCATGTGGCCATAACAATTCAAGCCATGAAAGGTAACTACTATGGTTGATAATATCATGGTAGTTGGTGGGCTATATTTTTTTTGTAGAAACTACAAATAGACATTACTTTTGGAGTATCTCTTTTACTCAGGTGAGTCAAAAGTTTTGCAATATTTTGGAAATATGAGTCACAATTCAGCTTTTGGCAAGGTCATGAAAATGATGAATCCCACAAGACTATAAGACGCCAAGCTCAAATGCTACTCACTAGATTTACCCCTATGGCTTGGAGTACAGTCACAGAATCCACTCTTTTCTGCCTTCCTGACCTTGCCTGTGATCATCAGGGTTCTTGCTATCCAAGCAAAGTTTCTTCAACCATCTGATTAGTGTACTGGGATTAACTGCACCTTTACTTTCCCCACAACAAAGGATTTTGGTTGCTTCTGCGACATTATGGCCCAGTTCAAATTCAGAAAGCATAAATTCCCTAATTAGACTATTACATATTCATTTGTGTGCCTTTCAAATCACACACAGTGAAGCAATACACAATGTGTCAGTGCACCAACTACCACAATACTACCTACCACAGCTTGAACTGCTTTGGTCATGTGATATATATGCTGAAAACTTGCACATATCAAAACATTGCATAACTTCTGACTCCCATGAAAAATATATATGCCAGCTCATTGGCATAATGGTAAGAATGTTCAATGGTCCAGGAGACCACGGTTCAATCTCAAGTAGAGTCATACGAAAGACTCAAAAAATGCTATTTGATGCCTACTTGCTTAACACGCAACATTATAAGGTATGTTTCAAGGGTAAGAGGAGCAATTCAAGGAAAAAAGTAGCGCTCTCCACTACACTTCCGTCAAAACCTTGGCAAAAGCATCAGAAACTGCTGAATTGTGACTCATGTTTCCAAAATATTGCAAAACTTTTGACTCGCCCAAGTAAAAGAGATACTCCAAAAGTAATGTCTATTTGTAGTTTCTACAAAAAAAATATAGCCCACCAACTACCATGATATTATCAACCATAGTAGTTAATTTTCATGGCTTGAATTGTTATGGCCACATGATATATGCCTTGCAAACTGGCACATATAAAAAAACGTAAAACTCTTGACTCACCCAAAAACAAAGATGGGTGAAGGTTCAGTAGGAATTCCAAAAAAGAAGTGCCTGGTGATATATAAGGAAAAGGGTCATTGGTAGGTTTTGCTTTATGTTTCACTATAGGGATAGTCACCAAAGCAAATCCTATCTATCTGATGCTTGATATTGTCTTCCATTCTTCACATGTGAGTGTGTGTATATAAATATTTACATATTCCAAATTTCTTAATCATTATTTCATTTCTCCTCTTCAAAATATTCTACGTAGTTTATATTGGCTACAAATCAAACCCAATCAATGTTTTATTCACTCATTCATCGTTCCCAAGAGAAAGTTGCAACTCGTATCTGGCAGGGTAATTATCCAGCCCACTTTTCTACACAAGGAATTTGTTTTCTCCATTTCAACTTTCACGTACAGGGTTATTCATGGAGGTCCAACAAATGTTAGATAAATCTACATCTTGTGTTATGTATCGAGGAATAGAATCAGTCCCAGAAACAAAGAACTACTGTACAAATGAAAAGAAAAAAATTTTTAGAAAGAAAGGAAGGAAAAGGGGAGAAAAGCAAAAAAAAGAAGAAATAGAAGGTAAATAAAACCAGCAGTCCCCTCCCACAAAAGAAAGAAAAAAATAATGAAGCTTAGCAAAGACTGGCACATGGTTGCAAGAAAAGGAGCACTGCATCAAACTGAAAAAATGAGTGCTTATTGCAGAACTGTAGATGACCCAATCAGTGTTGTTATGAGTGAGCAACCAGAAGAAAGCCATTTCTTAAACTAGTCAACATTCAGTCAAAAAAGCAGTAACTATCTGAATCATATAAACTGTTATAGCAGAGCAGCCATATGAAAGCCACTTAAACCAGTCTCATCCTATCTGCAGGGCTTAGAAGACACTGACTGTATCCCATGCATAGGGATATTTCTATCAAGAATGATTGAAGCTATAATTGATTATAAAGGATTATTATTAGTAAGATGAAACCATATAACTACTTAAAATACTTGATACCATATAATTATTAGCTACTTATTCATACTAAGTTGTGTCAAAACTTTAGCAATATTTTAGTTTGTAGTGATATTTATCCGTGCTTCCCAACAGGCAGGATTTGATGCAAGATCTTTTTCATTGTGGGGCATTAGGGGATAGGAAGGTTGTGCATGAGCTGAGACCCCTGCATTGCTGGTCATAGGATCACTAGGTGCAATGTGAACTATGCTAGCCTCTGCTAAGTCTCCCAGCATGTATACCAGGTGACCTTGCTGGTTATAGATTCGCTAGGCCCAAAAGCCCAGTGCAATGTGAGTCTAAACTTGTTATTGTAAGGCCAGGCAGCATTTGTGCTTGTTAGTGGCATGTATATCATGTAACCAAAGCAATTCAAGCTATGGTTGGTAGTATTGTGGTAGTTGGTGTGCTGACACATTGTGCATTACTTCACTCATGTGTAATTTGAAAGTTGCACTGATGAATATGCAACATAGTCTATTTTAGGAACTTGTGCTTTACAAGTTCAAAATGGGCCATAACACCACAGAAGAAATCAAAAACATTTATTGTACAGAAGTTGGAGGTGCAGTTTATCATAGTATAACAATTAGACCAGTAATTCCCAACATGGTGTATGGTACTATTTTGGTGGGACTTGTTTAGAAACCAAATTAATGAACATGTTAGAATTAAAGATTATGGGGTGGGGGGCATCAGAATTTTAGAAATACCAAAGTGGGGCTGGCCCAAAATCATTTGGGAACCACTGAACTAAAGGGTTCAAGAAATTTTGCTCTGGTTGCAAGAACCCTGACAATCAGACAAGGTCAGTTAGCCTTAAAAGCGTGGATCCTTGGCTGAGGCAAATCTGACATCTCGCATTTGGAGAGTATCAGGCAAGCTTGACATTTTCCAGTCCAGTGTGGTTCATCGCCTTCAAAACCTTGGCAAAAGCATCGGAAGCTGTCAAATTGTGCCTCATGTCAGAATATTGCAAAACTTTAGATTTACCCTAGTATTAAAAATAGTTACGTGAAGCTATAATTATTTACAAGGTGGTATCCCCGTGATGCTATAGCTAAAGTTACTGGCCTCAAGGTAAACAACTTCAAACTCAGTTCATGTTGTTATATTTACTTTCACACTTTGGGAAAAGTATGAACCTTCTTATCCCCCAATTGTCCGGTCAGCTTGGGCTGTAGAATATACTGACTGTATCTCTGCCGAAGGGTTCAACTCCCCCAAAATGAGTGTCCTCGATATGACACTAAACAATCTGATGTTGAGGTTCCAGTAATGTTGGAGCTTTTGGGGATGCGGAGTATCCCTTCATTGCCATTGCTCCTGGGTACACTCTAGCCCGGAGTGGTAGCACCTGATAGGTTCCTATCTATGGGTCAAGTAGAACTAAACTGCGTACTTATCCTAAACTGAATTGTTTGAAATAGAACTGTTTTGAAATTTGAGTGTGTGTACAAAAACTATGCTTATACTAAACTGAATTGTTTGAATTAGAACTGTTTGACTAAACTAAAAATAGAAATATTTTTGACAATTAAACTGTGTACTCGTGCTAAACTGAATTGTTTGAAATAGAACTGATTATTTGTATAAAGATGGATTTGGCGTTAAATAACCTACAAGGGTTGATATGCCATAAAACACAAATAACCAACCATCTCATTCCTCAAGCTACAGGTTAAATAGTTTCAAACTTTGGAGCTATAATTGTTTACAAAGGGTTATTATTAGTTACTTGAAGCTCTATAATTCCTTGAAACCATATAATTGTGCTAACTAATGATTACTATTATTAAATAGAAATACTTATATAAATTGCTTGATAAGAAGACTGACTTCAGCATTAAATAATCCAACAAGTGTTAACATTCTATAAAATCAACCAATCAAATTTATTGTGGTGTGGCCCAGTCAGCTGGGGCCATAGAATACATGACTGCATCTCGGTATAGGGGTAAAAGTCCCCCAAACAAGTGTCCTGGATATGACACGACATTCTGATCGTGTGAGGATCCAGTAATGCTGGAGCTTTGGGGAATGCTGAATACTCCTTCATTACTATCGCCCCCAGGTCCAATCTGGCTCGAAGTGGTAGCACCTGATAGGGTCCTATCTATTTGTCAAATAGAATTGTTTGATTATTTAACTGTGTGTAAACAAATGACTGATGTTTAATTGAATTGTTAGTGTTAAATAGCAATACTTGGAACCATTTAACTTTACTGACATGCTAAATTGAATTGTTAGAAATAGAACTATTTGATCATTTAACTGTGTAGCTACAAAATGTGTTTACAAATCATATTTTATATCTATGTAAAAACCGGATTTGGCATTAAATAACCAACAATGGTTGATGTGCCATTAAACCCAACCAAACTAAATGTTGTAAAAGTCTACCTGTGCAACTGCAAAAAAGGTTCTGAATTACCTGCACATGTGTTTGTCAAAAATTATCTGGGTTTTCCCAATTCTTTTCTGCAAATATTCTATAACCAGGCTCTCTCGTTCCATGTCTGGTCTATAGAAATAAAAAAAATAAATAGCAGTCAACAGGTGATTTAGTGTTTTTTAAGGCTATGACCACTCAGTGACCTCTCTCACTCTTATTATCCTTTTTTTCTTGGAAGAGTCCCCATGGCAAAATGGCTAACATACTCAACTACTGCCTTGTACTAAGTGAGTTTGAATTCAGTATGCACCATTGCAATCACTTTTGAACTAATACCCTTGGGGAAAGATCTGAAATCCCTTACCCACCCTCCCAGCTATGAGTTAAATAGTACCCCTACTGTTTTTCTCTAAGGATGATTTTGGCGTTAAATAACCCATGAAGGTTGATATTCCATTAAACAAAAAAAAAGCCAAACTCTCTCTCGTTCCTCCTTTTGACAAAGAATTGCCTCAAGTCTTCCCTCAACCCCAACACACCCTGGTATGTTTTCAACATGAAAACCAATCAATATTTCATAAAGAAATCAGTCACTGTCTTTATTGTATAAGTTGGCAGAGCAGAGCAGCCAGATGAAAGCCACATTTTAAATTAGTCAACTTTCAGTTGAGAAAGTATTGAGTCATTGACATTTAATTTCTTCAAATAATCATATAAGGGATCCATGATTAACTGTGTTATCTCTGGTAGTTGAAAAATGTCTCAAGACTGACACTGATGCATTGTGGTGTTGTACCAGACATTGGCTACATCTGAAGATTGTTAATGTAACTGGAATTACATATGCTTAATCTTAATTTTTTTTTTTTTTTTTTGCAAAAACACTTTTTAAAAATTTTGTTTGTCTTTTTTGCTGTTGAAAAATTAATGTTTTGAAGTTTACATTTTTATCAAAAAAGGAATGGTAAAATTTGTGCATGTAAATTCATCATCAAAATTTCAAAATTGTAATGCAACATTTTAAAATGATTTTCTAGCTAAGGTATATGATCATCTAAGACTAAATACTCCAATGGTTTCCAGAAATCTTCTGATTTTCTAGACAGAATGGTTTAGTTATATATTTTTATGACTATTTCTGTGAATTTTTACTTTTTATAACTAGATTTTATGGTAACACCCCTCAAAAATGCCCCACCTTTTTTCTTTTTTTTTCTTTTTTTTTGATAAAAAACAACAAAATATTTTCCGTATTTCTGAAAATGTCAAGGTAAAACATACTACTTTTCTAAAACAAGGACCTACATGGTCTCTCTTTAAAGTGATTTTATTCTATTCTTCACCGTCTATTTGGAAAACATTCGTAATCAAAATTTTTCAGATAAAATTTATGCTATTTTGAAGGCTTTTATAAAAACCTCATAATAAATTGTTAAAAATAATTGTTAATTAAGATGGAAAAGCACCCTATTTCTGGCTTTTGGTCTCCTATATATTGGATGCTAAAAGTAAGTGATGCGTGGGAATTATTGTCAATTGATCTTGTGCTGTAATTTTTTTTTTTTCTCACTAAAACATGTTTCAAAAGTTTAATAAATATTCAATTATTTCCAACAAAGAACTACTTAGAATTCATAAATGGATTCTTGGTGAACTTTTGGCTGATAAACATCCCCATGTTATGATTTATCAAATTTTCCATGTTAAATCCAGACGTCTAATGAAACACCAACCCACTGTGTATAAAACCATGTAGATGTGCTTCAAGAGACAACATGGCCCACAGACTGCAGATTGAGGACCCCCTGGTGTAAAAGTTTCCAGTTTAAAATGAACACTGACATCTGATAAATATTAAATCATTTCCAACAAAGGACTATTTAGAAATCATAAATGAATTCTTAGTGAAATTTTGACCTATAAACATGTCCCTATTTTATGATTTATCAAATTTTTGACAAATTTGCAATGTTCAGTCCAAATGTCCACAGCCAATTTAGCCCCCTTCTGTGTAATGGTGACCCTCTAAGTTATTTTAATGAAATTTATTTTAATATATTTGCATATGCATGTGTAGGTTCTAGGTTAGTGAGGCTCATTGCAAAGATTAAACATTCTGTTTTCTTCATGTAAAATCTGTGATGACCCTATCTTAGAACAAAAAAATAATCCACATTTTTTTTTTTTTTTTTACCTCTTCTGAAATACTAGGGTGAGTCAAAAGTTTTGCAATATTTTAATACATGCTAATTTGCAGTGTATATAGCTCATGACCAAAGCAGTTAAAGTTGTGCAAAATACTCACTGTGGTCAGGTGTATCAGGGTAAAACATTGTGAATTGCTTCACTGTGTGTGTGTGCACACGCGTGATTTGAAAGCCTCACAAATGAACATGCAATGTTGTCTAATTCAGGAACTTATGAGTTTGAACTGGGCCATAATGTCATAGAAGCAACCAAAATAATTTATTGCACAAAAAGTAAAATGCGGTTAATCACAGTACTAGAACCAGATGGTTGAAGAAATTTTGCCCATGCCCAGGTTGAAAAAACCTTGATGATCAGGCAAGGTCAGGTAGGTCTAAAAGTGTGTATTCCAAGGCTGTGCTCCAAGCTATTGAGGTAAATCTGGTGAGTAGCACTTAGAGAGTGTCTGGCAAGCTTAGCATCTCACAATTCAATGTGTTTTGTGACCTCCACGACCTTAGCAAAAACATCAGGACCTGCTGATTTGTACCTCGCGTCACCAAAACATTGCAAAACTTTTGACTTGCATAAGTATATCCTGTTTTTCCTTTTTCTTGGCCAATTTTATCAGCTATCCTCAAAGTTGAAAGACCAGAATCTAACAAGTCAAGCACAAAACCGGAAAAAACAGAAAAGATGAAAAGAATAAATAAATAAAAATATTTGCCAGGAGAATCTCTGGTTTCTAAAAATACTATACTGCAACAGATTGCATGGCTTCCACAAAATGGATCTGAATTGGTTTTCACAATTAGATTGGCCGACAGACAACTGTTTGTTTGAGCTAGTCAAGTGCAAACAGTCGTCTAATATGGCTATTGAAGCTGCAAGTAGAGCCAGACAACCACAGACTGACCATGAGTCAGGGAAACCAGAAATAAATTCTGGCAGCAGAATGTGTTGGAGTTGAGTCAATTAAAGGTTGAATGTTGATTTTATATATCTGTAAATCTTTATTTATCACCATCTTCTTAATTGTATTATTATTATTATTATTATTATTATATTAGTTCTATATTTTTGCATTGAGCAGTATTCTTTTTGCTACAATTAGCACTGCCCATTTTAGTTTTTAAATGAATGGTAATTGTTAGGACTGTCTTCTAACAAATCTACTATGGGTACACCCCTGTTTGGTGTAAATGGGATCATCCCATTCACCATGAATGCTGGGTGACAACTATCAGAGTGCGGAGAAAAGAATAATTGGTGACAACAATTTAACAATAGATCAAAACATTGGACTGTTTCTTCTTAACCTGACCAACAAGATAAAAAGAAAACAGGTACTAAGAAAGAACACAAGTAATTCTATTTCAAAATAATTATTTGCACAGACGCACACACACACATGCTCTTGCACACACACTCATAAATATATATGCATACAGTGCATATAAAATATTGCTTAATATAAAAATGTTGATGATGATGATAACAAAGAAAAACTTACAACTTACAAATTTAACTTTGAGTAATAAGGTGATTTTTTTTTTTTTTTCATTATTAATCATATATTAAGAAAAATAAGATTTATTTGTTTGGGTTTTATGGCATATCAACCCTTGTAGGTTATTTAACGCCAAATCCATCTTTATATAAATGAACAGTTCTATTTCAAACAATTCAGTTTAGTATGAGTACACAGTTTAATTGTCAAAAATATTTCTATTTCAAACTATTCGGTTAAGTCAAACAGTTCAGTTTAATATAAGTATAGTTTTTGTTTACACGGAGTTAAATGTCAAAACAGTTCTATTTCAAACAATTCAGTTTAGCCATAAGTGCAGTTTCAGTGCCAAAAACAGTTCAATTTCAAGTAATTCAGTTTAGCATAAGTATGCATTTCAGTTTCTACTTGATCCATATATAGGACCCTATCAAGTGCTACCACTCCGCACTAGAGTGAACCTGGGAGCAATGGCAATGAAGGGATATTCTACATTCCCCAAAGCTCCAGCATTATTGGATCCTCACCATTAAATTGTTTACTGTCATATCGAGGACACTCATTTTGGGGGAGTCTTACCCTTCTGCAGAAGTGCAGTTAGTGTATTCTACAGCTCCAGCTGACCGGACAAGGAAAAATAAGAAAATCACCCAATGATATATACATATATATATAATATTATTCAAAGGAAAATCAACCAACTTAAATTTGATTTTTACATATCTATATCTGACCACATCTGAGGATTGTAATTTTCTTCTTTCTGAGAGAACTGAATGGTAGCATCTGATAAGGTCTTATCTATGGGTCAAATAGAACCATTTGACACTTTAACTGTGTGTAAACAAATGACTGATATTTAATTGAATTGTTAGTTATACATAGCAATACTTGGAACCATTTAACTTTGTTGACTTATGCTAAATTGAATTGTTAGAAATAGAACTGTTTGATCATTTAACTGTGTGTAAACAAGTGACTGATATTTAATTGAATTGTTAGTGATACATAGCAATACTTGGAACCTTGTGACTGTGTGCAAAATAATGAAGTGTTCAATACATGTAACCACTTTACTGTCTGTAAACAAATGATTAATAATGAATAGAATTATAAGTGTAGCAATGATTGAAACCATTTAACTGTGTGAGATCAATAACAATACTTGTGTGCAAACAAATTAGTTTTACCTCATTTAAAAATAAAATTACCTACAAACGATTCAGTTACAAATCATATATGTATATCCATTTAAATGTGTGCAAATAAATGATTAATCATAAATCAAATCATTTATATTAGATAAAAATACTTGAAACCATTTAACTGTGTGTAAAAAGAAAAAAGAGCTCAGGCTTGTTTAAAAATGTTATGAACAAAATTGTGTTTACAAATCCTATATTTAATATATGTATAAACAGAATTTGGTATTAAATAACCTACAATGGTTGATATGCCATAAAACCCATCAAAACTAAATCTTATATATTTAATATATGTGTATAAACAAGATTTGATATTAAATAACCTACAATGGTTGATATGCTATAAGTACAGTAAAGTTGGCGACCGTAGTCGAGGGCGACCAGAAGGCACCTTATTCAATAGCTACTACACTGAGGTGTAGGAGAGGGCACTACTCCTTTCCCTGAATTGCTCTACTTTACCCTTATATTGCTGAGTGTTAAGCAAGGAGGTATCAAGTACCATTTTTAAAGTCTTTGGTATGACTCGACCTGAGATTGAACCCAGGTCTCCTGGACCTTTGGCGAACACTCTACCCACTAGACCAATGAGCTGGTGATATGCTATAAAACCAAACCAAACCCAATCATATATATTTAATATATATGTATAAAGAGGATTTAGCATTAAATTACCAACAATGGTTGATATATGATAGAACCCAACAAAACCAAATCATATATATGTATAGAGGATTTGGGATTAAATAACCTACAATGGTTGATATGCCATAAAACCCAAATGCAACATAAAGAGAACTGCATGTAACTGATAATGAATGCCAAGGAGCAGAGTAAGTGGACCTGGCTTGTCTTAAGTTTCACCTAATTCTACTGGCTAGCAAGGAGGTCTTTTTTTATTTCATTTTTATACTTTGATTAAAGATTAAAACTTGAAAACTCCAGACTAACCATGTAGCCCAATTATCTCTGATATACCTGCTTCTGATTTTCCCACTCTGAGTAAAAAATGCACACTCAAATCCTACTCCCTGCCAATTGCTAATTAAGATTTGGTCACAGTTCACTACCCACCAAAAGTTTCTCTATAATACAGTCTGTCCTTGGCCAGTTTCCAGTTGGCCTTATTCCTTGGTCATTTTAAATTGACCACCTGAACAGTACCTTGCTTTTTTATACACTAGACATATTTACCATCTCTCTTGTATTTTGGAAGTTGACCTTTTCCACTTGACCAATATTTGATTATTCTACAGTACTGACCATTCATCTTGGTTTAGTTTCTTTGTTTAACCACATATCAACTCATTACAGGTTATTTAATGCCAAAATTTGATTAATTTGTAAAGGCCTGGTTTATTTAATGGCATATCAACTCCTTATGGATTATTTAATGCTAAAAATTTGTTCATTTTTAAATATTTGATTGTAATCATAAATATATTTTCAATGTTCCATTGCAGTATTTTTTTTTAATTGCACTTGTTTTTGTCTATAATCATTGGTTCACAAACAGCTGGAAAGTAACACGTATTCCTATCCAATACTGACAATTCATACACAATTATATTGCTTCTTTAATTTACCCATAATTGTATTGCTTTAATAATTCATACTATTCCTATGTGATGATAATTTGTTTGCACACAATTATATAATTTCAAGTATTCTTACCAAATACTAATACTTTTAAACAGATCTATTTGACCTTTAGATGGATCCCTAATAGATACCACCACTCCAAGTCAGTGTACCTAGGAGTAATGGCAATGAAGGGGTACTCAACACTCTCCAGAGCTCACTGGCACCACTTGATGCAGATTATTATCATACCCAAGACACCTCTTTGTAAGTGGGGGCAGGTTCATACTCTTCTACAGGGGATGCAGTTGGTATATTCTAAGCCCCCTGAACAGGCCAACTGTTCATTTAAGGAAGGGGGTGCTGTTGTAAAAATGTTTCAGACGCTAATTACTACCGAGTAAAAATGTGCTTTGTATTTGCAACCTTGTGCCAAATATGTCTGGGTTTTGGGGTGTTTTTTTTAAGAGCACCTGAAAGATACCTTTCAGTATATTATTGTTCAATTATAACCTGATCTATACAAACAGCTCACGTCATCCTGTTTGTTTATAGTCTCAATATTTTAGGTGTTAAATCTTCGGCCTTTTCCAGGTATCTGTCATATTCAGTAATGTTTTCAAAATTCTGAGGATATTATCTATGTAACAAATATCAGTTGGTGCAGTGGTTGTTGCACCTGTTAGGGCCCCATTTTTGGGTCAAATAAATCCATTTGAGATTATGTTTAAAATGGTTTTGAACTACTTTCATTCAGCTGCTCTTAATACATTGTTATTGCAACTCAGTACAAAATGTTTACCTACTTAAATTATTAAGACACGTTTTTGTATAACTGGGTAACATATTTTTAAACTAACTTAAAATAACCCAGTAAGATTTGACATGCCATAAGACTCATTAATCAACTTGTGATTAAGTTAACTAAAATCATACACAATAATTAAAAACCAAAGTTTTTATATGTGAACAAAATGTTCGATCTTTTAAAAACTTGGGAACACAAAGGGTAAAACAACTTTTTTTTTTTTTTCTTTTTTTTTTTTTTTTTTTTTTCTTTTGTAATCTTTGTCATCTACTTTGGAGTCCTCATGGTATAATAACTAAAGAGCTGAACTGCAGCCTCAAAGTGAGTTTGAGATCCTGTCTACTTCTTCATTGCCATCACTCCCAGGTCCACTCTAGCCCAGAATAGAAGCATCTGATAAGGTCTTATCTATGGGTCAAATAGAAGCATTTGACACTTAAACTGAGTGCAAACAAATGACTTATACTAAATTGAATTGTTTGAAATAGAACTGTTTGATCATTTAATTGTGTGTAAACAAATGACTGATATTTAATTGAATTGTTAGTGATACGTAGCAATACTTGGAACCATTTAACTTTATTGATTTATGCTAAATTGAATTGTTAGAAATAGAACTGTTAGATCATTTAACTGTGTGTATCTACAAAATGTATTTACAAATCATATATTTGATATATAAAAAACAGGATTTGGCATTAAATAACCAACAGTGGTTGATATGCCATAAAACCAAATTGAACTCCAGTCCCGCTATTATGTTCATTTTTGGATTATATCCCTAAGAAAGTTATGAAGCCCCTCATCCTCTCAGGTATTGGTTAAATAATATCACTGCTATTTTTCAATGAAGATGGCTTTGAATAACCCACAAAGGTTGTTATGGCATGAAACAAAGAGACCAACCAACTTTGTCTTCTTGAAACCACTTTGCTGTTCATCAATATATAACCTCTACAATGTTCTTACAAACAACCAAAGTTTCAATTCACAAAGGGCAACACAGTAATCCTATTAAAGCCATTTTAAACAATGATATAAAATGAGTCATATTCAGCATCAAAGCTTTTAGTGAGTAACCCACATTCACATCATTTTGCTGCCAGTATTTAAATACACAAGTACACAGCTACCCAAATATGCACGTATACAGACCAACTGGGAAATGACTTTTAACTGGCAGACATTAAGAAGTGTGTAAATAGACGTGTTTAAATCTGGCATGTGCATAAGCCACTGAAACAATGTCAACAATCGAGTTGATGAGACAATCAGGAACCTTAATTCATAAATAGCATTATTTCTTTATATGTCATTTAAACTTTAATGTCATTATATAACTAGAAAAGAATTGGTGGGAGAGTCCCCATGGCGTAATGGTTAATGTGCTGGATTGCAACATTGTAGTAAGTTCAAACTCTATTTACATTATTACGTACATTTTTGGACTAGTACCCTTAAAAAAGTTAAGAACTCCTTTATTTCCCCACCCCCACCCCCACCCACAGCTATGGGTTAAATAATACCACTACTATCCTTCTATAAGGATGGCTTTGGCATTAAATAACCCACAAAGATTGATAGGAAGTCCAGTTGGCTGGAGCTGTAGAATTCACCTACTGCATCTCTGCAGAGGGGTAAGACCTCTCTCTCTCTCTCTCTCAACTAGTATCCTGGATATGATACTAAACAATCTGACGGTGAGGCTCTTGTCCAGAAGCTTTGGGAAATGTGGAGTACCCCTTCATTACCCTTGCTACAAGGTCCACTCTAACCTGGAGTGGTAGTGCCTGATAGGGTCCCACCTATGGATCAAATAGAACAGTTTGACATCTAAACTTAGTGCAAACAAATGACATGATGGATTGAACTGTTAGTGGTACATTGCAATATTGGAACCATTTAACTGTGGGCAAACAAATGAGTTATAGTGAATAGAATTATTTGTGTTAGATAGAAATACTTGAAACCATTTAACTGTGTGCAAAAAAAATGAGCTCTGGCGTTTTTTTAAATGTTTACAAATCATATATATTTAATTTGGCATGAAATAACCGACAATGGTTGATATACCATAAAACCCAACCCAACCAAACCAAACTAAAGTTGATCGGCTACAAAATAAAGAAACCAAAAAGAGTGTCATACAGAAATCAGTGGAAACTTCCAACCAAGTCAAATTTGACATGGATTCAGTTTATAGTGAGTGATATGCACAAATCAAATAAAAACAAATATTTTTGTGAGATTTAAAATAATTTTTGCAATAAACCAATTCTAATCAATGCAGAGTTTATATTTCTGGTAAAAACAAATTTTATTTTGCTTGACTCAAAAAAAATCCCACTATTCATTAAATGGCCTTTTACGTGTGTGTGTGTGTGTGTATATATATATATATATATATATATATATATATATATATATATATATACACACTAATCTAATATCTACCAGAATTCATGGTACCAGGGAAAAAAAAACAAAAAAACGCCAGGAACAAGAGATAAAAGTATCTCGAATCACCGCCCGGGGGGAAAAAGAAAAAATATTATAGGTCAAAAAGAAAGAAAAGGCCAACCTGGTCAGACCCCTTGAAAAAAATCAAGGAATACGCAGTCAGTTGGTCAAAAGAAAAATAAAACCATCCACGAATCCGGCAATGCTACAATTACAAGAGTGCTCAACATGAGTGGAGCCAATTATAAAATTAACTTAAATCGCGAGTCGGAAATCTTCTACTAAAGTTTCACCTTATCGCATCATCAAGAAGTCTAACCCCGGGGTTAGACTTCCTGATGATCCGATAAGGTGAAACTTTAGTAGAAGATTTCCGACTCGCGATTTAAGTTTATTTTATATATATATATATATATATATATATATATATATATATATATATATATATATATATATATATAATAAAATGTCCAGAGACAATGAGTTTGGAATTATTCAAATTGAGAATCTATGAGAGGATTTATATAAATCTCCAGGAGCGTTTGATTATTAATATATAAAAATCTAATGCAGAACAATTATATCAGTATTATAATTGGAGGCAAAATGTGACGGTCTGTTGAGTTTTTCTTCCACTTGTATTACAGATATTCAAATACACAACAGTATTCCTGTCTCAATCAGAAGAGGGTCACCAAAGAACTGAAATAAATTCATAATGAAACCACAAAATAGAATTTTTTCGTTCAATTTTATTAAACATATATTGATGACATATTGAATTGTTTTCCTTGAATCTTAGCCTTGAGTCATCTTTCAGTCACATATGTTATGATAACCAAAATGATTGAAAAAGAAATAATGGCAACATATGTATACTTATCGAGTTTAGTTGAATCAGAGTAGTGGAACATCAAGTGAAGTATGATGTCACTTCATTAAACATCACTTATGAAATTGGATTGTATTTGTCGTTTTCTGTGACACTAAACTGCAGTTAATAGTATACCTCTTGTTCTGGTGATCTGAGATATGTGGACTCACTCCGTCATTATCATTACTCCCAGGTCCACTCTAACCCAGAATGAGAGTACTTGTTAAGGTCCCATCTATAGGTCAAATAGAGCTGTTTAAAAATTAATTGCATTATATAGGAATACTTGAAATCATAACTGTGAAAATAAATGATGATGATGAGTATTATTAAATTGAAATAGTTTCTTGAAACCATATAATTTTTGATAAATTATGAATTATTTGTTATGGTACCTACCTTACTGACTACAATGAACTCTTCCTATTACTATGAATACCGGGAGAATATTCATCTCAGTGTTAAGTTAACTCCAGCTTAGCACTTTGGCAGTCAGATTGACGTTCAACACTTTTTTACCTATGCTGTATTTATACTTTCATTCAATATACTTGTTTCACGTAATTCCGAGTTCTTGTCTTTCTTCCGAACCTTTTACTGGTCCACATTATTATAAAGAAATACTTGAAACCATATAAATGTGCAAATTATTATCAAATAAGAATTGTTACTTAAACCCATATAATTGTGTATATATTATTAGCATTTTGTAGGAATACTTGAAACCATGTAACTGTGTGAAAACAAAGGATTTATTATTATTGTTAAATACTTAAAACCATATAATTTTCTACAACTCATTAGTATTAGATAGGAATAATTGAAACCTTAACTGTGCCAATTATTGTTAAATAGGAATTGTTACTTGAAATCATATAATTGTTTGTTGGTTGGTTGAATGGCATATCAACCTATATAGGTTATTTAATGCCAGAGCTTTTTCACACATATATTATATATATGATTTGTAAATGCATATTTTTAGGTTGATGATGGTTGGGTTTTATGGCAAATTAGCCTCTTAGGTTGGTGACAGTTGGGTTTTATGGCAAATTAACCTCTTGAGTGTCAAATTCTGATATATATTTATAGTAAATAAATAGTCTGGAATTAGTGTTTTAAAATAGGTCAAAGCTTTTTGCTTGTATAAACTTGATGGTCGAAGGTGTTGGTAACATAGTCTATATCTTTAATAGGAGGCCAATTTTTTTTAAGGAGTTGATTGCTTTTGAGAGCAATTTTTTTAACTAGTTCCTTCATGCTGTTTGCCTTATGAAACTTTCTCCTGGTGTGGTTGAGTTTTGTGCATTCTATCAAATATTTGCTGTGTGTAAATATTATTATTATGATTGCTAAAAAATAGAAATAGTTACTTAAGAAATGATTGATTTTGGAACCAAATAATCCAACAAGGCTTAGCATACAATAAAACCTACAAATCAAGCTATCTACAGGTCAAATAGATCTGTTTGAAACCATTTCTATGTTTTTGAGCGACATTGATATATTATCTCACACAAACTATTACAGATGCAGACGACACTGATGACATAGCACTTCTGGCAAATACACCTGCCCTGGCCAAATCCCTGCTGCAGGCAGCATAGATCTCCTTGTTAATGCAGACAAAACAGAGTACATGTCCTTAATCAAAAAGGAGACGTCTCTACACTAAATGGTGGCCCTCTGAAACTAGTGGACAAGTTCACCTACCTTGGAAGCAGCGTCTCCTCTACCGAAAATAACATCAATACACAACTAGTGAAAGTATGGACAGCTATCAATAGGCTATTGGTCATATAAAAGTCAGATCTATCCGATAAATTAAAACGCAATTTTTTTTCCAAGCAGCGGTCGTGTCTGTGCACGTGGATGCACCACTTGGACGCTAAGCGTATAAAGAAAAGACTCGACAGCAATTGCACAAGAATGTTACAAGCTATATTAAATCCTGGAAACAACATCCCTCAAAACAGCAGCTGTATGGCCACGTACCTCCCATCTCAAAATCCAGAGGAGCAAAGATGAACTCATAAGCAACGTTCTCCTATGGACGCCTTCACACAGACACACAAGTATAAGATGACCAGCTAGAACTTATCTACAACAGCTCTGTACAGATGCAGGATGTAGCCTGGAAGGTCTGCTGGGAGCGATGGATGATAGAAATGGATGGCGAGAGAGAGAGTTAGGGAAATCTGTGCAAGCAGCACGACATGATAATGATGTTGGCTCTGATTACAACTAAGTATGAAATATTTACCTGTTTAAAATGGCTGCAAAGTTTGATTTTTTTTATACAGAATATAATTGTGGGGATGGGGGTCCTCATGGTGTAATGGTTAAAGCGATGGACTGCAGAATCATATTAAGCAAGTTCGTACTCCAGTCCTGCTATTACATTCACTTTCGAACAAATACCCTTGGGAAAGGTATGAACCCCCTTATCCTCCCAGCTATGAGTTAACTAGTACCACTACTGTTCTTCTTGGAGAATGGCTTTGGCATTAAGTAACCTACAAAGGTTAATATGCCATTAAACAAAGAAACCAAACTAATATAATTGTACGTTTTAGTTACACTTGGTCATAAAATAACCCAAGAAGGATTGATACTCGATATACTAAATACGCGTGTGTGTGTGTGTGCGCGTGCGCGCATTATAAACCTTCTCCAGGGTGAATTGTATGGCAGGCATTAAAGTCAGAAGTTTATTACACTAAATGTTTTCTTTTCATTCAATAAATAAAAAGTAAATTTTAAGAAAGTTCACAAGATTTTCTCCAATAATGCAAATAACATTCTTTCCCTACAAACTTTCTCTTCAGTCACGATCACAATACCACAACTTTTTTTCCCTTTGATCTTTCTCCCCTTCACTCACTCGTCATGATTTTGTTGGCTACATCATTGCAATGATGGCTGTCCCTTTACCCTGTAAGTTGACATGAGCTTGAATTTCGTTCACAAACAGATATTCAAATATACAACTTCTAATATTTCCCAGGTCAAATTTAATTCAAGCGGCATCTAGTTTGATTCAGTGTTGATTTGTGTCTGTTTAACTCATCAGACCCCTCCCCCGCACGCGCACACCTCCCACTTCAGGAAAACATATTCTAGAAGTCTTATTATGTGTGTTCCTATGAACAAATTAGAAAATTATTTATGGTCTACATGGTTGTTGCTTTGTCAAATTTTGTTTTAGAAAATCTAAAGTCAGTTCTGCACCTCAGTTGGCTTGGACTATAGCATACACTGACTGCATCTTTGCAGATGAGTAAGATCCACCCCCACCTTTGACGAGTGTCTTGGATGTGATGCTAAACCATCTGATGGTGAGGCTCCAATCCTGGAGCTTTGGGGGTATGTGGAGTACCCCTTCATTGCCATTACTCCCATCTCCACTCTGAATCAAAGTTGTAGTACCTGCTAGGGTCCTATCTATTATCTATGGCTCAAATAGAAATATTTAATCATTTACTATACTTGAAACTATTTAACTGTGTGCAAACAAATGAGCTCTGGCTCATTTTAAAATGTTACCTGCAGACTATTTGTTAGCAAATCATTTACATATATATGATTTGGCATCAAATAGCCTACTAGGGTTGATATGCCATACACAACCAACCAAAATTATATGTTTAATGGTTTTTTTTTTCTTTTTAGATATAGAAATACCATTCACTGTAAAATAAAATGTATTTAAACATTAGACATCGAATTTTGAGTTTCTACACTTGGTGTTCAAGTTTGAGATCATTTCAATAAGAATTGATCATATTATTAGATTACAAAATATCAATTTTTCTGAAACCCCCTGTACGTCTCAAATAATACCATTTTTTTTTTTTTTTAAACAACCCCCCTATATATAATTTGTGGGTAACTGATGAAACTCCCCCTCCCCAGGTTGGCAACCCTAGCTAAAATCATTTGTTCACTTTTACTGCCAAACACCCTTTCAGATCTTTAAAAAAAAAAGTTTGTGATGTGATGACTAGAATAGAGTTCATCTTCCACAGTCTTTCGACATCCATACAATAATGGTTTGGTCCTGCCTAAGAATTGATGCTTAGGATAGAACTTGATCTCTTTCAGCCTGTTTTTTACTTGTTAAACTTTGATAGAGAATTTGATCCAATGTTTTATTTTAATACCCCACTTAACCAAACTCACTCACTAATTATTCATTAATAACATACTTTTTTCCACATTTCTGTGCCTAAAAGTTACAAGTGTATATTATACACAAGAACTAAATATTAACTTTTTATCCACTTGCATATTCAGAAAGATATAATCAAATGTAAGTTTTATCTATGATCCCAACTATATGATTTAAAAAAAGAAAAAACAACACTTCTGTTTTATACTAGAAAGAAATAACCACTGCAATATGTGTTTATAATTTTGTTTCTCTTAGTATGAGTTTATTTTTGACACAAGCCTGTTACATTTTTGTGTGAACAGGTCTGTGTGTTTGTTCTGTAAATGTTTTCTTTGAAAACATAAGTTAACTGTATAGATTTATATTTTTAGTCAATACAAACAGGATAAAAAGTTTAACAAATGTTAAATTCAGCTGCTACAAAATCTAAAAAGCTTGTGTATTATATACAAAATAATTTTTTTTTTGTTTTGTTTTGTTTTTTTGTTGGTTGTTGTTTTGTTTTTTGTTTTGTTTTTTTAGCCCAAATTCGGGGGGGGGTTACAACATTCATAATCATGGTATAATAAAGATTATTCAAATGAAGATGTGAATACTGAGGGACAAACAAGAACTGAATGTTTTCATGTGTTCAAGATCAACTCTGATCAGTTGATTTTTCAGTTAGGGTTGCCAACCTGAAAAATTAACTCTTTTTTTTTCTCTCTCTCTCTCATATATATATTCTTTCAATGAAAATTATAGAATCTGAGGATGAAATATATAAATGGTGCTTGAAAGTTGCGTGTGTGCGTGTATGTATATATATATATATATATATATATATATATATATATATATATTCATATATTCACATTTATTTTCTTCAAATGAAAATAGTATTGTGTGTGAAGATGAAATATATTTATTTCTTTGCTTAATGGCATATCAACCCTTGTGGCTTATTTAATGCCAAAGCCATTCTTGTTGAAGAGCTGCAGCTGTACTATTTAAATCATTGCTGAGGAGGAAGAGTAAGGGGGTTCTTACCTTTCCCAAGGATAGTAGTCAGAAAGAACAGAATAGCAGTCTAGCACTGTAGCCATTACGCCACAGGGCCCCCCCATCCCAGAAACACACACACACACACATATATATATATATATGATACTTAAGGAAGAAAGGAGTAGTGCCCTCCCCTACATCTCAGTGTAGTAACTATTGAAAAGAGAGCCTTCAGATCATCGACTACAGTTGCCAACTTAGTTTACTTTATATATATGATATATAAGTGCTCATTGTCTTTGATAGAGTACATATATATATATTTAAGTTAGGATAGCATGGCCATAGTTTTACAGTGCTAGGTAACAGTCACTTTCTTATATATAATGAGGTTCATTCAAGCAAAATAGTTTGGGGGCTTTTTTTTTTTACCCCCATAAATGTAAACACTACGGTGTTTGAAATTGGTTTATAGCAAAAATTATTCTAATCTCACAAAAAGTATTTGTTTTGAGGCTATTAAAAATCAAACAGTGCTCCAGGATTGAACAGAGGTTTGTCATCAAATTTTTGGTGGTGGAGGAATGCAAACCATCTAAAATTTACTGAAGAATACATGATGTGTATGGAGAAACGATGTTTTATTGAAAAAATTTTTACAAATGGACTAAATATAGATTTTTCACTGCAAGACTGGAGTTGAAAAGACAGTCTATGAAGTTGAAAAATACTGACCATCTAGTAAAGAAAAGTTTCCAAACACAACAGGCAGTAAAGGAGGTCATGCTGATATTCTATATCATGAGTGATTTCCTTGAAAATGGTGCCAATTCCTCAGACAATATACACTGTAGAGGTTCATAGTTATCACTAGCTCTCTTGGTGAGTTAATGGTTGACCAAATTTTGCGTTATTATTAGTGCTTGATATCAATGATAGCGCTTTCATATATATATATATAAGTAAAAGTGAAGTAGGCGACCTTAGTCTAGGATGACCCAAAGGCTCCCTTTTCAATAGCTACTACACCAAGGTATAGGGCAGGGCACTACTCCATTTCCTGGATTGCTCCACTTTACCCTTGATCTGTAGCTTATAATGCTGAATGTTAAGCAAGGTGGCATCAAGTGCCATTTTTTTTTTTGAGTGTTTCATCAGGCCAAAACAAGAAATTTATAAATTTATTATGAAATTCAATATCTAAATTTCTTGTATTTTTTAAGCAAATATATATATATATATATATATATATATATATATATATATATATATATATATATATATATATATAGCTCTGCGGGTATATTTTTGTATTAAATAGCCGTACATTGAGCACTCATTCTTTGGAATTTCACAGTCCTCATTTACTTTATATATAACATGGTAGTGTCTGTGACCCTGGGTTTCATGCTTTACACATTTGTCAGCGTGAAAGGTTTTCAAAAAAAGACTTTAATTTGTTTTCTTTCTTTTTTTTTTTTTTTTCTTTTTTTTTTTTTTTTTTTAAGTTTGTGTGCGTTTGGATGTTGCACCAGCGGGCCCTATCCAACAAAGGCAGACTTAAGACTTCTGCTGGGCCACCTTCGGGTGAACGAGCTGCATCATAATCCAGCAGGGCTCAAGCCTTGGGTCATTGACCTTGTGTCAAGTCCTGTCTGGTGAGAGGCAGCGACAAATATAGTGTATGTGCTGTTGCTCGCGCATGCATATATAGGTACATCCATCTTTACAGATTTATACATATTTCCGCTGTCTGTTTTTTGGGAAGGATTGAGGCTAAGGAAAAGAGTGTGAGAAGGGAAGAATGGGTGAGGAGAGGATAGAAAAAAGAAATTGTTACAGTCAGAATGATTTTTGTCGCTTAATCTTAGCTTTCTGATAGCTAAAGGTTTATTTGATGTAAATACGAAATGTCGATTTCGTGGTGAATTTTATTGAGTGGTGATGATGATTAAAATTAAAATCGTCATCACGTTACTTTTTTTTTTTTTTTTTTTTTTTTTTAAGAAAGATTTTTGTTTATTTTTATTCAATTTTTTTTAAAATTTTATAATGATAACGGTTATTGATGGTACGTAAGGGTTATGTAATGCCTCACTCCTTCCTAACAACAACCAGCGGAAATATATATATATATATATATATATATATTTTTTTTTTTTTTTTTTTTTTTTTTCTTTAAGGAAAACAACAAAACCGGTCACAGGATTATAAATTTATTTCCATCCTGTTATGCATTTTTGAAATTTCCAAAAACACGAAAAAAAATTAACAGGTCTTCTTCAGATCTTTTAGATTAAAAAAAATAGAATAGACACAGAAAAGTGGGAGGGGGTAGAAGAGGGGTGAAGAGTTATCTCCTCATTAAGCCCACTTCCGTTTTGAATTTTAATTTCGGTTAGAAATGTAGTAAATTTATTTTAAACAAATTTTTTTTTTTTATTTTTTTTTTTTTTTATTTTTCAATTACATTTTGACCTAAATTACAGATTTTTTATTGAATTAGATTTAGACTTTAATTAATAACCTTACGTAATGATACAGTAATAGATATTTTAAACCAAAACAATTATTTCATTTATTTGAAATATTTTAAAATTTCAAAACTATTTAGAAACCATTAATCAGTTACACTTTTTATGAGTAGTACGTATGTATTATATGATTTTTCACAATTTTCTAACATTTTATTTTATTTATTCATTTACATTAATTCTCAATTTAACTCTATGCTTTTTTTTTTAAACCAATTTTTTTGTTAATTATCTATAGCTTAAATTTAGCCCTATGTCTACACCTAGCTATTAATTCGCTTCTCTTATTTAATAATCTTTTTGGCTCTGGAAAAAGCAAAATGTGGATTTTTTCCTCGAGACACAGATTGCACCTACTATCGAAAGACTTTGGGGTATTAGATCTTTTCAATATGGACCATTGAATGTCAGGGGTCAACCCTTTACTTTTCAATCCCCAATAATGTTTAGATAGAGCAGTTTGATTTTTTTGATGCTCATGGGAAGGAAAATTTATGATTTCCATACCTAATTTTCCAATTAGTGGACGAAATGCCAATATAAGATTTCCTATCATTTATGTCCTCTTTTGGATAAATAATAGCTTGATATACTACATTATATAAATTACACAAACCGTTCATAGGACAATCACTTCGAGATTTACAATTACATTCTATTTTTTTACTATTAATATTATTATTATTTACTCGGTTAAGAAATTCATTAATTATTTCAATATTATGACTATTTATTATTGAGAAATATTTTTTAGTGCAACAATAACTTATTTTCAAGGTTTTTCTATTAAATATTTTATGTAATATATTATCTTGTTTAAAATGCTTATCTATCAGTCTCAAAAAATATTTACCTACATCTATATTTGCTAGTTTACAAAAAGGTGGGGTTAAACATATAACTTTCCTTTTTCTATTTTATTTTTTTGATCGTAATTATTATTTTCTTTATTAATCTCATTGTTATATCATCTTTTAAATACCTAAAATCCTCCTTAAAACCACTATTTTTAAGGGCATCTATATACCTCTTACTACTCTCTTTGGAAAATTTTTTCATTTGCAGATAGCTTACATATTCTTAAATTTACCGCTTTTGGGACTTGTTTAATAATGTTTTTAGGGTGATTTGAATTAATATTAATGTACGATGGTTCTGAATAGTCTTTATGAAAGGTTTATAAGAATTGTTTGATAGATCTAGAGTCACATCCAGGAAATTGACTATTTTAATATTAGATGAGATTTCTATCTTAAAACCCAAAAACTTAAAGGGCCCTTATAATCCTTTTTTGTATGCTAGAGCTAAGAGGGCCATTACTATTTGGGATATATAATAAACCATCATTATGATACAATCCTAATTGCTGAGGACTAATGATTCTAGTAAGCATATCTAATATATATAAACCTACAAGGTCTGCTATTTGGGAGGAATCATACCCCCCCCCATTGGAATGTCAAAGTTATCTAATCCACTTTTTACCCAAGTTGATACGTCATTTTTTACAACTGTTTTCCTAAAAGCTAATATTATTTCATATTGTTCATTTGTTATATGTATAATATTTACGGGCATAGTTAATACTATCTATTAGAATATTTTTAGTTATAGAAGGATAAAAATCAATGATGTCAAATTGTATAAAGGTCACTTTACTCTTATTTTTTATCCTCCTAAACCATTCAATGATCTCATATGAGTTCCCCAGAGATTGTAATGGCTGGCTTTTTTAACACTATTTACAATATTTTGAATAATACACTTAGATATTCTACCTAACTCTGTTTTTGAGGGGTTAAACAGTCTGGTTTGCAATTTATTTTCAAAATTTGGTTTATGATCCTTAAATAGAATATAAGCTTCTTTCTTTTTAAATTTTCCTATCCTATCCTCAATTTGCAATCTACTAGCAAAATTAGAAGTATCCTTATTTATTTGTTCAATAGTATTATTATAGTCTATTTTATAATTATTTGTAATTTTGCTCTTTAGAATTTCTTGATATTTAGAGGGTTTAATTTTATATATATTTTTTGATTTATCTGATCTCACCCATATATATTTAGACGTTTTTACCTCTTCTATATCTTTGTTTAATTTCATTTGAAAATTATTACGTACTTTCTTAAATTTAATCATTTTAATTAGTTTAAATAAGCCCGTTTCAAACGGGTCCAGTAGCCTATTATTTGGAGGAGTATTTTGGGATTTGAGGTTATAAACCTCTTTTTTTTTTTTTTTTTTTTCATAGTCATTATTTTCACATGAGTCCAGGTAGAAAAAAGCCTTCCACCACAATCTTTTGACGAAATCCACAATTTTCTCTGTTAAAGCCAATCGAAAAACATGGTAAGATGGATAAGGGATATTTTTCAGTGAATATTCCGGAGTATAAATATCCATTTCTGAGTTGGTAAGGTTTCTGATGATATGTTTTGAAGTTGGAATTTTCCAAAGAGAGCTCAACCATTCAGGAGCAAAATGAGTATTCTTTGGTCTAGTTAAACCGGAGTTGGGAGTAATTCCATCAGGACAAGAAATTATTCATGAGTGAATATTTAAATTTTCCTGGTAAAGAGCTCAATGTAACAATAATACAGAGCAATAAATATATGTGTGTGTGTATATATATATATATATATATATATATATATATATATATCCCATTTCCAAAACAAAAATTAACCTTATTAATCAGTCTTTTTGAAAACCTTTCACTCTGTCTGACGAATGTGTAAAGCATGGAACCAAGGGTCACAGACACTATCATGCAAAATATATATATATATATATATATATATATATATATATATATATATATATATGCACACAAATAACCCAGCGCTCGGGCTCACATAAAACGACCATGCGCCATACTCGCAATCTCGACCTCCAAATGTGTGTGTGTGTATATATATATATATATATATATATATATATATATATATATATATATACTCACACACACACACACACTTCTGATCCTGGACGAGGCTGTTTACATTTTACATAGTGAAATATGTTAACTTTAAAAAATTCACACCAGCCCAGTCAGCTGGGGCTATAGAATATACTGACTGCACTTCGGCAATGGGGTAAGACCACCCATCAATAAAAACCATGTGTCCTGGATATCACATTAAACAATCTGATGGTGAGGCTTCAGTAATGCTAGAGCTTTGAGGAATGCAAAGTACCCCTTTGTTGCTC
Source organism: Sepioteuthis lessoniana (assembly GCA_963585895.1). NCBI lineage: Eukaryota > Metazoa > Mollusca > Cephalopoda > Myopsida > Loliginidae > Sepioteuthis > Sepioteuthis lessoniana. The sequence goes on from OY757937.1 coordinate 10,334,217, forward strand.
TAAGGTCCACTCTGACCTGGAGTGGAAACACCTGATCTATGGGTCAAATAGAACTGTTTGACATTTAAACTGTGCAAACAAAGGACTTATGTTAAATTGAATTGTTAGAAATAGAACTGCTTTATCATTTAACAGTGTATAAACAAATGACTGATGTTTAATTCAATTGTTTGTGTTGAATAGCAATACTTGTAACCACTTCACTGTCAGCAAAAAATGATTATTATTCAATATAATTATAAGTGTTAGATAGCAATTATTAAAACCATTTAACTGTGTAGAAACAATAGCAATACTAGTGTGCAAACAATTAGTTCTTTAAAATGATATTACCGACAAACTAATCTCTTACATATCGTGTATATCTATTTGAATGTGTGCAAACAAGAGATGTTAAATTGTTATTGTTACATAGCATTACTTGAAACCATTCAACTGTCTGCAAAAAAAAATAAGCTCAGTCTCATTTAGAAATGTTACCTACAGATTATTTGTTAGCAAATCATATGTGTTTGAGATATATATAGGATTTGGCATCAAATAACCTGTGCGAACAACAGCACATATACACACACATTCCAACAGTAAAAAGCCCGCAAAATTTGACACATGCGCACAAACAAAATCACCCTTTCAAAACAAAAAATTTACCATAACAAAATCACCCTTTCAAAACAAAAAATTTACCATATTAATTGGGTTTTTTTTTTTCTTTCTTTTCCTTTTTTTTTTTTTTTTTTTTTTTTTTTACTGTCTGATGAATGCATGAAGCATTAAACCCAGGGTCACAGACATTACCATGTAATATATATTTACACACACACATATATTTGGAGGTTGAGATTGCTTGACACAAGTGCTAGGTGTGTCCAGCATTCTCATCTCGTAGACAAGACCAACTTATTCCTCATGCGTCAAGGGGGCCGTCCCTCAAGCTCTAACCCTCCTCAGAGGGGATAGATTTATTGCTTGGTGCCTAAGGTGCCTTTTTTTTTTTTTTATCTTAGAGAGAAATGCCAACGGGGCCCAAGGTATTTTTGTGTCCTCCAGGCGTGTCTGGGCTATGACCGTACATTAGACTCATTTAAAAATGGCCTTGTACCATACTTGCATGTTAATGTGGCACCTGACAATATGTTTGGAGATGGGTGTGGTGTAATGGTTATCGCCATTGGAAATGGATGTGGCGACCCAAGTTCAATACCTGAACAAGGCTGTTTGCATTTTACATAGTGAATCCAACTATTCTCCCTCCAGCTATGGGTAAATAGTAGGGTAGGCTGGGTTAGGAGAAGGAAGACTCTGAATTCAAACCTGTTAAACTCTGCTTAAGAAATTGACCTTGTGTTGCATCCTGCTTGTGTAGAGGGTTTGGGTAAATACATATATAAAAAAAAAATCATATCCTGATGATAGTCTAAGGTTGAAAAATTAACATATTAATAGAATCATTTATCAATGTTTATATGTTGTTTTGAAAAAAATTCACACCAGCCCAGTCAGCTGGGGCTGTAGAATACACTGACTGCATTCCTGCAATGGGGTAAGTCCCCTCTATAAAAAAAAATCAAGTGTCCTGGATATGACATTAAACAGTCTGATGGCTCCAGGTTCCTATCTATGGGTCAAATAGAAGTTTGACATTTAAACTTTGTGCAAGCAAATGACTTATGTTAAATTGTTAGAAATAGAACTGTTTTATCATTTAACTGTATAAAGAAATGACTGGTGTTTAATTGAATTGTTAGTGTTAAATAGCAATACTTGTAACCACTTCACTGTCTGCAAACAAATGATTTATACTGAATAGAATAATTAGTATGAGATTGCAATCCTTGAAATCATCTCAGTAGAAACAATAGCAATACAAGTGTACAAACAAATCAGTTCTGACTCATTTTAAAATGAAATTACCGACAAACTAATCTCTTACATATCATGTATATCTATTTAAATGTGTGCAAACAAATGATCAATACTAAATAGAATAATTGGTGTTAGATGCCCATGGTGTAATGGTTATCATCGTATGAAATGGACACGGCGACACGAGCTCAAATCCTGGACTAGGCTGATTGCATTTCACATAACACTAATACCCTTGGGAAAGGTATGAATCCAATTATTCTCCCTCCAGCTATGGGTAAATAGTAGGACAGACTTGGTTCTTCAGCCTTGATGAGGCAACTAATCTAGGAGAAAAAAAACTCTGAATTCAAACCTGTTAAACTCTGCTTAAAAAATTGACCTTGTGTCATATCCTGACCGAGCGGAGGGGTTGGTAAATATGGTTAGATAGAAATACTTGAACCTATCTAACTCTGTGCAAAAAAAAATGAGCTCAGGGTTATTTAAAAATTTTATCAAAAAAATGTTTATAAAACATGTATATTTAATATATATGTATAAAGTGAATTTGGCATTAAATAACCTACAAGGGTTGATATGCTTTCAAACCCATACATCCAATCTATAATTCAGATTCTGCCAAACATGTAGACCTTTTTTATTGTTTATTCAGATGTTGACAATCCTTTCAAAAGCAAAAGAATTAAAATTCTTCATTTATAATTTCTATCTTCAGATCTTCATTTTTTTTTCTCCCTAATCCTGGATTTATCATCAGAAACAGTTGCTTATATTTATACCCTCAAGTGTTAAAACCTGCATAAGATTAACCTACTTGATCCGATCTAGTTATCTCATGGCAAACATTCACAGCAGCTGACAAATCATTGATGCTGTCCCCAAACAGCTGAGATAATGCCTTATCTGATTAAAGATTTACCAATTGTTCAGCTCACAGCTGAGCTTTTAAAGCTTCTAGTCAAATCCTGATTGTGATAAGTTTCCTTCCTTCCTATTGGCTGGGCTTAGAATATACCAACTTCATACTCTTTCAGAAGGGTCCCAAAAGAGGGTGTTCTGTGTATGACACTTAACTATATTTGATAGTGAGGCTCCAGTTCTGGAGTACTCCTTTGTTGCCATTACTCCCAGGTCTACTCTGACACAGAATGGTAGTATATGTCAGGGTCTTATCTATTGATATCATTATATCAAAACATTGATATCATTATATCAAACAGATCTTAGATCTGTTTGATATAATGAAATGTTTAAAATGATTATAAATATACATTTTTGCAGTATATAATTGGAGACCAGAATTTTTAAATCAACTGAGCCATGAAACAATGTCAAGATGAGTTGACATGCTGTCAAACCAACCACCCACTTTTGGAAACAATGCTGGAAGTCTTCAACTGACACTGCTTTGAGTTTGTTTGTCACAACCTATTGAATTTTCTTAACAGTTCACAAATAGTGACCACAGAGGTGGGTTCAAATAGATGTATTTGAAAATTATTAGTATTTGATATAAATACTTGAAATCTCAAAACTGAGTATAAACAGGTGATGATTGATATAGACAAATAAGTGAGATTTAAAAAAAACTGAAATGGAACATAAAATATTTGTCTAAATTTCTGAGATGAAGCTTGATAATTTTTATGACTTAGATTATTTGAACGAAGAAGGTTGAAGAATGCATTGACCAAAATGTTGTGATGATAACGATAAAGATGAAGACAATAATTCAAATACTCTAAATGATAAAAATTGAAAATATAGTTATAATCAAGCATTTACATATCAATCAAATTTCAGCTTGAGATAGCGCATAAGGAGTTGATATGCCATTGAATAAAAACCCCAACCATCCTTTTTTCTTTTCTTTTTATTCAGCTTCCTTCTGAGTTTTTCCTTTCTTTTCCTTTCCTTACTCTTTTTTCTCTTTTTCTTTTCTTTTCCTTTCCCTACTCTTTTTTCTCTTTTTCTTCCTTCTGTTTTTTTCTCTTTTTCTTCCTTTTCATTTCCTTACTTTTTCCTTACTCTTTCTCTTTTCTTTTCCTTTCCTTACTCCTTTCCTTTCTCTTTTTTCCTTTCTTTTCCTTTCCTTTTTTCTTCCTTCCTTTCTTTTCCTTTCCTTCATCTTAAAATCAAAATAATGGCAATCCAACATTGTGAATTTGTTAAAATTTACCTATGCGACTTTATCTTCCCTTCTCTCAAAATCTGTGATTCATTTGCAATTTATAGAATTGGCTTTTTAAGTTTCCATAATTTTGTTTTTAATTAGGAAATTTAAGGATTTAACTATTAGACACATTATCTCCTCCTGATTCCGTAACTCAAAATCTTGATGAGACACACTCAACAAAATTTTAGGATGAGTCGATACATGCTAATTTGCAAACACACACATATATATATATATATATCATGACTGAAGTAGTTCAAGCTGTAGAAGGCACCTGCTGTGGTTGGTAGTATTGTGGCAGTTGGTAGACATACGCATTGCTTGACTCCTTATGTGATTTGAAAGCAGCATTGATGAACTTGCAATATAATCTAGTTCGAGAACTTATGCTTTACAAGTTCAAACAGGGCCATAACGCCACAGAAGTAACCCAAAATATTTGTTGTGTGACAGATGAAGGTGCAGTTGATCACAATACAATAACCAGATGATTCCAGAAATTTTGTGCACTTTTTTTATCTTGGGACATGTCAGTACATTCTTGATACTTCTTTTTATGTTTATTATATATGCATTAAGTGTTCCTATCTTGTCTTTCCTTCCATCTATTCAGTGTTAGTGTATCATTGGATATACTAATGCAAATATTGAACCTTGGTGAGTGGAGATATGACTAAATATCCTCCCTAGTACCAACTTAGCCAATATGCTTCAGCCTCAAACCCCAGGGTCATCATCTGATAAAGACTTTATTGAAAGCAAAACTGTTATTTTTGCGGCAGTTCTTTTATATGATTTTTTAGTCATGCTGCTAAGAGAAAAAGAAAAAAGTGGGCAAGACATGAAAAGTGCCAAGTTTTGATTCAGGCTGAAATTTTGAATTTTACCATCCTCCTCCTCCACCACCATCACAACTCCCCAGGTTACACCTAAAAGACCAAGGGTCAGGTTCATTGCCTGGTGTACCTTCTTCCAAGGAGAGAATGCTGATAGAGACCAAGCAATTTTTAGGCCCGCTATTGTCTGTAAATTCATTTCTCGGAGAGTGTCCACCTAAAAATTTGACCTTGTGTCATATCAGTCATTTGTTTGCACTCATTTTAATGGCTATATGCATATATGATTTGTAAGTGAATAGTTTATAGGTAAATTTATTTTTAAATGACTTTGAACTAATTTGTTTGCACACTAGTATTGCTATTGTTTCTACACAGTTAAATGGTTTGAATTATTGCTATCTAAGACTAATTTGATATTAATTATTTGTTTGCACGGTGAAGTGGTTACAAGTATTGCTTGTTAACACTAATTATTCTTTTCAACATGATTCTAGATGGTTCTAACTATTGCTATGTATCACTAAAAACTCAATTAGACATCAGTTATTTGTTTACAGTCAAATGGTCAAATAATTCTATTTCTAACAATTTGACTTAACATAAGTCATTTATTTGCACTCAGTTTAAATGTCAAACAGTTCTATTTGATGCATAGGTAGGACCCTATCAGGTGCTACCACTCAAGGCCAGAACAGACCAGAAAGCAATGGCAATGAAGGGGTACTCCACATTCTCCAGAGAACCAGGACAGGAGTCTCACCATCAGATTTATTGTTATATCCCAATTTCTCGTAGGTGGAGGGTCTTACTCCTCTGCAAAGATGTGGTCAGTGTATTCTCCATAAGAGTACATCTCTTATGAGTTCGTCCCTGCTTCTCCAGCAGCGTCCTGCATGTCTGGTTCGTCTAACTTGAATAGTTTTCGTGATAGGAGGCAGGTGGCCGTACAGTTGGTGTCTTGTGGGGTGTTGCCACCAGGACTTGTTTAAGATTGCACGTAGCATTCTTGTGTAATTGCTATCTAGCTTCTTCTCCAGCCGTTTTGTTAGCGTCCATGTAGTGCAGCCGTATAGCAGTATCGATGTGACCGCTGCCTGGAAGAAACTGCATTTCATTTTATCAGTTAGGTCTGATTTCCATATAATCGATAGCCTATTGATAGCTGTCCATGCTTTCGTTAACCTCGCTTCGATGTCCTTTTCGGTTGATTCGACGCTGCTTCCTAGGTAAGTGAATTTGTCTACTAGTTTAAGAGGGGTTCCTTCTAGAGTGGAGATGTTCCCCATTGCCGAATGTGTCATCCACTATTTATGATAAATGGGATGATCTCATTTACATCAGACAGGAAAGTGCAAATAATACATTCATTTAGAGATAATTCTCCTCACAGTGTGTAATTTGATAGCCGCATAGATGAACATGCAATGTGGTCTAATTCAGGAATTTATGCTTTATGAGTTTGAACTGGACCATAACGCTGCAGAAGCAACCCAAAATATTTCTTCTGCAAAAGGTGAAGGCACAATTAACTTAGATGGTTTAAGAAAATTTGCTTGGGTTAAAAGAACCTGGATGATCTGGCAAGTAGCACTTAAATAGGATCAGTTCAGTGTGGTTCATCACCTTTACAACCTTAATAAAAGCATTCAGAGCGGCCAAATTGTGCTTCAATTTATCAAAATATTGACTTTCTATAGTAAAACCAAAACTATATCTCACTCTGCTTGTATTATAGATTAGTGACCAAACAAAAGATTTCAGCTATACAGTATAAAAGATGCTAAAAAAAAATTTTTTTTTTTTTTTTAAGATATTAAACTTCATTCAATGTGCTGGTATTATGAATAGAAGATTGACAACAAAGGTTTTAGTTATAATATATTGAGATTGAAGTTTCCAATTTTAAATCAAAGTGTGCACATATATGAGCAACTTATATAATAAATTAATGATGTCTTGATGAATCAGTGCCATTATGAAGCCAATCTCTATACTTTTGAGTGAAATGTTTTTGGTGAAACACAAGATAATACAAGTGCAGTTCTCGCCATACTCACCAGATGTAGTTAGCTGCATTCAAATTTTTCTTGTTTCTTAAATTCATCACAAGGTTTAGGTTTGAAGACATGGAAGACATTCAAACAAATATGATAATGTAACTTCACCACATTAAAAAAGGAGTTTTAGTGGTGCTTTAACTTGTGGAAAACTCACTGGAATGAGGGTCGTTCAAAAAGTTCTAAGCCTCACCCAGAAAGAAAGTATAACTGAATATTTTTATTGCGGCAACACAATTTCACTTCTTATGAAACATTAAAAAAAAGAATAAGGTTTTCAAGTTTTATAAGAAGTGGTTGTGTGTTGCCACAGCAAAAATATTAGTTATGCCTTCTTTACTCAACCCCTTGACCATGGGCAAGATGTAACACAAAGTCAGTTTTTAAGTATCGTAAAGCTGGCTTGAATTCTGAATTTTCCTTCTCCTAGACTGATTACCTAACTAAGGCTAGATAACCTAGTCTGCTCTACTATTTTCCTATGGCTAAGTGGAAAAGAGATGGATTCATGCCTTTTACAAGAGAATTAGCACAAAGTGAAATACATTCTCATTCAGAATTTGAACTTGGATTGCTGATTCCATTTCCTATGACAAGACCCCCCGTCTCGCCCCCACTCTTTGCTGTAATGCAACGATATCTATTTTGAATTTCATTCATGGTTCAATTGTCTTTGGAAATACAGGTTCAATCCCAATACTTTTTTAATACACCTTATATAATACATCTCTCCTATAATAGATTTTACATTTTGTATAAGAAATGTATATAGAAATCTACTAATTTTTATGGAATGAAAATAGTTTCATTCGTTATTGATTTGTCTTGATAAATACAGCCTCGGTCTTGATATTTTTGGAACCCCTCTCACAAAGAATTATTATAATTACAATATTCTGTTTCTCTACAACAAAAGCAAATCCAATGCATTTTTTTTTTTTTTTTTTTTTTTTAACTTTGATTCCTGAAATTACAAAAGCAATTGTGATTTTTTTTTTTTTTTTTTTAATCATTTCTTTCTTCTTTTTCCTAGGGAATTGGACTCGGGTCTTGAAGAAGCAATTGCAAGTTTGATATGGGTGACCCCACGTCTCCAGTGTGACATTCAAGAACTAAAGCACATCTCTGAACAGTTCGCTGCCAAATATGGCAAAGAATATGCCCAGGCATGCCGTACAAATACCTTAAACAATGTCAGTGAGAAAGTAATGCACAAACTAAGTGTGCAGGCCCCACCCAAAATTTTGGTGGAGCGATATATGATCGAAATTGCTAAGACCTACAACGTCCCATTTGAGCCTGATGCCACAATCATGACACAAGATGAGGTCTATTCAGCCGACAAACTGCTCATTGACTTAGGCCTCAGTCAGCCAGATGATGAGAATCCAAAGTGCCCCCCTGGTGGTGGAGGTGGAGGCGGTGGTATGGTAGCGCCTCATCCTCCTTCTTTTAACTATCCCCATCCGGTAAGCTTTTTTTTTTTTTTTTTAATTCCAATATTTGAAAGTACAAAAGACACAATACATGTACTCCATTGCAGAAAGGTATATTAGAAGCACCCCCATTTCCGAAAGGTATATTTAGATGCACTTCAGCAAAAGAAGAAAAAAAAAAAGGCTTTCAGTATACTTGGTATGTAATGTTTAAAGCCAGCTTGCAGTACATTACAAAATATTACAAAAGCCCTTTAGGTACAGCTGAAAATATTTATCATCATCAAAATGTTCCAATAGCATGAATCCCTTGACACTTTCTCACCACCTATCCCTATTGGTCATCACTCTTGGCAAGTTTTGTAGACAGCATCCAGTGTTCACACACACAATTAGGAATGTAAGATTTTGCTGGTCAGCCAACACTGGCATCTCCATATGTTAGAGTCCATAGAAAAACATCACTTATGAGCTTACTACTCCAGCAGTGCATCATACATCTTGCTTGTCTTAAGGGATCATTTGTGAGATGGGAGGTAAGTGGCTGTACAGCTGCTGTTTCATGGGGTGCTGCTTCTAGGATTTATTCAAAACAGCGTGTAGCCTTCTTGTGCAGTTCTCATTGAGCTTTTTCTTCAGTTATTTTATTAAAGTCCAAGTGGTACAACCTTACTGATATGGTTACTTCTTGGAAGAATTTACGGCAAGAAAATGAAAATATCCTACAGGGATAAGTCATAGAACATTGCAAGAGAAATGATGGACATATTTCTCTGTATCCTTTCATGTTATATTTCCAGGTTAGTGTATTACCATGACTAGTTAGCAGGCCTTGAAAATACACTGACTGCATCCCCTACGGAGGACTAAAACCCCTTTAAAAGGAGTGTCCTAATATGACATTAAACTACATTTAGTGGTAAGGTTCTAATTCTGGAGTTCTGTTGAGTGTGAAGTCACCCCTTCATTGCCATTACTCTCAGGTCCACTCTTATCTGGTGTAGCTATACCTTTTTAACAAACCGTACATACGTGTAAACAGGCTTTGGCATTAAATAACCTATAGAGGTTGATATGCCATTAAACCCAATCAACCAACCAACCATATACCTTTTTAAGGTCCAATATATGGGTCAAATAGATCTGATTGTAAATTGTTTTTATTAGGAATACTTGAAACCATATAGATATATGCAAATTATTAGTATTAAGAATAGTTACTTACCAAGAATTATTATTAGTTGATTGGCCTAATGAGTAGAATGTTCGCCAGTGGTCCCGCAGACCTGGGTTTAATTCCAGGTCGAGCCATACCAAAGACTCAAAAAATGGTACTTGGTGCTGCCTTGTTTAACACTCAGCATTATAAGATAAGGATCAAGGGTAAAGTGGAGCAATCCAGGGAATGGAATAGCGCCCTCCCCTACACATCGGTGTAGTAGCTATTGAGAAGGGAGCCTTCGGGTCACCCTCGACTAAGGTCGCCAACTTTACTTTTGCTATATGGTTTCCAAGGAATGGAGTAGCACCTTCCCCTACTCCTCAGTGTTGTATCTATTGAGAAGGGGGCTTTCGGGTCACCCTCGACTAAGGTCGCCAACTTTAAATGTGGTTTCAAGTATTTCTATCAAATACAAATAATTTTCAAACCAATCTAATAGAGATTAAAAGTTACAACCACTACAGATCTTTGGTATGACGCGACCTTGGATTGAACCCAGGTCTCCCGACCATTGATAAACACTCTATCCACTAGGCCAATGAAAAATATACAACTACGTAAATTATTCGTATTAGTTATAATATTAAGCATTCTTATCTATGTGGAAAAAAACTTTAAGAAACAACTACAATGAATACAGTTCTCTAAGCATAAAATCACCCTAGACAGGTTGAAATGCCATTAATCAATCAATAAAGAATAAACTCCTAGTGAAAATCTCCCTCATATATAACACTGCCTTCACCGATGGGCTCAAGGGCTCACTGAATATCTGATGATGGCCATCAATATAAGATTTCCTCCATCAATCATGGGTTGCGATGACCTATACAGTTGTCAAAAGTCCAGTTGAATACCCATGTTGTGTCTGATCTCAAACGACCAGAAATCTTTTGCAGGAGTCAATACACCATGGCTAACAGCAGATTGACAGTTATATAATGAGACAACAATTCTTTCCAACTTCAACAAAATTATTTATATAACTGGAAAGAAAACAAAATACAGATGTTAATCTTATTTAAAACTGCAGGACTGATCGACATCTAATTAGTGGTTTTTGGTTGGGACACAATCAGAGACTCAAAAAAATATATCTCGGGCAATTCCTAGCACATTTCTTGGCCAAGTTTTCGATTCTGATTCAATCTAAGTGATGATTCTTTTTCTCAGAGTTCTTTGGTGGATTTGGCTCAAGTCAGCTGGTTTGTTTGACACTTGTCTGTTCTGCCTTTCCCCTGTTCTGACTCTGATCTGCTAAAACCCCAAAATTCTCAGTTGAAATAGGGTCCAGTTGGTATAGAAACATTAACTATTCCTTTGTTTCAACTGAGATTTTCCAATTTTGGACAATGGTCCCACCCATTAATGGCAGTAAAAGGGTTAACCCACCCATCCAACTCCAACTTTCCTTTTTGGGCATCTCTGGCTTCCACTCATAGCTGTCACCTCCTATTCTCACTCCTATCTCTCGAGAATCAAGCTGTTACTACTTCCTTTTGGGCATTATCTGATCCAGCTCACCAACACCCCCTTTCCTCCTTGAGACCACACAAGAGACTTTCACGTAAAGGGTCAAAAACCTTAAAAAAAGGTCTTTATTGACTTTTATCTTTACTTTTCTGTATGAACTCTATTTATGGAGAAAATCACTTCCTTTGGAATAATCATTATTAGATATGCCTGCATGGATCTGTTTTTATGGATAACTTCAATTTCTCCACAAAAAGGATTCGATACCTTTTTGACAAACTCATAAAAATTCACTTCAAGTGTTTTCATATGTTCCAAGCTTGCTCGCTGACCAAAACAAGTCTACATCAACTTGAGAATCAGACATCGTATCACTGGTGGCTTTAAAAAAATCCTCTACTGATGACTTAAGTTTAACATGGTTTTCTTATCAGGTTACAGCTGATGATGTCACAATGTTTCTTCTCAGACTGAATTCTTACAAGGTGCATACAATAAGTTTCCAGACTTTTTTTCATATGGGCATTTAAAATTGTCGTAGACTCTTGAAAATTCAGTATGTTATTGCTATACATCTTATGAGATGACTGACCAATTTTTATGATTTCAGGTTCAAATGAACAGCTAATGCAGCAATTGTAATACACCCTACTGAAGCCTGATTGTCACAGCTGATGAAGTTCAAAAATGCAATCTGACACTTTAGAAGAACGATATGCAATAAAATTCTGTTTTAAACTTGGAAAAAATGCCACAGAAACATATGGAATGCTTCAGACTGCTTTTTGACCATCTTGCATGAATTGAGCATCAGTTTTTTAAGTGGCATTAGAGATTCAAGGAAGGCAGGGAGTCTGTGAGAGATGATGAGAGGTGTGGCAGGAGTAAGGAAGTCAATACACCTGAGTTGATTGGCTAAAGGGTTAGGATTAGGGTTACTATGTTGAGGTTTTAAGGGAGTTCAGGAAGAGATTCCATTGGAAGAGGCCAGCACTCTTCAAATCGGTTCAGTGGCATTTCCACCAGGACAATGCACCAGTCCACAACTCCTTTGTTGTCACAGACTATTTGACCAAGATGGGCATCAAGACAGTTCGTCACCCTCCCTATAGTCCAGCCCTTGCTCCCTGTGACTTTTGGTTATTCCCTAAGCTCAGAGGCTGTCATTATTAGACAACTGAGGAGATGAAAGAGGCTGTGACGAAGGTCATTGACACGCTCACATAAGAGGACTTCGATGGGGCCTTCCAGAAGTTATTAGAATGGCAGAACAAGTGCATTGCAGCCGGAGGAGGTTACTTCAAAAGGGACTAGAGTTTCATGTGTGTACTATCAATAAAAGTGCCCATACGAAAAAAGTCTGGAAACTTATTGTATGCACCTCATAAATCTGATCTCCTAATACTGAATGTGTTTAATTCTGATCTTTTTATATATATATATATATATATATATATATATATATATATATATATATATATATTTTTTTTTTTTTTTTTTTTTTTTTTTAGCAATCTACAATGCCGAATGCACCCCCTGCTTATCCAGGCAACTGTGGACCTGTGCCCGGAATGGAGACAAGGTCATCCCACGATTACCCTCCAGCTCCTATCGGGTTTATCATCAACCAACCCAACAAGCCAAAACCAGCAGACGATCTATTCCCTGATCTCCCCGCAGTTCCTTCAAACACTTTACCCGATTTGGGAAGCACAACGAATGCTGACACAAATGAAGATGTCGATTTTGATGACCTGACCCGACGATTTGAAGAACTGAAAAAAAAGAAATAAACCCACCTTGGTGGGAACATACACAACCCCCAACCCTGCTTTCTTCCTGACCCCCTCTCTCTCTCGTCTAAAAAGCTTCCTATCACTTACAAACAGAAAGATTATTTTATAAATTTTTTGATCCTTATATTATCGACATTTGGCAACAAATTCAAAGCTTTTGATTTTGATTTGTTTTTCTGTTTTATTTTATTTATTTAATATTTTTGTTTTCTTTTCTGTACTTTCCTGGGATTTTTTTTTCTAACTGCTAAACTCATCTTTGGGGGTGGAGTGGTGAACAGCCTTTCTTCTCTAAGCCTTATTAAATTCTCTTATTGTTCATAATATATATATTATATATATATATATATATATATATACACACACTATACAACCATGAAGCCATTGGGTTCCTATTTTAACTGCATTCTATAATGATATTTATAATTTTATTTTGGAAGGCATGAAGGGTTCTAATTAGCATTTCTTAATTAATTTTATTTCATCAACATTTTGGACAATTAAAAAAAAAAACATTTCAGAGCAAACGATGATCCCACAAAATTATCATTCAGTTGTAAATTGGATTGGAAATTGCTTTATTCTTCAAGTTACTGCATTTTAAGTGTATTGCTGTAATAAAAGTCTTGCTATGATGTGCCATTTTCGCTGGGTTACAGTTATATGCTTATATACAGGCAATGAAAATGTTAGCAGTGTTTGTTGCTGTTATACAATCACCAGTTAAGTGGATTTACATTTGCACACAGCTACAAATGGTAGAGGTAATTAATATCAATTGTTTAAATGTAGAGGTTTTACAAGTCCATGGTTGCCTACAGCAAACATATATATGAAATGAACAAGTGAATCTCCTGCCTCGATTCAAATGTCCAATTTTGAGATTAGCAGATAAGCAACGTATCCACTAGACCAACATTCTGCCATTTGAGCTGCACAGTAAAATTAACTTAGAGATACTTAATTAGGCAGAGCACATAGTTGCTAGGGGCGCGTACAACACAAACCACATGCACACACACATATATAATGTGTTTACACACATGCATGTATATGTACATTCATATACAAAATATGACTTAGGGAGAAGAAAAACAAAGAATTATACAGAAAAAGTTACACTTTCCATTGTGTGTATGTATACATATATATATATATATATAATCTCCCAACACCATTGTTTTTGTTTCCTCAATATTTCTGAAAATTAGTTCTTTTCTATTCTCTCTCTCTCTCTCTCTCTCTATATATATATATATATATATATATATATATATATATATATATATATATTGTGTGTGTGTGCCTATACATCGTTTCTTCATCTCAAAACCAGATTTTCTCTCTCTCTTCTTTTACTCTTTGATTCTCTCTCTTTCTCAAAGGATAATAATTCATACCCTCTTACATATTCCCCCTCCTTACCTACCTCATTCCACCACTTTGTAACTGCTCCCTCCCCCAACTCCTCCTCAAAATGACCCCCCCCCAAGTACTCTGTATGTGCATGTATGTTAAATGCCGTCTAATGCCTCCAATTCATTGAAAGAAAGGAACCTTTTACTTACAATTGCATCACGTAAAAACTTCCCAGTTTTAGTGTAAACTTAGATATTATTGTTTTGACTTTGGTGTGAAACAAGGAAAGGAAATGTCAAAGGTCAAGCCTACACAAGAGGAAATGGCCAGGAAAATTAGCCAGTAAATATATGGGGCATCTGTAAATAAATAATAAAAAAAAAAAAGAGAGAGAATCTTATTTTCTTAAATATTCAAAATTGTGTCCTTCTTTCCCCCCGCCTTAATTATCAGATGCCAATATACAGGGAGTCTTTAAAAACTTGATATCATTTGAGATTTACAGTTTGTTTCAGAAAAAGAGATATCATTTTGTCATGTAATAATTTGACCAATTTTCATTCAAAATAGAATTTTTAGTTGTTTCTACACAAAATGTTTGAATTTAAAAGGGAAATTCACATAGTTTTATGGCTCAGATACTGGACTGCAACATTATAGTTATCAAGTTGAAACTCTAGTCATGTTGTTATATTCATTTTCCAACTAATTCTATTGAGAAAGATATAAAGTCTTTTATCTCCTCCACCCCAGCTATAATACAAGGATGACTTGAATTGATCAAGTTATTAGATTACAAAATGATATCAGTTTTTCTGAAAAACTCTGTATATACAGTTGTTGTATTCTTACTGATGATAACAGACGCAGTAATAAACAACGCAGTGACAAAGACCGACGCAGGAAGACTTCTTAGAAAAATATTTACCTCTCACTTTATTGCAAGGGTTCGAAAGGGTTGTTCAAGGTTTGCGTGTGAGAGGAAGCTGGAGACCAAACATAACTGAAATATTTTGACCCCAAAGTTATGGCCGTCAGCGTTGTGTCTTTCTCGTTCTCCAGGGCTCCTCAACCGGAGCCATGGAGTCCACTCTGCTGGGTGCTGGCTTTCCTTACTACATCTCGTCCTACTCCTCCTCCAACTCTACTCAACTGTCCTCCTTCTGTTCAATTTGTCGGCCTTATATTACCTTCAAACTCCCATGAGGTGATATGGACACGCCTCCGCAATTGCTTCCGATATCTGACGATCGGTATGTGTCACTTCTACTATCTTTGGAATGGCCTGTGTGATCGTCATCGAGCGGAAATAACTGTCATGCAGTTCAGAGGTCTCTCTCTTCCGGTGCGTCAGTCTATGAGAGTATAATGGGATTTTTTTTTTTTTTTACCTCGTCCCATTTCATCAGCCAATTTCCGCCCACACGATTTCCTCTCATAACTGCCATTAGAATGTGTCACTTCCTTCCGGTGCATCACCTTGAATGGCATTTTTGGCCAGGTCAAACGGTCAAAACATAACACAGTGATAGAAAAATTACACCCTATTTTAAAATACTTATACAGTGGAACCTCGATTATTGAGCATAATTCATTCCAAAATTGTGTTCGACTTTGATTTTGTTCAAAAACTGAAACAATGCTGCTCTGGTAGACTCGGCCAACCATTTGGTCATCTTCAGTTCATCTCAGCAGTCGTTCTCGCGCATTCCGTTTTCATCAGCTTGATTCATGTGTTTGAACTCCGAATATATGTTCAATCAATGAGGCATTTTTTATTCAAATTTTTTTGGTCGATCTCTGAATTGTTTAAATTGAGGAGTGTTCGATAACTGAGGTTCAACTGTAAATTATAATTAAGGAATAAATTATAAGAATTTTAAAATCGGGAATTAATTTTCAATTGCCCCATATGTATAATTTTATATATATATATATATATATATATATATATATATATACACACACACACACACACACTCTGAATGAATCATTTGGAACCAAACAGTCAGTAAACATTATGATATACTTGTATGGGACCATAGTTTTAACCTAGCTCTGTATCGCAATAGTTTTCTGATATCTAACATTAAAATCTAATCTGAATACAAAAAATTTAGACCTTTCTGTTATCAGGGCCTTGACTAAAGTTAGCTAAACATGAACCATTAAAAAGAGAATGGAGCATCAGGACCATCTCAAAGTCCAAGGAAAGAGCCACTGTGTACCATTCGGTTAAGAAGGGCAAGGCCATGGCTTACCACTAGCTGAGTGACCCACTCAAAGGAGTCTAAAGTTAAAAATCTCAGACTTCCAGGAAACCCAGAAACATTACTGATGAGGTTTCTCAGCTCCTCCAAGAGATGTATCTTTATTATTATTATTCATCAACAGTAACGTCTCGGTTTTAACCTTGAAAATGACCAATAATGTTTGAAGGTGTTAAGAAATTTTTCTCTACAACCTTAAAGGAAGTCCTCTTAGTATAATGGTTATCATTGTAAGAGATGGAATTGGTGACCGGAGTTCAAATCCTGGTTGAGGCTGTGTTTCACTTTGTGCTAATATCCTTGGGAGGGGCATGAATCCAACTATTCTTCCCCAGTTTTGGGTAAATAGAGCAGACTGGATTCTTTAGTAGGAAAACTCTGAATTCCCACCAACTTTAAATTTAATCCAGTGTTACATTCTGCTCATGATGGAGCAGTTCAATACATACAAGCTTAAACCTAATATGAATGGCCTAGTGTGAATGCAACCTCATTTGTGGCCAATGACAGTACTTCTTTATAAGAAATTTGTTGCTAAGACAACCCATCTACTCAATACTAATATTGGTGCTTCTATTTCGAAATGAGTAACGAATTCCAGTTAATATTTCAAAGTTATCTCTTTTATAAAGAATTTGAATGACAAAAAAACCCCCAGAAAGCACACAGACCCTCCAGAATTACCACTTAGCTGCAGAATGGACTGGAAGTTGCCTTATTCCTTACATTTGAAGATTTTTTAGTGTATTGTTTAATAAAACAAAATATCACTATGATTTATTATCTTTGCTGAGTTATAGCTATATGAATAAACATTTTGAGATATATATATATTTGCATGCACACACATAGTATATAATGGTTTCAGTAATTATAAAAAGAGTGATTGATATCTGAGATATGGCACATAAGGATTTATTTCAGTCACACTCCCACTTTTATGTGACACAAAGTCAGTTTAATTCAGGGATTCTCCCATAGAATAATGTGTGTGTGTGTGTATATATATATATATATATATATATATATATATATATATAAAACCTGTACATGATGAATGCTGCTATTCCCAAAATTCCATTGATCACAGATCATCCAAGATAGTAACTTATGATGGTCAAAAGTACATGTACTCAACTTACGACATTAAAGTACTTCAGACAAATTTTTTCACTGTCTTAAACCACAGTTCCAACATTTGACTCACCAACAGGAAGAGGCCAATAAAAAAAATCTGAATACCAAATCTTTGTCCATCACCTTTTAATAAAATATACCTTCATGAATATATATTATACAAAGAGGTGTGTGTGTGTGTGTATATATATATATATATATATATATATATATATATATATATATATATATATATATACTCGCTGCATAATAGCCAAAGTACAAGACTGCAGCCTCAAAGTAAGTGAGTTCAAACATCTAGTCATGGTATTACATTCACTTTCGGATAAATACCCTTGAGAAAGTTATGAACTTCATATCCTCCTATTCCCCACCCCGCTATAGGTTAAATAGTATCACTGTTCTTCTCCAAGGATGGCTTTAGCTGACAGCTGACATGCTATTAAACAAAGAAACCAAACCAAACCAAACCTATACACACACACACACATATAGATTCACACACATACACATTCATATTAAGTTTTTATTTATATATATAAATTCCTACATGGCCAAGAGTGAGTCTACCTAAGTTTCACCAAACTTCAGTATTGCACTGGCCAGTGTGATCCTGAAGAGCTGTTTGGTGAAACTTAGGTAGACTCACTCTTGGCCATTTAAGAATTATTTTATATATATAAGCTCTATCTCATGTGTTGATCACTTTACATTTTAACTTAGGTAATTCTGTCGGTGTTTTTTCTTTTGACTAGACATACGTGCTGTTTCATTATTTTTCAAGTAACATGTTTTTCGTCTTGTCTCTCTTTTTCTTTTTCTTTTTTTTTTTTTCCAGATATCAGTTTATAGAATTTGCAAATTGTACAATCTGGGTTTTTTTTTCACACCAACAGAATTATAGATTAGATATAAATATTAAAATATATATGCATATATACACACACAAAGTATAAAATAAATATATACACACACACACTCATATTAATTTATATATATATATATATATATATATATATATATATATACACACACACACACCTACATACTCTCATATTAATTAAATATAGTGTATGCAGTCCAACAAAACAATTCACATTTTTAATTGAACTGTTAGGATAGATAGAAAAGTCCATCATATATATATATATATATATATATATATATATGATTCTTAGGTCCTTTGAACTCTGTCTTTATAAAAGACACCTGTTTCTCCTGTAATGTTTCTTTTCTCTACTTCAAGCTGTCATTCTTAAATCTTGGACAACCAACATTTTTTCTTTTCTTTTTCTTTTTCAAAAGTAATAAACAAAATAATTGCCTTGATTTTTGTTGCTTTTGGGAATGGGTTTGGGTGGGGGTGAATAAATGAATGAATGAAAGACCGAAAAAAAAAGTACAAATCAATGTCAATATTTATTCTAAGCAAAATGAAAGTATGCTGTATATGACAGCTATGACCACAGATTTTTCAAAAAATCACTACCCACTGACTAAAACTTAGATTCATCTACAAAGAACAAGTTAATCAATTTTCATGAAATTCATATGATTAAAAAAATAAAAATAACTTGAGGAAAACCCTATAATAAACAAAAAAAAAAGACTGGAAAACTTGATCATTTTTTTATTATCATTGCCACAAATTTTGATGAAACTTCAATGGTTTAAATATATATAGAAGTGATTATTTTCCTTGATTATTGTTGGTTAACTTTGCTTAGTTAAAGAAAAAAGTTAAAATTTTCTAAAGAGAAAATTCTGTGAAATATCAAAAAATCAGAATTTTTTTTTTTAGAATTTTTCTATCTTCATTTTGCCACAATTTGACTTCCTTTTTTTTTTTTTTTTTTCAAACAGCTTACCTGCCATTAGCAAAAGACTAATCACAAATTAGAATATCAAGTTAAAGAAAAGAAACTTCTTAGAAATTTTCTATTTTGTGGGTATTTCTGAGAATTTTCTATTTAAAATATTCTCGCTTTTCACTACAATTAAGGGATAGCCCAGCTGGCTGGGGATGCTGTAGAATACACTGACTGCATCTCTACAGACAGGTAAGACCCCTCTCCCAATGAGTGTCCTTGGTATGACATTAAGCCATCTGATGGCGAGGCTCCAAGCTCAGAAATGAGGGGAATGTACCCCTTCATTGCCATTGGTCCGAGGTCCATTCTGACCCAAAGTGGTAGCACCTGATAAAGTCCTATCTATGGGTCAAATAGAACAAACTGTGTGCAAACAAATGACTAATGTTAAATTGTGACTGTTATATAGCAATACTTAAAAGCATTTAACTATTTGCAAGAAAGAGCTCAGGATCGTTTAAGAATGTTATCTACAAAATGTGATTACAAATCATATATATATATATATATATATATATATATATATAAAAGAATATTCGGCATTAAATAACATACAATGTTTCATGTGCCATAAAACCCAAGCAAATCGAACCAAGCAATTAAGGTAACTTTAACAACAATAATCAAGGAAAATAATCACTGCCAAGGTGTATTAGCCATTATAATTATTTTTGTTATGCCTCTTTGGTTATCTCCCCTTTTTACCATCTTCTCACATCAACTTTTAAGAGAGAAAAATCTTTGCATAGAACATATACAATTTTAATACAATATTTATATACAAACTCTGTTAAATAATTTATATGATAGTTTCCCAAAAATACTTTCTGAATCCAACCAATTAAATGTTAAAATTTTCTACACTATTTCCGTTTTTTGATCTGATTTAGAAATTTGTTACAAAAATATTTTTATCTGATTTTTTTTTTTTTTTTTTTTTTTTTTTTTTTTTACAAATACATATATTACTCTATTAGCCACAAAATCCAGGTGGCTTAATTTTTTAAGTCTACTTCAACAATAAATTTCTAGTTTGAAGAAAAATATTTTAAAAAATGTCCACCATTATTTGAAATTCTATTATTTATTTTGAAGGTTTCATTCTTTTTTCTACTAGTTTATCCCAATTCTTAAAGTTTGATTAAAATTTGTGACAATAAATGAATCAGTTTTTCTCCGTATGTTTTTTGTTTTGTCCAATACAGACGCACACACACATATATATATTCATCTATTATATAGAAACAGATTTTTTTTAATTTTTTTTTTTTTAATCTACTTGTATCTACATTACATTGGACATTCGTTCATCTAAAATAAAGATGAACGAACATCCAATGTAATGTCTGCTTTTAGTTGATCTGGTGTATATATAGATATATATTTCTTTTAAATACCCTGTCCGGTGGCAAAAGCTGCTTGGTAGCACCAGGAGTGGCAGTACCACCTTGAGCTACTGAAACTGTGTTATCACCCTGGTTAGCGGCTGATGAGGACAGAGTATCACACGTGCTTTCACACATTGTATGATGAAAATTTAAATAAATAAATATATATATATATATATATATATATATTGTATTCATCTATTATATAGAAACAGATTTTTTTTTTAATCTACTTGTATTTCAGTTCCTGACAAAGATAAATCAAATTTATGATTTTAAATAAAATTTGTTTAACCTTTATATCTGACAATGATTTCTTGTCGAGGATTGTTTGATCTTTGACAAATATGTGGTCATAGCTAAAATGATAGCTATTTGTAATTGTATATACGTATTCAATATTATATCAGTGGCTTAACTGACAACTTGATAATGTTTTGTAATAATGCTCATTATAATTAAAGTTTATGGAAACTGTTTTATTGTCATTATCTATCATTTGAAAATTCACTGTGAGACATGGCTGACAGAAACCCTTTTTTTTCTTTTTCTTTTTTAATAGATTGACTAATTTAAATCAACTTGTCTTGTGTTATTTTATGCCCAGAGATTAAGGAATCACATTCATTCTACATTTTTGTGTAACTGTTTCTTAAAAGGTTTTTTGCACATTTATACAGTTTAAAGTACTCTTATCTAATACAAATAATTTGCCTACATTTGTACGGTATATAGTAGTCCTATCTAATACAAATAATTTGCACATGTTTATACGGTTTCAAGTTACTAATGATAATCGTTGAAAAATAATTACAGCTTCAAGTAACTATACAAATAATTTCCAACTATATAATATCAAGTATTTCTATCTAATACAAATAATTTACACTCGGTTGTATAGTTTAAAGTATTGACTCTTTCAAACACTGGAGTGATGAACAGGTCAACAACCAACAGATACATCAAAATAGTTCTCAAACCCAAAAACAAAATCAACACAGGTTAGAAATGAAACATTTTATTTGTATCATTTGTTGTATAAATAATTAAAAGTAAAGTTGTCAACCTTAGTTGAGGGCGACCAGAAGGCTCCCTTTTCAATAGCTAATACACCGAGGTGTAGGGAAGGGTGCTACTCCTTTCCCTAGATTGCCCCAAATAGTAAAGTGGGCGACCAGAAGGCTTCCTTTTCAATTGCTACAACACTGAGGTGTAGGGGAGGGCGCTAATCCTTTCCCTAAATTACTCCATTTTACCCTTGATACGTATCTAAAATTGCTGAGTGTTAAGCAAGGGTATATCAAGTACCATTTTTAAAGTCATTGGTATGACGCAACCTGGGGTTGAACCCAGGTCTCCCGGACTATTGGCGAACACTCTACCCACTAGACAATGAGAACTTTCCCATTCGGTCTTTCTCAACTGACACTGAAATATGCAACACAGTTATAAATGGTCTAGTTGTAAGTCAAGGTCTGGCATAAGGTCATGGTTTCAGTGGTAGTAGTAGACTGACTTCTCTTAGGCCAGTCAGCTGGAGTTGTAAAATACACCAACTCCAGCTCTACAGAGGGGTAAGACCTCCTCCCTTGCTAACGAGTATCCTGGGTATGACATTAAGCAATCTGATGGTGAGGCTCCAGTAATGCTGGAGCTTTGGGGAATGCAGAGTACCCATTCATTGCCATCGCTCCCAGGTCCACTCTGGCCTGGAGTAGTAGCACCTAATAGGGTCCTATCTATGAGTCAAATAGAACTGTTTAACATTTAAACTGAGTGCAAACAAATAACTTATGCTAAATTGAATTGTTAAAAATAGAACTGTTTGATCATTTAACTGTGTAAACAAATGATTGATGTTTAATTCAATTGTTAGTGATACATAGCAATACTTGGAACAATTTAATTGTGTACAAATATATGAGTAAAGTTTAATAGAATTATAAGTGTTAGATACCAATAATTGAAACCATATTGACCAACCCCTCCGCTCGGTCAATTTTTAAGCGGAGTTTAACAGGTTTGAATTCAGAGTTTTCCTTCTCCTAGACTAGTTGCCTCACCAAGGCTGAAGAACCCAGTCTGACCTATTTACCCATAGCTGGAAGGAGAATAATTGGATTCATACCTTTCCCAAGGGTATTAGTGCTATGTGAAATGCAATCAGCCTCGTCCAGAATTTGAACTTGAGTCGCTGTGTCCATTTCCTACAACGATAACCATTACACCACGGGCAACTCCTTTGAAACCATGTAACTACGTAGAAACAATAGCAATACTAGTGTGCAAACAAATTAGTTCTAACTCATTTTAAAATGAAATTACCGACAAATAATCTCTTACATACTATGTATATCTATTTAAATGTATGCAAACAAATGACTGATGTTAAATTATTAGTCATATAGCAATACTTGAAACAATTTAACTGTGTAAGAAAAAAAGAATGATCTCAGGCTCTTTTAAGAGTGTTATCAACAAAACGTGTTTACAAATCCATATATATTTGATATATATGTATAAACAGGGTTTGGCATCAAATAATGTTGAATTGAACAGAATTATTGGTGTTAAATAGAAATACTTGAAACTTGTTAACTATGTGCTTAAAGTGTTACATAGCAATGCTTGAAACTGTTTAACTGTGGGCAAACAAATAATTAAAACTAAATAGAAATCTTTGTGTTAAACTATTTGGAACCATTCAATTGTGTGCAAAGAAATTAGCTCTGACTCATTTAAAAATAAAAAATTTACAAACCCTATGTATAAACATTTAACTGTATTCAAACAAATGAGCTCTGGCTTATTTAAAAAATGTGATCTACAAACTATGCATGTACAAAGCATATATGATATGTATAAAGAGGATTTAGCATTAGCTAAACTACAAGGAAGTCAGACCTGACCGATAAAATGAAACGCAGTTTCTTCCAAGCAGCAGTCGTGTCGATACTGCTATATGGATGCACTACATGGATGCTGACTAAACGGATGGAGAAAAAGCTTGACGGTAAGTACACTAGAATGCTGCAAGCAATTTTGAACAAGTCCTGGAGGCAACACCCCACAAAGCAGCAGCTGTACGGCCACCTACCTCCCATTACGAAAACTATCAAAGTTAGACGAACCAGACATGCAGGACACTGCTGGAGAAGCAGGGACGAGCTCATAAGTGATGTTCTCCTATGGACCCCCTCACATTGCCAAGCAAAAGCAGGGCAACCAGCTCGAACCTTCATACAGCAGCTATGTGAGGATACGGTATGTAACCCTGAGGACCAGCCAGAAGCGATGAACGATAGGAAGGAGTGGCGAGAGAGGGTCAGGGATATCCGTGCTGGCAGCACGACATGATGATGAAACTACAAGGGTTGATCTGCCATAAAACCTAACCAAACCAAAGTAAGGGAGATAATCACAAGTTACAAATATCTTACAAAATAATTCTCTGTTATCTCCCTTCTCACATCACAGGCTAAAACAAATGCTATGACAAAAAAATTATGGAATTAGCACACTTAGAGGACGTCCTCTTAGGCTGTTTTATATAGCAGTAAATAAACTAATAACAAATAAGATGTAAAACAGTTTTTCTTTAATTGCTGAACAATCTGGAATCATAGAATATTCCCTAAATAAACTAGATTAATGATAACAGTTTTTTTAACAGAGGAAAATATGAAATAAACGAATATTGAGGAAAACATCATGGAATTAATTGGCCACAAAATCAGAATTAATCTTCAGTTACCCCAGCTCGAAATTTCACGACAACTTTGATTCTTTCAGGCTTGGATTTTACTAATTTTAAAACAATATTCTAATATCAAAGTAGCAATAAACATCTTCTTTGATGGATGGAACCATTTTTTTAAATTCCCACCATAAATTTTCAATTGGATTTAGAACCAGGCCATGTCATTGATTTTATATTCTTTTTGTGAGAAAAAAAGCTTTGCTCTGTGACAAGGTACATTATCTTTTTGAAAAATGACTTCATCATCACCAAACCAATTTTCTATTGATGGAATGAAAAAAATTATCCAAAATTTCAATGTACACCTGTGCATTGATTGTTGAGGTAATGATTGCCATCTCCCCATGTCCTTTAAATGACATGTAATCCCCTCCCCTCATATCATGAATGTCTTGGGAAATTTACCTTGTTTCTTTAAGTCAATTATATCTATGTTTCATAAGAGATAGTCTTGAAATAGACATGGTTTTAAGTTGGTAAAAAATGATATATTATCTGCTTTTGTAAATCTGTCAGTTTGAACTGATAACTTCAAGGAAAATTAATTCAGGCATGGTCCAATCTGCACCTGATCAAAATTCTCAACAGACCCTGCAACATTAGGTGGTAAAAATAGAATTTCTGCTTTTTCAAATATTTATGATCTGTACTTATAGGTAATGTTCATAAAGACTATGTAATATTACGGACGGGCACTGTCGTCAATCAGTGAAGGTGTCACGAGACTAGCGCGTGCGGGCAGAATGACCTGCAAAGTTAGACGTGATTTTAAAATAATCACAGATGTATCATCACGTGTTTCACTAGTGACATCAAACATTCCAGGATCTTCAATTCATTCTCCAAAATCTCTATATAAGAAAACAGGTAATGAGATTTTGGCAGAGTTGAAGGCAGTTATCAAAATGGGTGCGTTAAAAGTTCCGGAGGCCCCGACCCGTCATACCCCAGTCTGCTACAACCCATCTGCTGTGACAGGCATGTGTCAAACAGCCAGCTCTCACCCACACCCTGTCACCACTGAGAGGAAGGGAGGAGAAGGATGCAACAAAAATGAACTTTTCGAGTTGCAGCGATCAGAGCTGAATAAAAACGACTGCTATATTTTTTTTCCCTTACCTCCGAGTTTGAGTATTTCTTTTCTGCGGACTTCTTTCTTTACAGCACCAAACGTTGGTCCTATGGTATAACTATACAAAGTACTGTTCATAGATATTTCAACAAATTTGCAATCAGTTTTTAGTGCCAAAGACTGCAGGGTTCATTAAGAATTTTGAGCCAGTGGGTAGGGTTCAAATTAATTTATTTTTTGGCAATTCTTCCAAATACGAGGGTGAATGAAAAATTTCTGCAATATTTTAGTAGCATGAGACACAATTTAACTGCTCCAGGTGCTTGTGCTGAGGTTGTGAAGGTGACAAATTACACTGGACTATGAAATGCCTAGCTCACCTGATACTCTCCTAGTGCTGCTCACAGGATTTGCTTCTATGGCTAGGTTCACAGCCTTGAAATCTAAGGCTTTAGGCCTACCTATCTTTGTCTGATGGTGGTTTTCGCAACCCCAGTAAAATTTCTTGAACCATCTGGTTACTATACAGTGATCAACTGCGCCTTCACCTTCTGTACAATAAATGTTTTTGGTTGCTTCTGTGGCATTATGATTCAGTTTGAACTCATGAATTAAACCATAATATATTTCCTCTGTTACAAGTGTCCGAATCATGTTTCTCACACTCAAATAATTGTGGCGGAGGGTTTTAGTACTCAGATATGGCAAATATACAAAGACAAACCATCAACTAGTGTACTGGATATTAGATTAAACCATCTGATGGAGATTTAGGGAATGTGGAGTACCCCTTTATTGCCATCACTTCCAGGTCCACTCTGAACCAAAATGATAGCACCTGATAGGGTCCTATCTATGTGTCAAATATAACAAACTGTGTGCAAACAAATAATTGATGTTAAATTGTGACTGTTATACAGCAATACTTGAAACCATTTAACTGAGTGCAAAAAGAGCTCAGGCTTGTTTAAGAATGTTAAACAAAATGTGCTTATTTATTATTTTCATAATGTTTCGGAACTTCGAACTTTATTGAATCAACTTGAATCTGATTCCATTAGCCATAACCAGGTACAAGCATTAAGTATTCCGGTATTGTTACTCGCCTGTAGTGAGGATTGAACCTGCAGATGATTGTCTCCTTAGAAGCTTAGGGAACCAATGACTATAACTGTTACGCCATGTGTCCTGCTGGATAATTCAGAGTGAATTTTTGGGACATATAAACTTAATGTTCTTACTTGACTATTATGTATGATTTTTTACATGTGCTCATATTCAGATTTTTTTTTTTTTTTTTTTGAGTTCGACAAACACCTGAAAAAGGCCGGTGGACATATTGGCTGAAACGTTGTGGAAATAACAATAAAGATGAAGACAATAGCCCGAAAACCCTTAATGATAAAAAACACTTTTATAATTGCACCTTTTTCAAGGAAACCAACTGATGGGCCCTTTTATGTTCCAAAACGCTGTCAGCATGATATTCTCTACTAACGGCTACACAAGTAAATTTTTCTTTATGGGAAAGTCAGTGTGTTAACACTCTATGGACGGACTGTCTGTTCCCCTCAGGCTTGGAATGGTAACCCCATGTTGAGTGCATATGTGAACATTTTTCTTTTTAAATATGATTCTCTATACATATCACACATTATTTAGTAAATTTCACATGTTTTGCACTTTGCAGCTACCAAAAATTATATGACAGACCTCTGTCCAAGCCTGGAGCACTCTGTTTATTTTGCTGCCATTTTGAATAGACTCCAAACAAATATTTTTGTGAAATTATTCTAATTTCACAATAAATCAATTCTAAACAATGCAGAAATTTCAGTTATGTAAAAAAATCTGAAGAAATGTATTTCACGTTTTTTTTTTGTTTTATTTTAATTCACTTAAACTCGTATTTACATTCATTTTTTTTTTTTACAATATTTATTTTTATCTTTATTTTTGTATCATTCCAACAATTCAAATTTAAATAACATCTCTTTTTTAGCTTTCCCTCAAAATATTTCAGACTTTGTGCAAAAAAAAGACTCTTAAAAGCGCCAACATCATCATCATCTGAGCCTTTCAACAGTACAGATTCCATTGAATTGTTAGTAATACATAGGAATACTTGAAACATTTAACTTAGTTGACATGCAAAATTGAATTGCCCCCTAATGAGTGTCCTGGATATGACACTAAACAATCTGATGGTGAGGTTCCAGCAGTGCTGGAGCTTTGGGGAATGCGGAGTACCCCTTCATTACCATCACTTCTTGGTCCACTTTGGCCCGGAGTGGTAGCACCTGATAGGGCCCTATCTATGGGTTAAATAGAACTAACAGCATACTAATGCTAAAATGAATTGTTTGAGTAAACTGAATAGCTTGAAATAGAAATGTTTTTCACAATTAAACCGTACTTATATTTAAACTGCATGCTTATGCTTAACTGAATTATTTGAAATAGAACTGTTTTTCGACATTAAACTGTATTTACACATAACTGAATTATTACATATAACTGTTTGAATAGATTGAAATGGAAATGTTTTTGACCATTAAACTGTGTACTTATGCTAAACTGAATTGTTTTAAATAGAACAGATTATTTACATAAAAATGGGTTTGGCATTAAATAACCTACAAAGGTTGATATGCCATAAAACCCAACAAACCAAACCAAACCTAAATTGAATTGTTTGGAATAGAACTGTTTGATCATTTAACTGTGTAAATTAATGACTTATGTTTAATTCAAATGTTAGTGATACATAGCAATAGAAACATTTAACTATGTGCAAACAAATAAATAATAGTAAATAGAATTAGATAGAAATAGGTGAAACCATTTAACTATGTGCAAAAAAATGAGCTCAAGTTCATCTAAAAATGTTATCTACAAAGTGTGTTTAGAAATAGAATATTTAATATATATGTGTAAAAAGGATTTGACATTAAATAACCTACAAAGGTCGATATGCCATAAAACCAAACCTAACCAAATCATATATATCTAATATATGTGAATAAAGAGGATTTGGCATTAAATAACCTACAATGGTTGATATGCCATAAAACCCAACCAAACCAAATCATATATATTTAATATATATGTATAAACAGGATTTGGTATTAAATAACCTACAATGGTTGATATGCCATAAAACCCAACCAAACCAAATCATATATATTTAATATATATGTATAAAAAGGATTTGGCATTAAATAACCTACAATGGTTGATATGCCATAAAACCCAACCAAACCAAATCATATATATTTAATATATATGTATAAAAAGGATTTGGCATTAAATAACCTACAATGGTTGATATGCCATCAAACCCAACCAAAACAAATCCTATATATTTAATATATATGTATAAAAAGGATTTGGCATTAAATAACCTACAATGGTTAATATGCCATTAAACCAAACCAAACCAAAGAGATTCCATTGATTCTCTTTCACCATCCATCCCTAACAGCCATCGCCCTTAGTAAGTCTTCTACATGGCATACAATGTCTGTATAGAACTGTTGAATGTGAGTCTTTGCTCGTTGAGCAACATGGGTATGTCTATGTGTAGGTGTCTAGAAGAGAGTA
>OY757937.1:10368544-10401044 GCA_963585895.1 Sepioteuthis lessoniana
GGGAGCCTTCTGGTCACCTTTGACTACAGTCGCCAACTTTACTTTGCTTTTTTTATGAACAGATATAGAGCTAATGAATCACCTTGCAGAACACCAGCAACATTGTTAAACTCTGTCTCCATCCAGTGAGTGAACTTTTACTGTTCTGTTTTTATAGAGCATCATTATGGTTTGTGATACTTTCTTTGGGGAGACCATACACGAGAAGTATTTGCTCCATCTTCCTTCTGTGTATTGAGTCAAATGCCTTGGAGAAATATACAAATAAGAGTGTTACCTACGTACTTCAAATGTCGATAGATCTAATGAAAGAAAATGGTTTGACATTAAAAAAGGCAAGAAGCAGATGATACCTCATAGAAGCTATTACAGATGCAATTATGCAGATGACATAGTGTTTCTTGCAAATACACCTACCCAAGCCAAATCCCTACTGCATAGTCTGGAGCAGGCAGCAGGGGACATTGGCCTCCATGTGAATGCAGAAAAAACAGAGAACATATGTTTTACTCAAAAATAAGACAGCTCCATACTAAATGGTGGTTCTCTGAAATCAGTGGCCAAGTTCATGTACCTCGGTAGCAGTGTCTCATCTACTGAAAATGGCATCAATATGCGACTAGGAAAGGCATGAACTGCTATCAATAGGTTATCATTCATATGGAAGTCAGACCTATCCAATAAAATAAAACGCAATTTCTTCCAAACAGCAGTTCTGTCAATTCTATTATATGGATGCACCACATGGACGCTGACTAAGCGTATAGAGAAAAGGCTAGACAGGAATTGCACCAAGCTATATGGAACAAATCCTGGAAGCAACATCCCACAAAATAAAAGCTGTACAGCTACCAACCCACCATCTCTAAAACTATCCAAATAAGACAGACAAGACACGCTGGACACTGCTGGAGAAGTAAAGATGAACTCATATGTGACGTTCTCCTGCGGACCCCTTCACATGCCCATGCAAGTGTTGGACGAGCAACAAGAAATTATCTACTACAGCTCTGTACAGACACAGGATGTAATCTAGAAGACCTACCAGAAGCAATGGATGATAGAGACGAATGGCAAGAGAGAGTCAGGTAAATCTGTGCTAGCAGCACGATACGATGATGATGAAGATCATTTTCAAGTTTTATGGCATATCAACTCCTATGGGTTATTTAATGCTAGAGCCATCCCTGGAGAAGAACAGTAGTAATATTATTCAACCCATAACTGGAAGAATAAAAAGTTCATACTTTTCCAAAAGGTATTAGTCTAAAGTAAAGTTGGCGACTGTAGTTGCGGGTGACCAGAAGGCTCCTTTTTCAATAGCTACTACACTGAGGTGTTGGAGAGGGCACTACTCCTTTTCCTGGATTGCCTGTATTTCAACCAGATCATTGGCCTAGTGGGCAGAGTGTTCGCCAATGGTCTGAGAGACCTGGATTCAATCCCAGGTCACATCATACCAAAGACTTTAAAAATGGTACTTGATACCTCCTTGTTTAACTGTCTGTATTTTAAGGTTAGGATCAAGGGTAAAGTGGAGCAATCCAGGGAAAGGAGTAACGCCCTCCCCTAAACTTCAGTGTAGTAGCTATTGAAAAGGGAGCCTTCTGGTCGCCCTCGACTATGGTCGCCTACTTTACTCTTTATTAGTCCAAAAGTGAACTCATTGGAGTTCAAACTCCCTTACTTTGAGGCCACAGTTAACCATTTTAGCCATAACGCTACAGAGACTCTTCTCTTTATGTAGGTAATTTGTTTATAGTAGTGATGGATTGTGTCAAATCAACCACACTTTGTGGATCAGCTGATAACAGAAGAATGGTTCACCAGAATTGTCCAAACAATGCACATTGGGTTTTAAATTGAGAGTCTTTCCTTCCCCTAAACTGGTTGCCTTACTTAGAAAAAAAGAGACTGGACTTCTCTTTTATCTATCCATGAAGAAAAGGGAGAGAAGGATTCATGCCTTTCCCTAGAGTATCAGTGTAAAGTGAAATACAAACAACCTCCTCTCTCACTCTATGTATATATATATATATATATATATATATATATATATATATCATAAAAACAAGTGGAAAAGTGGCTAAATCAAACACTTTCAACATACTATGTGAAATGCAAGCAACCAGATCCAAGATTTGAACTCGGATCACCATGTTCATTTACTATGACAAAAACCATTATACCATGAATACCTCCAAATAACCATTATACCATACCTCCAAATAGCCATCATACCATGAATACCTCCAAATAGCCATCATACCATGAATACCTCCAAATAATCATTATACCATGAATACCTCCAAATAACCATTATACCATGAATACCTTCAAATAACCATTATACCATGAATACCTCCACATATCCGTCTAAAAGCAAATCTTAATATTCATTTTAAACAAGTGAACAGTTCATTATTTTCAATAAATCTATTTAACCCATAAATACTAGATACTACTACTCTAGCAGTCTTATCAATGGAGCTTAGAATTCATGGTGGCATCCTCTTAAGAGGGGGTAAGACCCCACCTTGCCTAGCCCAGTTGGCTAGGGCTGTAGAATACACTGAATGCATCTCTGCAAAGGGGTAAGATCAACCCCAAGGAGTGTCCTGGAAATAGCCTTAAACAATCTGATGAAGTGGCTCCAACCTTGGAGATTACATTGCCATTGCTTCCAGGTCCACTCTGACCCAGAGTGGTAGCACCTGATAGCCCTGTCTATGAGTCAAATGGAACAAACCATGTGCAAACAAATGATTGATGTTAAATTGTGACTGTTATATAGAAATACTTGAAACCATTTTACTGTGTGGGAAAAAGAACTCAAGTTCATTTAAGAATATTATCTACAAAATGTGTTTACAAATCATATATATATATTTACCAACCCCTCCGCTCGGGCAGGATATGACACAAGGTCAATTTTTAAGCAGAGTTTAACAGGTTTGAATTCAGAGTTTTTCCTTCGCCTAGACTAGTTGCCTTCACCAAGGCTGAAGAACCTAGTCTGTCCTACTATTTACCCATAGCTGGAGGGAGAATAATTGGATTTATACCTTTCCCAAGGGTATTAGTGCTATGTGAAATGCAATCAATCTCGTCCAGGATTTGAACTTGTGTCACCGTGTCCATTTCCTTCGATGATAACCATTACACCACGGGCACCTCCACAAATCATATATATATATATATGTGTGTGTGTGTGTGTAAATAACCTACAAGGGTTGATATGCTATAAAACCAAATCATATATATTTGATATATATGTATAAAGAGGATTTGGCATTAAATTACCTATAAGGGTTGGTATGCCATGAGACAAAGCAAAACCAAACTATATATATTTTATATATAAATATATAAAGAGTATTTGGCGTTAAATAACCTACAAGTGTTGACATGCGATAAAACTGTTGTATCGTGATAAGGAAGAGATACACAGTGAAATAAAGAGTTTAGTATTTATCAACTGAAGTGATACAGTCCAACAAATACTATAAGTCTCGCGCAGTGGGTGTTACATCCGAAGTTGGTCTTACTACTGATCGAGATCTTGCAGAACTCTCATGCTTAAGAAACATGATGTCTTTTATAATTCCTTGAAATACTTGAAACCATATAATTCCTTGAAATCCATGAAACCATATAATTCCTTGAAATACGTGAAACCATATAATTACTTGAAATACGTGAAACCATATAATTCCTTGAAATACTTGAAACCATATAATTCCTTGAAATATGTGAAACCATATAATTCCTTGAAATACTTGAAACCATATAATTCCTTGAAATCCATGAACCCATATAATTCCTTGAAATACGTGAAACCATATAATTACTTGAAATACGTGAAACCATATAATTCCTTGAAATATGTGAAACCATATAATTACTTGAAATACTTGGAATCATAAAATTGTTTTTAGGAAAAAATAAAGACTGATTTTGGCATTGAATTACCCCTCAAGAGTTGAAATCCAGATGAACTAACCAACCAATCAACTTTTTAATAAAAAAATTAAATGTTAAAATTTTATTTGAATCTTTAGTCAGAGATTTAGCAAATATGGCCGGAATTAAAAAATAAAAAACGGCAACTAAAGTAAAATATTGCATAGAATTGTGTTTGATAGATAGATAGATAGATATTGTCTATCCAATAGATAGATAGATAGATGTGGGGGAGAGTGAAAGAGAAAGAGAAAGAAAGAGTGAGTGATAGAATAACTAAGATAGGTTTGAGCAGACTGATAGATAGATAGATAGATATGAACAGGCTAGGATAGATAGATAGATAGATAGATAGAGAGAGAGAGAGAGAGAGAGAGAGAGAGAGAGAGAGAGAGAATGGAAAGAAAAAGAAAGATAGAATGAACTAAGATAGATAGATAGATAGATAGATAGAAACAGACTGAGATTGATAATTAAAAATGACTATTAATTACTTGAAAGCATATGATTGCTTGCATAAAAAAGACTTTAGCATTAAATAACCCAAGAAGGGTTGACATGCCATAAAACCAACTAACCAACAACCCAACCAACTAATCAACCTATAATGACTGAAAATAGGAGAAATAGCAACCAGCTCATTGGCCTAGTCGGTAGAGTGTTCGCCAATGGTCCGGGAGACCTGGGTTCAATCCTAGGTTGAGTCATTCCAAAGACTTTAAAAAATGGTACTTGATACCTCCTTACTTAACACTCAGCAATATAAGGTACGTATCAAGGGTAAAGTGGAGTAATCCAAGGAAAGGAGTAATGCCCTCCCCTACACCTCAGTGTAGTAGCTATTGAAAATGAAGCCTTCTGGTCGCCCTTGACTATGGTTGCAAACTTTACTTTTTACTTTATTTTATTTCCATTTGGCCTAATGAGTAGAGTGTTCACCAATGGTCTAGGAGACATGGGTTCAATCCCAGGTCGAGTCATACCAAAGACTCAAAAAATGGTATTTGATGCCGCTTTGCTTGACACTCAGCATTATAAGGTATGGATCAAGGGTAAAGTGGAGCAATCCAGGGAATGGAGTAGCACCCTCTCCTACACCTCAGTGTAGTAGCTATCAAAAAGGGAACCAACAGATCGCCCTCAACTCCAGTCGCCAACTTTACTTTAACCAACTTATTTCTATTTGCATTTGAGATACATACGACTTTAATTAAATTTTAGTAAATGTTTTAATGAATTGTAAGCAGGAATTAAAAATATATTAATCAAATATTCACCACAAAAAAATCTGTTCATTTCTTTCATCTTTTACAAAGAAAAAAAAGAGGAGGGAAGTTCTTTCATTCCGGTACATAAAGACATTTCAAGCTTAAGCAAATATGCTGTAGTTGAATTAAAAATATTGGAGGTGCAGATAATAAAGAGAACAAGTAAAAAAGGCATGAACTCATCTCTTCTTCTTTCCTAAACAAACTAAATTCAGATTTCAGTTGAGATTGTTTACCATCACTTTTCACTAATGCCCTTGAAAAAGGCATGAACTCATCTCTTCTTCTTTCCTCAACAAGCTAAATTCAGATTTCAGTTGAGATTGTTTACCATCACTTTTTACTAATGCCCTTGAAAAAGGCATGAACTCATCTCTTCTTCTTTCCTCAACAAGCTAAATTCAGATTTCAGTTGAGATTGTTTACCATCACTTTTTACTAATGCCCTTGAAAAAGGCATGAACTCATCTCTCCTACCAGTTGTGGATTATACAATAGAGCAGACTGGGTTCTAACCTTTATGGGTAACCAGTCTAGGAAAAGGATCATTCAGAATACAGAATCGGGTACTAAAATAGTTTATTGGTGGAATCAGTTTCCTTCTGGAAAATTACCCAATGATGCTGCTACAAAACAATGGACAACTGCTGGTTCTCCATAAAAACCTTGGACTGGCCAGCATACAGATTTAGTTGCTCATTTGTGTTCTTCTGCAGTGCCATCACCACCACCAACAACAACAACAATACTAAAAACACCAACCCACTTCCAACAACAACAGCAACAATATTAAAAACACCCCCATCACCAACAACAACAATACTAAAAAACACCACAACCACTACCACCAACAACAACATTAAAAACAACACTAACAACAATAACAATAATAATAAAAACACCAACAACAATAATAACAATAACAATAAAAATGCCAACAACAACAATATGAAAAACACCAACAACAACAAAACTAAAAACAGCACCAACAATAACAACAACAACAACATTAAAAACACCACCACCAATAACAACAACACTAAAAACACAATCAACAACAATATTGGCACCTCGAATACAAAAAACACCACCACCAACAACAACAACAACAACAACACTAAAAACACCATCAACAACAATAATGACACCTCCAATACGAAAAACACCACCACCACTGATGATAACAACAACAATAACACTAAAACACCACCACCAACAACAACAACAATAACACTAAAAATAAAAACAATACTAAAAACAACACCACGAACAACAATAAAAACACTACCATTAATAACAAGAATAACTCTATGTCAGCAGTAACCCCATAATCAAACCAGGTCACAGAGCCAGTAAGAGATCATAATTAATTGCAAATGATGCTTGGGTCGTCTGAAAAGTTCATAGACTAACCAAGATACTCATGTGACCAAATAAGGTTTATTTTTCAACATAGTCCTCATTGCAGTCTACACACTTCTTCCATCAGTGTTACAGTGCTTGGATATCATTGGTACAAAAAGTCACCAACCATAGATATGACATCATCATATGAACTTTTCAGTCAATGAATTTGTAAATAAGTCAATAAAATAAGTAATCATTATCTTCCTTGAAAATTATAATGATTAGAGTGAGCACAAACACTGATTTGACAAAGCATACCATTGAATGCAGTGTGCAAAGTTGTTGATAATATGTGCACATTCCTCCTGGGTGATTACTTGAATCTTCTCAGTAATGGCCACCTTCAATACAGCAATAATGTGAGGGTTGCCTTGGTAGATGTTGCTCTTCAGGAATTTCCAGAGGATGAAATCTTGGGGTTCAGGTCAGGTAA
Source organism: Sepioteuthis lessoniana (assembly GCA_963585895.1). Taxonomy (NCBI): domain Eukaryota; kingdom Metazoa; phylum Mollusca; class Cephalopoda; order Myopsida; family Loliginidae; genus Sepioteuthis; species Sepioteuthis lessoniana. The sequence goes on from OY757937.1 coordinate 10,375,616, forward strand.
GAGAGGTGCCCATTCATCTTCAGCTTTGCTTCTGATGAAATAATTTGGAAACTTTCCATGGAAACTTTCCATGGAAACTTTCCATCGTGCTGGAACCACTATTCCAAATCATCAAGATTCTCATGCTCCTCAAATTCTCCTTAGAACTTGGCCCAGTTGGCTGGGACAACAGAATACACCGACTGCATCTCTACTGAGGGGTAAGACTTCTCCAATGAGTGTCCTAAATATGACACTAAACAATCTGATCGTGAGGCTTCAGAATGCTGAAACTTTGAGGAATGCGGACTAACCCTTCATGGCCATCACTCCCAGGTTCACTCTGGCCTAGGGTGGTAGCACCTGATAGGGTTCTATCAATGGGTCAAATAGAACTAAACTGTGTTATTATGCTAAACTGAATTGTTTGAAATTAACTATTTTTATTTTTAACTGTATGAAAAAAAAATGTTATTGTGCTAAACTGAATTGTTTGAAATTAACTATTTTTATTTTTAACTGTATGAAAAAAAAAATGTTATTGTGCGAAACTGAATTGTTTGAAATTAGCTATTTTTATTTTTAACCTTGTGAAAAAAAAAACTGTTATTATACTAAACTGAAATTTTTTAAATTAACTATTTTCCCGTTTAACTTTGTGAAAAAAAAAAGTGTAATTATGCTAAACTGAATTGTTTGAAATAGAACTGTTTTTACATTTAACTGTGTGTAAACAAATGAGTGATGTTTAATTGAATTGTTAGTGATACATAGCAATACTTGGAACCAATTAACTTTGCTGACATGCTAAATTGAATTGTTTGAAATAGAACTGCTTTTTACATTTAACTTTGAGTAAACAAAAAAATGTATTCAAACCAATGACTGTGTATAAACAAAAGACTTTACTTATGCTAAACTGAATTGTTTGAAATTAAGTGAAACCATTTAACTGTGTGCAAAAAAACAAATGAGCTTGGGCTTGTTTAAAAATGTTATCTTCAAAATGTGTTTAGAAATCATATATTTAATATATGTATAAAAAGGATTTGGCATTAAATGACCGACAAGGGTTGATATACCATAAAACCAAACCAAACCAAACCAATCTCCTTTGTACTGCTGAAGCACTGGAATGTAACAGCCTTTTGTCACTGTCACTGCCTTATCCTGACCATCTTCAAAGAAAAATAGTTCAATTGTGCCATGCTTTGAGATGGCAATCCATGCTGTGCACTTTTTTGAATACAGAGGGCATCTAATGATTTAGTAAGGGTTCTTGCTTCCCCAAAACACCCAGTTCTTGGAGTTAACATGACCATTTAAAAGGAAGTGGGCATCATCCAAAAACCAGACATTACTCAAAAACCCAGAAATTACACATCATTGATCTTTTGCAAAAACCACTAGCACGTGGCTACCTTCTTTTCCATATTGGCCAGAGTCAATTGGCACTTGATCTGGATGTTTGAGATTCTTAATCTGAATGCACTGAACAGAAGATACAGAGATTTAAGTTTTTGGCTCTTCCATCACAAAGATTTGGACAGACTGTGTAAGGAACCTGTCACTCTACAATCTTCACCAGTGGCATGAGCTTCAAAGTTCTTGACTAACTTGAAAATCTGACTCTTGTTTGAAAATGTGTTGAAAGTTGAAATTGAATTTTCTTCTGTATCTTGCTTGAACAATTTTGAAAGAGATAGTTTCATAAATATGTCTTTATACAAAGGATCTTCATCCAAGGCATAATTATGCTATATTTAGTTAAACATTTTTATCATTAAGGGTTTTCAGACTATTGTCTTCATCTTTATTGTTATTTCCACAACGTTTTGCCCAATATGTCCTCCGGCCTTCTTCAGGTCTTTGTCAAACTCGGGAACCTTCACGGAACTTCGAACTACGTCTTTTATTGAATCCACAAATGTTCACTATTTCCCTGCAATAATCTGAAAAGAAAAAAAGAATAAAGTCAACGGGGAAGATCTAAGACGCAGCTGCTTTATTTCAACAATTGTGAAACATCCCAGATGCTGTTTTTGCTGTATTGTTACACCATACATATAAAAATTGGATTTTTATAATAGAGATGACTTAATTTTTTTATCTTTTTTAATTCTATTTTATTAGATTTTTTTTTTTAGAAATGTCTCTTGTCATTCAATGATTTTGTTTTGTTGACACCTGCTGTCACCTTTCTGTCAAATCAAACACTTTCAACTTTTTATTTTATTTTAACAGGGCTGTCTATCATTATTTAATAATTAATAGCCATCTGACAACTTTCTTCAGACTCCCAAAGATGAAGTCAGCTTTTTGCTTTTCTTTCAAAAGACAAAGAAAGAACTGTTCTAAACTGAGTAAACAACAGCCCTTGGTAATAATTACAGAGTAACTATTAATTAAGTTGTCCTAGGGGTCAGGAAGTCCCCCCAAAAAGCAGCAATCTAAATAGCGGGCCCAGACGAAAACAGCAAAGAAAAAAAAAGGAATGGTAAATACTTGTTATTTACTAAGTTTCATTTAATCTACCACAGTTACTCTCTTTCTATGTAGTTCCCCATCTAACTTATGAGCAAGCTACGCATTGCTTGACTTTTTCTTTTCTTTTTTTTTTTTTTGATATTTACTTTGGTTTGTTTAGTCTAGTACACAGAGGTTTCAGGTTCCTTACAGTAGCTACTCTTTCAAGGGGGTCACTCATCAAAGATACTGAGCAGGGACATTGCTGCTTAACTTTTTTCTTTCTTTTTCTTGATATTTAATAAACTTTGTTTAGTCTATTGCAAATGCGCTTCAGATTGCTTACAAGACCGGCACTTTCTAAGTGGTTACCGATCTTAATTTAAACAGCTTCTACTATCCATATTTACCAACCCCTCCACTTGGGCAGGATATGACACAAGGTCTACTATCAATAAACAAGGTTATTTATTGTGAAGGTGCCCGTGGTGTAATGGTTATCGTCGTAGGAAATGGACACGGTGACATAAGTTCAAATCCTGGATGAGACTGATTGCATTTCACATAGCACTGATACTCTTGGGAAAGGTATGAATCCAATTATTCTCCCTCCAGCTATGGGTAAATAGTAGGGCAGACTAGGTTCTTCAGCCTTGGTGAGGCAACTAGTCTAGGAGAAGAAAAACTCTGAATTCAAACCTGTTAAACTTTGCTTAAAAATTTACCTTGTGTCGTATCCTGTCCAAGCAGAGGGGTTGGTAAATATGAATAAACAAAGTTATTTATGCCTGTACAATCAAACTTTAAAGGTTTTGACACAAAGAAATCTTTAAATGCAGTTTCTAATTCTCCTTTGGAACGTAATGTTTTTTGGCGTAAAAAATATCCAGGTGCTTGAAGAGTGGTAGTCAATGAGCGAGAGATCAAGGGAATATGGTGAACGTAGCAAAGTCTCCATATCTTAAATCAGTAATCTTCTACTGTGTCATCCTGGCAACATGTAGCTGAACATTGACACAAAGAAAAATTATAACCAAGCTTGGCAAGTAAATGCATTGCTTCTTTTTCCATGTTTATGATTAATGGTTAGAGTGTTCGCTAATGGTCCAGAAGACCAGGGTTCAATCCCTGGTCAAGTCATACCAAAGACTCAAAAAATGGTACTTGATACCTCCTTGCTTAACACTCAGCATTATAAGATATGGATCAAGGGTAAAATAGAGCAGCCTAGGGAAAGGAGTAGCGCCCTTCCCTACACCTCAATGTAGCGGCTATTGAAAATTTTTAAATGCAGTTTCTACTTCTCCTTTGGAACAGAATGGTTGGTGAAGAAAGAAAGTTAGGAACTACTAAGATTTACACCAGGCAACTAGTCTAGGAGAAGGAAAACTCTGAATTCAAACCTGTTAAACTCTGCTTAAAAAATTGACCTTGTGTCATATCCTGCCTGAGCGGAGGGGTTGGAAAATATGATATGACATACATTATACTAATAATCTTTTGAAATAAGATACTTTGTAGATATATGTAGACAAAGTGTACAATTCAGTCTTTATTTCACTGAGTTTTCTGTTGGTCAAAGCACTTCAGAAACTCTACTTTTGATACAGAAGGAAACAATGCCGTCATATTTCTGTTTAAAGTCCTCCACATCCACAAATTTTAAATTATTTACATATATGCAAATAATTTAAAATGATACATGGTCAATTTTTAAAAGCAGAAGGAAGCTGGTTTGAATTCAGAGTTTTCCTTCTCCTAGACTGGTTGCCCTACGGTTGATAAAAAAAACTAGTCTCATTCAGGATTTGAACATTTGTATATCTTATTTTAGTCTCAATGGACTTTTTTTTCCTACCAAAATATGTAAAGAATAGTTACTTGAAGCTAGAGATTTTTATTAAGAATTATAATAATTATTATTTACTTGAAACCATATAAATCTGAACAAGCCAATGATTATTATCAAATAGAAATAATAACATGAAACTATAGGAATTTATAGCATATAGTATTCATTGAGACTTCCATCAGCTTTTTCTATAAGAAATATTAGATATATATTTCTTTTAAATACCCTATCCGGTGGCAAAAGCTGCTCGGTAGCGCCAGGAATGGCAGTACCGCCTTGAGCTACCGAAACTGTGTTATCACCCTGGTTGGCGGCTGATGAGGTTAGGGTATCGCACGTGCTTTCACACGTTGTATGATAAAAAAAAAAATGTATAAGGCTATTTGAATGATAACCAAACACAGAATATTTTGGTAGGAAAAAAAAAAGTCCATTGAGACTAAAATAACATATACAAATGTTCAAATCCTGAATGAGGCTAGTTTTTTTTATCAACTGTAGGGCAACCAGTCTAGGAGAAGGAAAACTCTGAATTCAAACCAGCTTTCTTCTGCTTTTAAAAATTGACCATGCATCACATCCTATCAGCAGTAAAGGAATTAAGTAAATATAAGGTTTCCTCTTTCCTTACCAAATTTAAAACATTGAAAAAAAAAAAAAAAAAAGACAGATTAAGTCAGACCTTTACAATCTTTTTCAAATATTAATATGCTTATCTCTCTTGGTACCAGGAGGTTTTATTTTTTACATACATATGTAGGGAACAAATAGATAAATAAAAAATTAAATTTTAAAAAAATAAATAAATAGATAAAAAGAAAACTATTAAATTTGAAGAAACTCCCAGAGGTCTCTAACGGAAAAGGACATGACGCATGCGTAAAAGAAAAAAGGATTTTCCCCTTGAAAAAGGAAACGATATCATCTTTCTCTTTCAGGCCGTGTCCATCGAACCAACAACACCATTTTGCTGTCAGGTATTTTGGGCACCACGCTACGTCTTGGGACGTAGCGTTGGTTAGTCCATTCACCAAGTAAATAAAGGAAAGTATGGAAGAAATATTTTCGTCTCTTATCTATTTCTATCTTTTCTTTTTGTATATTTCTTTTGGAACTTTCTTTGGGCAAGGCATTGCGCCGGCTAGTCAATGTGGGGGTGAAACAGTGTAACCAAAATATGGAGTCAGATATCTTACGGCAACACAGCCTTGCCCTTAGCCCCTGACCTTCAAAAGCCTTCAAAATTCCACACATATATTTACACATTATGATAAAACATGACAAATGTCCCAAACCATAAAAAGGATTATAAAAATTGTTCCAAAGAACAAGAAGTGCGGAATTGCAGCGGTTGAACACCAATGTTTTCATGGTGGACGGAAATTCTCAGAAGATAATTTGCACACACACACTTCACGTAAAGCGGAGATGAAAGAAAAAGGTTCTTCTCTCACCACTGTCTACGGCCAAAAAGATCTAGAACTCACTTCATGAAATGTCACATGACCAACTATCACATAATTGTTAGAATCTCAGCCCATATATCCCAAAAAGAGAGACCTCTACGTTTTTCTCCCCAACAAAACCATAAAACTGTGCATGAATTATTAGTATTAGATTGGAATACTAGAAGCCATTTAACTACATACAAATTGCTTGTATTAGGAATTGTTACTTGAAGCTCTAATTGTTTACTAAGGATTATTATTAGTTACTCGAAACTATATTACTGTGCACAAAGTAATTACCATTACTAAATAGAAAAAAAGTAAAGTTGTCTCCCTTTAGTCGAGGGTGACCAGAAGGCTCCCTTTTCTATAGATACTACACCGAGGTGTACGGGAAGGCGCTACTCCTTTCCCTGGATTGCTCCACTTTACCCTTGATACGTACCTTATGTTGCTGAGTGTTAAACAAGGAGGTATCAAATACCTTTTTTAAAGTCTTTGGTATGATGCGACCTTGGATTGAACCCAGGTCTCATGGACCATTGGCAAACACTCTACCCACGAGGGCAAAACCATATAATCATTATTATAATTATTAGTATTAGATAGGAATACTTGATACCATACAAATGTGGGCAAATTATTTGTATCAAGAATAGTTACTTGAAGCTATAAGTGATTGCTAGATATTGTTATTATTACTTACTTAAAATCATATAACTGCGTGCAAACAAATTAAAATTATTAGAAAAAAAAAACTTGATACAATATAATTGTGTATAAGTTTGTTGTATTAGATAAGAATACATGAAACAGTATAACTGTATGCAAATTATTTGTAATTGATAGGAATACTTAAAACCTTAAAACTGTGAGCAATTTATTGGTATTAGATAGGAATACTTGAAACCATGTAAGTGTGTATAAATTATTTGTATTAGATAGGAATACTTGAAACCATGTAAGTGTGTATAAATTATTTGTATTAGGTAGGAATACTTGAAACCATGTAGGTATAAATTATTTGTATTAGATAGGAATACTTGAAACCATATAACTGTGTATAAATTATTTGTATTAGATAGGAATACTTGAAACCATATAACTGTGTATAAATTATTTGTATTAGATAGGAATACTTGAAACCATATAAGTGTGTATAAATTATTTGTATTAGATAGGAATACTTGAAACCATGTAAGTGTGTATAAATTATTTGAATTAGATAGGAATACTTGAAACCATGTAAGTGTGTATAAATTATTTGAATTAGATAGGAATACTTGAAACCATGTAAGCGTGTGTAAATTATTTGTATTAGAGAGGAATACTTGAAGTAATATAACGGTATGCAAATTATTTGAATTAGATAGGAATACTTGAAACCATGTAACTGTGTGTGAATTATTTGTATTAGGAAGGAATACTTGAAACAATATAACTGTATGCAAATTATTTGTAATTGATAGGAACATATGAAACCATATAACTGGGTGCAAATTATTAGTCTGAGATAGAAAAACTTGAAATCATATAACTGTATTCAGGTTGTTTATAATCAATTGGAATACTTGAAACCATAGAAGTGTGAACAAAAATCTCTCAAGCAACAACCACTCAATAAAATGCAAATATAATAGTACAATGAATGTGATTCCCCAACCTTTAGGCATAAAATAACCCAGACAGGTTGATATACCATTAAAATCAATCAGGTGAGGTCTGTTTAAAAAGTATTGTCACGTGATATCCCACGGAGACGATAGAAATAAGATTAATACTATCCTCCCGTTGGAATGAACAGTGGCAATCCATCAAAAAAGTGACCGTTAAGAAAGAATGTAGGTCACAGAGGGGATATCAACAGATGTTGGTACTTAGTAACCTCAGGTCGCCGGACACCGGAAGGGAGAAGGAAGGTAGAAGCCAAATGATTGGCTGGGGCCCTAAAATGGAAGTGGCACCCTTCTCCCTGTCGGCGAAAAAAACGAGAAGAAATGTTAGTTATTGGAAGGGGCTTGTGGCAGACAGACCCATAGCCATTTACTCCCGGTGAAGAAGACAAAAGAATATCTGAGACATGAGGGACCCGAGTTCTTCAAGCCAGTATTAAAAATAGCATAAAGTCTATTAGCCCGTGAAAGAAGAAAGATTCTCCAGTGGAACCCCGTCGAAAAATAAGATAAGTAACTTTGGGGCTATTTCTCCTTTATACCCAAATTTCATATACCACCCTCTCTCTCTCTCTCTCTCTCAATTTGAAGGAAAACGAAAGAACAGAAAAGAAGAAAGACATTTATGTCCATGGACTGTTCAATTCATTATATATATTTGACACTTTGAAAGTGTATCTCCTTGTATAGTAAAGGATTCATGTATTTTTATGTTACCGCGTGGTCGAAGTTGTTCTTTGCTGTGTCTTCTGCGAATTTGTTACCTCATGCTTCCTTTTCAGCTTCTATTCGCCTTATGTTATCTTGCTTAAAATTGTCCTATTAATTCCTTTAAAATATCACACAGGAAACCGGAGTTGTCGACTACTACAATATAATATTATTACGACTAAAACCTATAGGTCCATATCTTCTGTTGTCTGGGGGAGGAAGTTTAGTGGCCTGGTGGGTGTGTGGATAGTGTGAAATTTGGAACCCCTTGCCAGCGGCGGTCAGTCTGGCCCTAAATTAATCCCTCACGTAATATGCCAGGTCTTATATGCCTGAGAGAAAAACTCTGAACGAGGACTTATTCTATAGGGGATCAAGTGCCAACCTGCCCCGTCTTCACACGTGCGAAATAAAGTCCCGTTTTGGGATTTTAGTCAATTTGCCGTCACAGTATCAAAATAAAAATTGTAGATACCAAGGCAGAAATAAACAATAAATAAAACATTAATTCTTTTTCAAAATAGTCTTCTGGGCATTCATTGTCCTTGTTCCGAGTTTTCCACTGGACAAAGTCCCTCTAAATTTCCTTTGTTGATGTAGAATTTAAATGTCCTCAACATTCTTAAATCTTAGAGGTATGAAGCATATTCATTATCATCTGAGGAAATGTAATTGACAACCTGGATTTAAATCCTGGACCAACTGTGTTTCACTTTTGCAATAATGACCTTGAGAAAGGTAAGAATCATTTTTTTTCCCTAGCTATAGGGTAAATAGTAGAACATACTCAATTCTTTAGCATTGGTTCAGTAACCATTCTAAGAGAAGGAAAACTTTGAATTCAAACCAGCTAAATGCTGCTTAAAAATTGACCTTGTGTCACATTCTTCTTTAGCAGAGGTGTTGGTAAATAAAAACATCTTTAAATCTTATCCTTGATGGTTGGTTGGTTGGGTTTTATGGCATATCAACCTTTGTAGGTTATTTAATGCTAAATCCATTTTTATGTAAATAGTTCTATTTAAAAAAAGTCAGTTTAGTATGAGTACACAGTTTATATGTCAAAAAACATTTCTATTTCAAGTTATTCAGTTTATACAAACAGTTCTAATTCAGCTAATTCAGTTTATTATAAGTAGAGATTTTGTTAACACATAGTTAAATGTCAAAAACAGTTCTATATTAAACAATTCAGTTTAGTATAAGTACAGTTTCAATGTCAAAAACAGTTCCATTTCAAACAATTCAGTTTAACATAAGCACGCAGTTTAAATGTAAGTACTGTTTAAGTGTCCAAAAAATTTCTATTCCAAGCTATTCAGTTTAGTCAAACAGTTCTAATTCAAACAATTCAGTTTACCATAAATATGCCGTTAGTTCTATTTAACCTATAGATAGGGCCCTATCAGGTGCTACCATTCCAGGCCAGAGTGGACCTGGGAGCAATGGCAATGAAGGGGTGTTCCGCATTCCCCAAAGCTCCAGCATCACTGGAACCTCACCATCAGATTGTATAGTGTCATATCCAGAACTCTCATTAGAGGGGGTTTAGCCCTCCACAGAGAAGCAGTCAGTGTATTCTACAACCCCAGCCGACTGGGTAATCCCTACACGTTGAAAATATGAAATTAGATAAATGACAGAAAATAAGAGGATATATAAATCTAACTAATCTGTACGTTAGAAGCTTAACAGCCAATGGGCATTGATTTGGAGCATTTATTTCATCATCATCATCATCATCAAAGTGTGCTAGCAGCAAAGATCCCTGGGACTCTCTCTTGTCATCTGTCCCTATTGGCCATCACTCTTGACAACATCAAGTCTCTTCACAGAGCCTATAAATGTAAGTTTTTGGTGATTAGTCTACACTAGTGTGTCCATGAAGAGAACATCACTTATGAGATCTCCAACAGTGTCCGGCATGTCTTACTGAGATGGGAAGTAAGTAGCTGTACAATTGTCATTTTCTAGGGTGCTGCTTCCACTATTTTTTCAATACAGCATGCAGCATCCTTGGGTAGTCCCAATTTTCTCTAAGTGTTTTGTTAAAGTCTGTGGGGTGCTACCATACAACAGTGCTGACACAAAATAAAAGGCAAGAAGCAAAAATATCCTCTAGAAACTATTGCTGATGCAGACTACACAGATGATCTAGCACTTCTTACATATGCACATGCTCAAGCTGAAACTCTGTTGCACAGTCTGGAGCAGGCAGCAAGAAGCATTAGTCTTTACATGAACTCAAAACAGAATTCATGTATTTTAATCAAGATGGCGTCATCTCATCCTTAAATCACAAGCCTCTGAAATTAGTGGACCAGTTTACATACCTCAGTAGCATTATCTCATCTACTAAAAGCAATGTAAGGATACACATAGGTAAAACATGGACTGCTATTGACAGTTAAGTAACCATATGGAAATCTAGTTTCATCCATATCTTAACTGAATTTTTAAATTTAAAAAATTCTAAAACTTAAAATTCAAAATCAATTGATAATCACTGATGAGTAACTTATATAATAAATGTCAAGATACATCAGTTCCAATTTTCCATATTAATCAGCAGTCTTGATCATTTTTCATCCACAGCCTTTGGTGAAACACCGGTTTGTGTGAGTGCACCATCTGGCATATTCACCAAACCTAGGACTGTTCTTTCTGGGTTTTTTTTGTTTATTTTAGACAGAGATTTTCTCAGACAAATTTTGTCCTAAGTCGTCATATAATTAAGTAATTAGGTTTCTTTGTTTAATGGCATATCAACTTTCATGGGTTATTTAATGCCATAACCATCTTTGTAGTAGAAGAATCGCAGTAATAATATTTGACCCAGAGCTGGTGGGGGATAAGAGAGTTCATAGCTTTCTCAAGAGTATTTATCCGAAAGTGAATGTAATAGTGCGACTGGAATTTGAACTCGCGTACTTCAAGGCCGCAGTCCAACACTATGCTATGGGGACTCCCAATTTAAGTAATTATTTTCTAAAGTAAATCATCCAATTAATATCATTAAAAAAAAAGAATTCAAATTTCTTAAATCATTTTTTTCATGTAAATTCAGTCAATCTATCCATCTCAAAAGGCATTGTCATTACATATATATATATGAACACTTCTTTAAATGCCATATTTTATCATAGCAACTAAAAAGACACAGTTACCATAAAGTCACATATCCCATATATATATATATATATATATATATAATGTTGAATTCAATCTAGTAGTAAATAAATACACACCTGTATCTAAGTTACACTCCTCATGACATAATTATAATTATAGTTAATATATATTAAATATATGATTTGTAAACACACTTGATTGATACACAAATTTAAATGATCAAACAATTCTATTCCTAACAATTCAATTAAACATAAACCAACAAAATTAAATAATTCCAAGTATTGCTATGCAACCACATAGAACCCAAAATTGAGAAGATAGTTCGGAAGAACCAAAATGGCTTTTGGAGAAATCAATCCATGACATTACAAATTTTGACTATCCATTGAATTCTAGAAGGTGTACATGCAAAAAAACCTTGATGCAACAATATTATTTGTCGACTTCACCAAAGCCTTTGACTCCATACACAGAGGGAAGATGGAGCAAATACTTCTCGCCTATAGCCTACTCAAAGAAACCATCACAGCCATAATGATGCTATATAAAAACATGAAAGTAAAAGTCCGCTCCCCGGATGGAGACACAGACTACTTCAGCATTGTAGCAGGTATGCTTCAAGAAGACATAAACCCCTTACCTGTTTATCATCTGCCTAGACTATGTGCTTAGAACATTTATTGATATAATGAAAGATAACAGTTTCAAGCTGGCAAAGGAAAGAAGCAGAAGATACCCTGCTCAAACAATCATGAACACAGACTATGCTAAGGACATTGCACTTCTGGCAAATACACCCACCCAAGCCAAAACCCTGCTACAACCAACAAACCTGGAGGGATTATAGCAGTCCATTGCTTCTGGGATGTAGCAGATTAGTAATACCAGAGTCACCTGAGTGAAGAAGCCTTATGTTATTTACCAAGCTTTGCTTAGATATACACAGTCCTCAGGTTGCTTATTGTCACCCATCTAAGTATTGAACAGGCTCATCACTGCTTAACTTTGGTGATCAAGCAGGTACTAGTGCTTTCAATGTGACTTGACTTTAAGATGGTTTTAAGTAACTAACTGGGCTATTGGCATAATGGTTAGAGTATTTGCCAATGGTCAGGGAGACTGGGGTTCAATCCTTGGTCGAGTCATACCAAAGACTCAAAAAATGGTACTTGATGCCACCTCGCATAACACTCAACACTATAAGGTATGGATCAAGGGTAAAGTGGAGTAATCCAGGGAATGGAGTAGCGGCCTCCCCTACACTTTCATGTCGTTGCTATTTAAAAAGGAACCTTCGGGTTGCCCTTGACTACGATCGCCAACTTTACTTACTTTATTCCTGTTTAGTAGTAATAATTATTTGTGTGCACATAGTTATATGGTATCCACACACAGAGGTAAAGCATGGCCAGCTATTAACAGCTTAGCCATATCTACCAACCCCTCCGCTCGAGCAGGATATGACACAAGGTCAATTTTTTAAGCGGAGTTTAACAGGTTTGAACTCAGAGTTTTCCTTCTCGTAGACTAGTTGCCTCACCAAGGCTGAAGAACCTAGTTTGCGCTACTATTTACCCATAGCTGGAGGGAGAATAATTGGATTCATACCTTTCCCAAGGGTATTAGTGCTATGTGAAATGCAATCAGTCTCGTCCAGGATTTGAACTCGTGTCGCCATGCCCATTTCCTACGACGATAACCATTACACCACGTGCACCTCCTATTAATATTAACCTCTTAATGATCGTATGAAAATCAGATAAAATAAAATGGTAACTTTTCCAAACTGTAGCCATGTATGGTTATATTTGGACTTTAATGAAATGCCTAGAGGAAAATCTAGATGGGAATTACACGAGGATGTTGTACACTGTTTTGAACAAATCCTGGAAGCAACACCCCACAAAACAGCAGCAGTACCACCCATTTTGCAAACCATCCTGGTAAGACGAATAAGTCATGTGAGGAACTGCGGGAGAAGTAAGAATGACCACATAAACAATGTTCTCTAACGGACTACCACACACACACAGACACACCGGTATTGGCAACCAACAAAAACTTACAAGCATCAGCTCTGTGCAGACACTGCATGCCGTCTAGAAGATATACCAAGAGCAATGGTCAATAGTGATGGATGGTAAGAAAGAGTCAAGGGGATTTGTGCTATCAGTATGTTTTGATAATAATGAAAATGTCAGAGTGACCTGTGCTTCAGTACCAAAAATATTGGACTGTACCTCCCTTCTGCAACAAAAGAGAAAAAAAATATGGAAACAAGGTTGGGGCAATAACCAGTAAAAATCAATTGCTTCTTCGTATCAATTACCAATCGATTATCCACTGAGACTTTTAATAAAAGTAGCCAGTTCATCTGTCGAGAGTAATGTGTAATTGGTTTTTCAAACATTAATCAAGTTGTATTAATTACAAATAGAAGAATTCCTAGACATTATAGAAATCTTATTTCATTTGCTTAAAGGACACCTTTAGCAATGATTAAGTTCAACATCTTCTTAAAACTCTACTCTCTTAATAGGGCTTAGGTTATGCCAACTGCACCCACTACAAAAAAAAGAGATGTTCAGGGTATGATGTTAAACTGCCTCCAGTGGTGAAGCTCCAGTTCTGAAAGCTCTGGGGAGGAAGGAGTCATTGCTATTGCTCCCAGAACCATTGTGACTCAGAGTGGTAGTACCTGTTAGGGTTGAATCTATGGATGAAATAGATCAGTTTGAAAATTATTAGTATTAGATATGAATACTTGAAACCATATAACTGTGTGCAAATTATTTGTATTAAGAATAGTTACTTGAAGCTATATTTCTTTACAAAGGATTATTATTATTATTATTATTAGATACTTGAAACCATATAACTGTGCACAAATTATTAGTATTAGATAGGAATACTTGAAACTATATAACCGTGTTCAAACTCATATTATTATTAAATAGGAATGGATTCTTGAAATTGTATAATTATGTATAGATTATTAGTGTTAGATAGAAATACTTGAAACCATATAACTGTGTGCAAATTATTTGTATTACGAATAATTACTATGATTGTTTATAAATGATAATTATAATAAGTTACTTGAAACCATATAGTTATGGGTAAAAAAAGGGTAACTTTGCCATTAAATAACCCAACAACGTTTGACATTCCATTAAACCAAACAAATAACCTATTAAAACCTAAAGCTCATAAATGAAAAAGTTACCTCTCAGGGATGCTGCTGGCTATTTGGGTGCCCTCAGCATAATTGGTTTGTCGTGCATCCTCTACAAAAATGCCTACATGTATATAAGTGAAGGGATTAAAATACAGGGGTTGGGGAGTGGTAAACAGGCTTTTAGCTGATTAGAGTGGCTTATGCAAGAAAGGTGAGCAAAGCATCTTGGGCCACCCTTGGATTTCCAGGTTTTGAGCCACCCTTGGATCTTGTTGTGATACACTAGCTGATCCTCCTTCTTCTACAGCGTTAAAAACAAGCTTCTTTCATTTGCTACATTATCACTCTTCAAACTCCGGTTGCACTCAGTCTGGTTGGCTTGGGCAGTAAAATACGCTAACTGCATCTTGGTAGAGGTCAGCCCCCCCCTACACACACCTGGATATGACATTAAATAATCTGATGGAGACATCCCAGCTCTGGAGATTTGGGGAATGTGGAGTACACCTTTATTGGCATTACCCCAGACAAACTCTAGCCCAGAGTGGGACAACCTGATAAAGGTCTTATCTATGATCAAATAGAACTGTTTGACATTTAAACTGTGTGCAAACAAATGACTTATGCTAAATTGAATTCTTTGAAAAAGAATTGTTTGATCATTTAACTATGTGTAGATAAATCATTGATGTTTAATTGAATTGTTAGTGATATATAGCAATACTTGGAACAATTTAACTTTGCTGACTTATGTTTAAAAATCATATATATCTAATATATATGTATAAAGAGGATTTGGCATTAAATAACCTACAGTAGTTGATATGCCATCAAACCAAACCAAACAAAACAAACCAAATCATATATATTTAATATATATGTATAAAGAGGATTTGGCCTTAAATAACCTGCAATAGTTGATATGCCATAAAACCAAACCAAACCAAATCATATATATTTAATATATATGCATAGAGAGGATTTGGTATTAACCCATAAAAGTTGATATGTCATAAAACCCCAAAAAATCAAATCAGGCAGAAATCACCAGCATATTGGCCATGTTGCAGAAGTCACAGCTACGCAGGGCAGGGCATGTCTCTAGAACGAGGGGTTGGGGGCATCGCCTGGCCAAGATAGCCCTGTATGGTGAACTCTCCACAGGCAACCATGACAGAGGGGCACCAAAGAAATGTTTTAAAGACTCCCTCAAGAAAACCCTTTGTACCTGCCACATTGACCACCACCAAGTGGTCAACACTTGCTGCTGACCGTCAGGCCTGGTGCTGTACTAACCACCAGGTTGTCTTCACCTTTCAGGACTCCTGCAGAGCTAACTTCAGGGAGAAATGACGCAGGAGGAAGATCCGGGGAGTTTCAGCAGCCATACCAGACCAGACCAGACCAGACCTTTAACTGCTGTCACTGCAGACAGACTTGCCTGTCCTGCATCGGCCTAGTCAGCCATCAATATACCTGCAGTTGACGTGAATAGCCTCCTTTATAAATCTTTGTTCGTGTAGTCTAGCCAAGAGAGATAAAGAGGATTTGGCATTAAATAATCTACAAGGGTTGAAATGCCATGAAACTAAACCAACCCAGTTGCATTATTATGTCCACTTTCGGACTATTACCCTTTAGAAAGATATGGAGCCTCTTATCGCCCCAGCCAAGAGTTAAATAGTATCACTGCTGTTCTACTACTACAAGGATGGCTTTGGCATTAAATAACACATGAAGGTTGATATGCCATTAAACAAAGAAACTAAACCAAACTTATCACCAAATTAAAAAAAAATTCACTTGACTGAAAATAACCTTGCTCTGCTGGTAAGGCTCAGAATATGGAGTCTACATCCGATGCATTCCTCACCATCATCTCAAAAAAGGGACCACTGGGTATGACAATAAACTGGTGGTGAGGCTCCATTTCAAGAATTCTTGGCAGTGAAGAGTATCCCTTCCTTGATATTATTTCCAAGTTCATTCTGACCTAGAGTAGTAGTACCTGTTAGGGTCCCATCCATGAGTCAAATGGATCTGTTTTAAAATTATTAGTATTTGATAGGAATACTTGAAACCATATACCAAGTGCAAACAAATGATTACTATTATTGAATTGAAATAGATACGTAAAAACCATCAAATTGTGTATAGATTATTAATAGTAGATAGAAATACATAATTCTATTGAACTGTGCAATCAAATGATTATTATTGAAAAGGAATAGTTACCTAAAAACATAATTTAGTCAAAATTATTAGTATTAGATAAGAATACTTGATACTATAGAAAATGATTATCATAAACAAATAAAAATGTATGATTAAAAAAATGATTCAAATGGAGAATTGAAAATATAAATAGTTATGCTTATAATCAAACATTTACAAATTAATCAGATTTTGGTATTGAATAACTCATAAGAGGTTGATATGCCATTAAATAATAAAAAAACAAACCTGAAAACAACCCAAATGTAACCAAAAATGGAAAAATGTTGTTCTAAAATAAGTACAGTTCTTCTTTATATCAATACAATTTTATTTTGATTACAGTGTTTCAATTCTGCAGAGTGAGGTTATGAGTAATACCTAATAATATCTGTTTTGATTGTGTTAATGTTCCTAGAAAAATTTTAAAAAAAATTCTTGTATCTTTGGTTTAGAAGAGAATGTTTTATAAAATATTAGTAGATAGTGTATTTATTATTAATAGGTAATACTGTGATACTTAATATTATTTGCTCTGTTTGGTTAGGTTTTCTGGCATATCAACCATTGTAGGTTATTTAATGTCAAATCCTTTTTATACATATATATTAGATATATATGATTTGGTTTAGTTTAGTTTTATGGTATATCAAACATTGTAGGTTATTTAATGCCAAATCGATTTTTTATACATATAAACAGTTCTATTTAGAAAAATTTAGTTTAACACAAGTATGCAGTTTAAATGTTAAAACAGTCCTATTTCAAGCAATTCAGTTTAACACTGTTTAGTTCTATTAGACCCATAGATTGGTTATTATCAGGTGCTACCACTCTGAGCCAGAGTGGACCTGGGAGTGATGGTAATGAAGGGGTACTCCACATTCCCCAAAGCTCCGGCATTACTGGAGCCTCACCATTGGATTGTTTAGTGTCATACCCAGGACACTCATTGGAAAGGTGGTCTTACTCTGCTGCAGAAAAACAGTCGGTGTATTATGGAGCCCCAGCTGACAGGGCAATGTATACTCTGATTGCACCATAATTAATAAAATCCTTGGATCTTTGGTTGGGAAAAAAATACTTTTTTAAAAAAATTGTTAGTGGTATACTTATTTACGGATAGTACAGTAAATAATATCTTATAATATCCATTTTGGTTTGGTTTTGTTTCTTTGTTTAAGGGCATATCAACCTTTATAGGTTATCTAATACCAAAGCCATCTTTGTAGAAGATTAGCGGAGATACTATTAAACCCATTGCCAAAGGGATAAAGAGGTTCATGCTTTTCTAAAGGGTATTAGGACAGAAGTACTCTGAACTTTGAACTTGCTCACTTGGAGACCTCATTCAACATTCAAGGAAAAATAAAGTACAGAAGCTTTCAAAGAAAAACATAAAATAAGAATTCTATTTTTATTAACAAATTTAATGCAATAAAATGACATTAATCAGAAAGAAAAAAAAGAGTTATTTGATGTCACCTAAAACATTTTTCATTGTATCATGAAGGGTAAAATATTCTAGCTCTTATAAAGAGAAAAATATTGTTTGAGATATCATAGGGGTATAAAATATTGAGCTTGATATTATAAAACATACAATATTATCTTGAATATCTTAAAACATTGTCTTTAATGTATGAAATAAAAGATATTGTTCTTGCTATCTTAAAATATATGATATTGTCCTAAATATCTGAGAATAAAAAATATTGTTTTCATATCATAAAACTTGAAATATTGCCACAAACATCATGGAATATAAAATATTCTTCAGGATATGATAAAATATAAAATATTGTCCTGAATATCATGGCATATAAAATATTCTTCTTGGTTTCATAAAATATCGAATATTGCCACAAATACCATGGAATATAAAATATTCTTTAGGATATCATAAAACATAAAATATTGTCCTAAATATCATGGAATATAAAACATTCTTGATATAACATATTATCTTAAATACCATGAAATATAAAATATTGTTCTAGATATCATAAAGCATAAAAAAAATGTTCTAGATATGTGGGGTTTGAAGGCTTTTGAAAGTCAGGAGCTAAGGGCAAGGCTGTGTTGCCATAAGATATCTGACTCCATATTTTGGTTACACTGTTTCACCCCACGTTGACTGGCCGGCGCAATGCCTTGCCCAAAGAAAGTCCCAAAAGAAATATACAAAAAGAAAAGATAGAAACAGATAAGAGACGAAAACATTTCTTCCATACTTTCCTTTATTTACTTGGTGAAGGGATTAACCGACGCTACGTCCCAAGACGTAGCGTGGTGCCCAAAATACCTGACAGCAAAATGGTGTTGTTGGTTCGACGGACACTGCCTGAAAGAAAAAGAATACTTTGCTCCCTTTATCAAGAGGAAATCCTTTTTCTTTTTACGCATGTGTCATCTCCTTTTCCGTTAGAGACCTCTGGGAGTTTCTTCAAATTTAATAGTTTTCTTTTTATCTATTTATTTATTTTTTTTAAATTTAATTTTTTATTTATTTATTCGTTCCCTACAGATATCATGAAATATAGAATATTGTTCTTATCATAAGGCAAAATATTGTCTTAAATATCATGAAATATAGAATATTGTTCTTATCATAAGGCAAAATATTGTCTTAAATATCATGAAATATAGAATATTGTTTTTGAAATAGAATATAAAATATTATCCCAAATATCATGAAGTATAAAATATTGCTCTTGGTATCATAAAACATAAGATATTGTCCTAAATATGATATATAAACTATTGTTCTTGATATCATAAAGTATAAAATATTATCCAAAATATGACATATAAAATATAGTCCTAAATATCATAAAAAGTAAAGCATTATCCCAAATATCATAAAATGGAAAGCATTATCTTAAATATCATGAAGTATAAAATATTGTTTTGGATCTCATAAAGGATTAAAATACTGTTCTCGATATCATGAAATAAAAAATATTCTTAAATTAAACTTGAAGATATTGTTGTGGATATCATATAAAGCATGAAATATTAGGTATATTTAAATGAAAAATAAATTCACTTATTTTAAAATACAAATATGCCCTTCAAGTTAAAATTAAATTAACTTTTTAAGAGACTTATTTATTTGCCTTCTCATTAGAGCATGTATGACACAAGTTCAGGTTTAACTTAGTATCTCACAAGCATACTGCAGACCGTTTAGTTTTTGCTGCAGACATCAGTGCGCACCTTAAATACTACCTATTTAGAACTAGAGATGAAGAAAGATCCCCAGTAACCATCATATATCTTTTTTATTATATGGGAACCAGAGATTGACTTCAACAGACAAGTTCTACCATAGCGTGAAAGAAAGAATGGTAAAAAAAAAATGTTATTTCAGTGATCTTGGTTCAAGAATGGTGTATGGAATAGATGTATTTTGGTGAATGAATAAGCAACTTTTTTTGCAAAATTAGATTTGAATAAAGGATAGCTCGTATTTTTTTTTCAGTTCTTCGCTAATTGCAGCCTTGTGTTCATGGGACTTTTTTTGTTTTTCGTATAATTGTTCCGTAAATTCAAATTAAAGAAATAAAAATTATTTCAAGGATTATACAATTATGAATAAATGTTGTTCTCAAGCCACCGGTTGCACGTACGGTCTTCCGTAGTTAATCAGGTGCACTGTTCCGGCTTGTGTGTGTGTCGGCGCCTGCGCAATGAATTCAGTTTTCAGGTCAGCCAAGTGATGTAATGATTCTTTGTATAACAAACAGAATCTCTCTCTTCCTTGTGACGTTTCTTTGGACATAGACGCAAAATTCACAGTGAAAAGGGGAGAAAATACAGGCAAATGGGAGCCAGAATGCTAAATTTTACATCGGAACGTCAGTGTCGGGCTTAATACCGGCTCGTCGACGTTTTGTTTTATTATGTGGTCAAATCATACGACGGGGGAGTCGCCCAGTGTAAAGAACTTACGAGCAGCCGACATTGTAGTCGTTTTGTTGGATTAATAATAATTCGATCAAAGAAAGAGGAAAAAAAATCATCATTGGACGATATTTAAATAAGAATTAAGACCTAAGGAACAACATTCAAAGCTCCGGATTGGTTTTGTTTGGTTTATTTTTTTCCCCAAGTTGGTGTTTACAAAAGTGTTGATATTTTTTTCTCCCCTGGAAAAAAAAAACCTAAGGGAGATTGAGGAATTGATCAACATTTAGTTGCATATTTTATTAAAAAAAAAAAAAAATTTTAAAGTTATAAAATCTAGAATATTTGTTTATTCTAGTTTAGTTAAAGGGGTAATTTAGTGAGTTTTTAAATTTTTTTTTTACTTAGACTTGATTCTAAGTAACGTAAACCCCCATCTTTCTCTTTCACCACCAAATAATAATAATAATTGCTCCCTGTTGTAAATAATCTGGATAATTAATTAATGAATTAATCAATACAGGTGCCAGGGTTTAAGTTAATTATTATTATTATTAATTATATATCTACTTCGTTACATGCCTGACGACGAAGGTGAGAACAGTCCTGGACTGGTCATTGGTGAAGACGAAGGAGGCGACCACGAAAAAGAGAGACAAGAAGACGAAGAAGACGAGGACAACAGGCCGAAAGATCCCGAGGAGACCGACCCCCAGAGCATCGGAGGTGAAAATCGTCGGCCAGGGTTCGAACCTGTAGTCGTTGTCCCCACCCTGACTCCTCTTCCTGCTACCCGGGTTTTGGGGGGCATGAAAGATCACCCGACGTCGTCGTCGTCCTACACAGCTGTCTCTACGGAATCACCCTCGCCGACTAAACTTTCTTCTTCTTCTTGTTCCTCGGACGACGACGACGGAACAGACGGAATCAAGAAGAAGAAGAAAATGCCGAAAAAGGTCCGCAAATGGGAGATCTTTCCCGGGAAGAATCGCTTTTGTTGTGATGGTAGGGTTATGATGGCCAAACAGACTGGGATTTTTTACTTTACCTGTATACTTATTATTGTTACCAGTGGTTTGTTCTTCTGCTTCGAGTACGTATATATTTCCTTTTTTTTATCTTATTTATAACATATTTAATTAATAATTAGTATATTTTAAATCTTTATGTATTTCTTTTTTTTTTTACTTTTTTATCTCTGTATATTTACTTATTTCTGTTTATATGACTACATAAAAACTCTATATATCTTTCTCTCTATCTATCCCTCTTCTTATTCCTCTATCTATAACTTTATCCCTCTCTTTAGTTACCTATCTATTTATCCCCCCTCTATCCCATCTCTATCCTCTCTCTCTCTATCCCTCTTCTTATCCATCCCTCTATCCTTCTTTATTTATCTCTCTCTCTCTCTTCCTATCCTCCTCACTATATATCTGTCCCTCTTCTTATGCCTCTCTCTCTCTATCTTCATCTATCTATCAGTCTCGTATCCAATCTTTCTGTAAACTTTCTAGGAAATAATTGAAACTGAAAATAATCATTCATCCATTTATTTACACATTTTTAACCTTTTTTTTTTCTCTACCGAATTCCCATAATTGTTTTAGATTTAAACCGAGTTCCATGGGTTAAAGTATTTTTTAAGTTATATATACACACACAAACATTTAAAAAGATATATAATCCCAAACAACAATGATAATAATTAGAAGGTATTCTTTCTTAATTTCAAATATACAAATGTAATTTGGAAATAAAAAGCAGCTTATGTTTGCTTATCATCTCGATAAAGGATACATTTTCTCCTTTATTATTTTTCTTTAACAATTCTATTTTTAAGTTTTAAATCAGAGAGAAAAAAGACATTGAATTTATCAAATCCTCCCTTACACACACACATACCCATTTATATATATATATATATATATATATATATATATATATATATATATATATATAGATAAAAGAACTGCCTTTATCTGTTCCTTCTATGTAATTAAAGATTCATACAGGGTACAAAATTTAAAAAAAAAAAGTTTTTCATTTGTTTCTAAGACTTTTATTTGTTGCTTCCTCAAAAAAGAAATTACTCAGGAAGAAAAAAAAAAGTTTCATTTCATGAAAATCATTTTTCTATGTTACTTTTATAAAATTATTTAAGAAATGAACAATTTTGCAACCCCATTTTTAATTTATTTATTTATTTTACCATTAAGACCTTTTTAATTCTTACTTTTATTGTTCTTTTTTTTCTTTCATCTACTGAGTAATATTTTTATTCTTTATTTCTAAAAAAATATTTTTTCTTCTTTTACATACCAAATAGAAGAATTTCCAAAAATCATTCTTGTAACTTTACATAAAAAACGATGTCTTTTACATTATTTGGACTATTAATTTATTCATGTATTCCTTAAAACCTTTTAACAATATCAATAATCTTTCTCAAGGACGTAGAAAGCAATTGTTAATTAATTATCCAGGAAGCAGCACATAGACCAATAAGTATTCTTGGAGATAATCGGAAAAAATAATCAGTCATTTTTAGATGCTATACTTAACGTGGTCACAGAAAAATCACTGACCTACACTAATACGAGTCTCTCTCAATCCATCCGTATCAAAGTGACTGTCGTAAAAAGGCTTTAATTTTAAAATCTTTTCTTTTTTTTTTTTAGTCTGATTTCTGTGACCCTAAAATATTTTTAAAGATAGAAAAAAAAGGTTTTAGTAGAAATAGAAGATTAGGTTTAAAAAAAAACCCACAAACATGTTTAATATTATTGTACACTCCTATAAACTACTAGAGCAATGGAAATGACAATTTCGTCGTTAATAGATTTTTTGTAATTTGATTCTTATATATTTGCTTGCTCGAGTTACCATTTTAATTAAAAATCTTTTATGCATTTAAAATTTAAAAAAAAGTTTAAATCCAGCTGCACACTAACATGCTAAAAGCAGAATTTTGTTTTATACCTAAATTAAGAAAAATTACTTTTTAGACCTACATTGCGACTCAGTGAAAAAAAAAGACTTGGTTTATAAGTATTTTACTTTATATTGAAGTTATGGATCCGATTTTAAACCTTATTTGGTTTATTTGGCTTTTCAGAAACTCGTGATATAAAACTTAAAATCGAATAGGTAATTCTAATTTATGTACACGGTACAACACTCTCTCATTAACTATTCTTGATTCTTATTCCTTTTTATTTATTTTTGCGACTGTTTGTTCGGAAATGTCTGTTACTAAAAGAAGACGTACTTTAACTTCATGTTGGAATTGTTTCGATAATTTAGAGAGAGCAAGCAGCAAAAAGAAAAAAAAAACCTTAGTGAAATATTCAGATTTTAAATCGAAACGACGACTGCGAATCTGTTGCATTTATCACATGTAACTTTTTTCAAACAAAAATCTTAGAACGATTGGCCATCCGTAGAAATCGACTCAACCAAAATAGGTCAACTGTTTTGCTTTTTCTTTTCATTACCGGTACTCTAGATTTTTTTTTTTTTTCAATGCTGCTTTTATTTATCTATCTCTGATTATATTATTTTGTGCATTTCTATTAGGTTTATTTAAATATAAGCATTTTAGCTGGTAAAACTATCGATATCAATTTTTAATTTACTTATCAGCCGTCGTCCCTCACTGATTTTTACAGTTTTTACGATTAAAAAAAAGGTTTTTTTTTCTCCCTTTATTTATGAGACCTGATCAGTCAAATCAATGACGTTTTCTTTACCTCCTTAAGAAACAAATCTTTATCATTTGAACTGAGAAACAAGACTATTCAACCAAACATTAATCTTTTTAGTATTACTACTATTTATTTATTTGGAGTAAACACTGCTGAGTGCTACAGAGACCAACTACAACACTTTTTGGGTCTAGCAGTAAACTTAGTGGACTATATTGGTACGCTAGTATATTTGTCAGATCAAAATGATAAAACCTTATTAATAATATCAATCGAAATAAATCATTTATTTTTTTATTATCCTTATTTTTCTGTTAATCTTGCTCGATTTAAAATTGGCTTTTTCACCCTTCAACTTTTTATTTAATTTTCTACCTGAAATATTTTTAAAGAAAATTAAAAAGGTTTCTAATTCTTTTTAGTGTTTTTGTAAAAAAAAATTTATAAAGAAATTGTAATTACTGGTTTGGTTGGTTATACTTTATTTTAAAAATGAAAAAAAAAAAACAATCAAGAAACAATATTATTGTTGTAATCTGACTCGGTTTTAGAAAAGGATGGGCCTATTTTCAGCTGCTAACAATTTTTTATTTTTAAATTGAAATATCTTTATATCAAATTAAAAAATAGATAAAATCCCTCTCCTATTAATCTATCCAGTTAAAAAAGGACCTTAAATCTTTAACTTGACAGACGTTTTTCTTTTTTAATATTTGTATTTTTTTTTTTTTTTTTTAAAAAGATCTTTATTTTTTAAAGATTTTTCAAGCACAATGATTCTAAAGAATTAAAAAAATTATATACTTCAAAATTTATTTATTTATGAAAGAAATTGTCATTATTTAAGTTATTTTCATTCAGCTGAACTGAACAAATTGTATCAATTTTTAATGTTAATAGTGTCAATTATGACCATAAAGTTATATATTTGGCTGATTTTATTAAATAAAATAAAAATCTAGTTAATGCCAATATATCTATCAGTTCTGCTACTACTTGTTAAACCAACTGCAACTCTTTTGTGAAAACAAAATAATCTCTAAAATAAAATAGCAATTTGTGATGGAAAAAGGAGTGAAAAGAATATATTTTAATTTTGTTAACCTCGTGTGTATATTATTATTATTATCAAATCATAATCTAATTAAACCAATAAA